>JARLTB010000221.1:4900000-5280000 GCA_030141615.1 Unio pictorum
ATGTATATTAAGCATAACTGTTTGCATATAATGTATATTAAGCATAACTAATTGCATATAATGTATATTAAGCATAACTAATTGCATATAATGTATATTAAGCATAACTGTTTGCATATAATGTATATTAAGCATAACTAATTGCATATAATGTATATTAAGCATAACTAATAGCATATAATGTATATTAAGCATAACTCTTTGCATATAATGTATATTAAGCATAACTCTTTGCATATAATGTATATTAAGCATAACTCTTTGCATATAATGTATATTAAGCATAACTGTTTGCATATAATGTATATTAAGCATAACTGTTTGCGTCTCATGTATATTAAGCATAACTGTTTGCATATTAAGTAGATATACATAACTGATTGCATATTAAGTAGATATACATAACTGATTGCATATTAAGTAGATATACATAACTGATTGCATATTAAGTAGATATACATAACTGTTTGCATATTAAGTAGATATACATAACTGATTGCATATTAAGTAGATATACATAACTGATTGCATATTAAGTAGATATACATAACTGATTGCATATTAAGTAGATATACATAACTGATTGCATATTAAGTAGATATACATAACTGTTTGCATATTAAGTAGATATACATAACTGATTGCATATTAAGTAGATATACATAACTGATTTCATATTAAGTAGATATACATAACTGATTGCATATTAAGTAGATATACATAACTGTTTGCATATTAAGTAGATATACATAACTGATTGCATATTAAGTAGATATACATAACTGATTGCATATTAAGTAGATATACATAACTGATTGCATATTAAGTAGATATACATAACTGATTGCATATCATTAAGATTAAGCATAGTATTTTTCACATCCTGTAGATTAAGCAAAGCTGGTTGCATATCATACGATTAGGCATTGTATAGGTTTCTCTTTATTTATGCTGGGGTGGGGTGTTTCCAATATTATTTAAATTATTACAGAAGACCCACCCTGGCTCATTTTTGTTAGAAATGGAAGTAGTATTGAGAGATTCAAAACTCCGAGACCCACAGTCAGTGATTTTTTTTTTTTAATATGAATTAAGGTCGCATGCGCAACTATGTGCTTTCGCGACCAGTTAATGCCCGAGGGTCGGGCTATTTGATTGGTCGGGACCAAAGGTAACTTTGACTACACTAGGCTGTGTTGTCGCAGTCTCCCCGGCACCCGCGTTAAATGGCAGTCTCGCCTTAGAGTAAAATGTCGGGTCACGGCAAAGCAGGAAGGCAGAACAAATACCAATATTGTGTAAGCCACCTGTGCAATTATATCAAATCCATATAGTCATAGAATTTTTCATCTTTCCTATCAATAAATATTTCTAGTACATAGTGTACATGTTGTAGGTCCTTAACAAATTTAATTGCTAAAATGTCTTAGCGACATAAATAAGTGTAGTCACTGTTAGGTATTTTAGCTTGTTAATTTTGAGCGGTGGTCAAAATTGATCAAGTTAGATTTCGAGAAAGAGATTGTTCGAAAAGGGTTCTCCTACCAAATTAGAACCCTGGGGAGAAAAATAAAATAAAATAAAATAAAATAAAATAAACTTTAAAAAAAATCAAAACAAATTAAAAAATAAAAATATTTTAAAAAATATATATATATATATAAAATAAATTCAAAAGAAAAAAAAAAAAAATAAAAAAAAATAATAAAAAAAAAAAAAAAATAAAAAAAAAAAATTAACAAAAAAAAAATTAAAAAAAAAAAAAAAAGATTAGAGTTGGAGTGGGGTGTGTTTGGTGTTATTTCATTTCTTCCTTCTTCTTTTTCTCTTCTTTTCCCTTTTCTCTTCCCCACTTTCTTCCTACTTCCTTCTTCCCTCTTTCTTTCTTTTTCCTTCTTCCATCCTTCTTTTCCCTTTCCTTTTACTTTTTCTTGTCGGTTTGTTGATGTTATGTTTCCTTGAGCTATCACTATTTGATCCCGGTGTTCTCATCACACTTATCTTGTCACTTGCCGGTTGACTGGTTTTACTGTACCTACATTGTGCCACTACTTAGTGTAATCTTCTCTTTTTTTCCCCTTCTCCTTCTTCCCTTTCTCCCGTTTCTTCCTTTTTTCCTCGCATTACAATGTTTATATTATCCCCCCTTTCCCTTCCTTTCCCCTTTTCTATTTTATTTTATATATTTATTTTAGGGTAATGTTAAGCTGTTCTGCTTTTTTAAGCTAGCGGTATTACTATCCGCTCTGGCCCCTTTAACCGATATGGCCTCGTTAATTATTTATCTATTTGATAGTTATAATTTTTTTTTCCGTTTATTTAAGGCATTGTTACGTGGGTCTGTTTTTTGAGCTAGCGATGTTATTATCTGCTCTGGCCCCTTGATTGATAAATATTAACTCTTTGACTATGTTTATGTTTATTTACTTATTTGATGGTTTGGATATTTATATTTTGTGTTTTATGTCTATTGATTTTAGATAATTAAGTATATTTATATAGGTAGCATTTACGTTTTTGTTATACTTTTTATCTAGAATTTGGGGGAATGATGTAACTGAGTCAAGTTTTCTTTGTTGTAGTTGGAAGACGGTACGTTGTCGATGATATTTGTGACATATGTTGAATACATGTTCCAATGTTTCAGTTTCTGGACAGTGTGGACATTTATCCGGCGTGGGTCCTGTACTTATATGTTTCATAAAACTGCCATTTAGTAGTGTTTTACCTGTTCTGATTCTGTTGATTATTTTAATATCAATGGCTGCCAGGCTTTTTGGTAAACGTTGAGTTCTAGTGACCTCTTTTTGTAGTTGGTATAGATGACTACCCTTTGTGGAGTTTTCCCATTGTTGTTGCCATTTATTATTAATTCTGTCCCTGACTTGACTATATAGTTCCTGAGTGTTGTACTGTACGGGTTCAATTTGGTCTTTCATCAGACTGCTTTTTGCTGCTTTGTCTGCTTTTTCATTTCCAGGCAAATTGATGTGAGATGGCACCCACAAGAAGTGTATGGTTTGGTGTCATTTATCTGCTTCCCTGATGGTCAGCATAGTGTCCTCTAGAAGATTTTGTCTACTTTTGGAATTACCTGTCTCAATACTTTCAAGTACACTAAGTGAGTCTGTTATGATTACGTACTGTTTTTGATTTTGTGTTACTATCCATTTTAGGGCTCGGTTGATGGCCCAGAATTCCGCGGTATATATGGAACAGTCATCCGGTAGTCTTGTCGTAAATGTGATCTGATGTTCTGGGATCACTACCGCTGCGGCCGTTCTATGTAGTTCTTTAGATTTTGAGCCGTCAGTATAGATTTTTACATATCCATCATAGTTGTTGTTGACGAGGTTTTGTACTTGTGTTAATGTGATATTGGGGTTGTCGCGCTTATGTACCAGTTGGAGTGCTGTTAGGTTGATGTTAGGTTGGTTATTTCTCCAAGGTGTGTGGTCCTTGATAAGTAGTTGTTCTGCTTGGAGTTCTATTTGATTGAGTTCTTTGCAGAGTGTGTGTATTTTGTTAGCTGCTGGAGGATGTGGTACCAGTCTTGAGCTAAAGGTGGTTTGACATTTACTTATTATGTTTCTGGTGGGATTAATCTCCTTATGTATTGAGATTCTACAGGCGTATCTAAGTATGTGTTCTTCTCTTCTCAGTTGTAATGGTGGTTCACATGCGAGGATTTGTAGTTCTTCCAGGGAGGTGTTCGGTAATGCACCAGTGCAAAGTCTAAGTGCTCTATATTGGATGCTATCTAGTTGTCTAAGTGTTTCCTTGTTGGCTGAGGAATAGATCTGGGAGCCATAGTCTATCTTACTTCGAATTAAAGATTTGTAGATCATTAGCATAGTTTGCTGATCAGCTCCCCATGTAGTACCTTTGATGTTTTTAAGTATGTTTAGATCTTTTTGACATTTTTGAATAGTTTGTTGTATGTGTGATTTCCAATTGATTGTTTCATTTAGTAGCATTCCCAGGAAGTGGGTCTCCTTTTGGAATTGGATGGGCTGATTCTGCATATATAGTTTAGGGTATTTAGGTTGTTTATTAGTTGGGGAGAAGAGCATGGCAACTGTTTTTATTTGGGATATTTTGAAACCCCAGTTGTTGGCCCATGTGCCGATGATGTCTAGTCCTTTCTGAATTTGAGTGATGTTCTTTTGACTATTCGGATTTCCTGCTTTCCAGATACTACTGTCATCGGCAAATTGTGACAGATCAACTGGGCAATTTTTGAGATAGTTGGTTAGATTGTTGACCATTAGATTGAATAGGGTTGGGCTAATCACACTTCCTTGGGGGGTTCCATTATCCAGTGTATATGTTTGGGACAAGGCCTCTCTTACTCTAGTTTTAAAGGTTCTTCCCGTAAGGAAGTTTGCTATCCAGCGGTGCATTCTTCCTGTTATGCCAAATTGGTTGAGTTGAGATATGAGGCCATTGGTCCAGACTAGGTCGAAGGCTTTCTCTAGGTCTAGAAATATTGCTATTAGGTGTCTATCTCTTTTCCTTTTGGCATTAAATGCTAATTTGATGTTGGCTTCCAGACGGATTAATTGATCAAGTGTAGATCGTTTATTCCTAAATCCACTTTGGGTTTCAGCCAGTAGTTGATTTTGTTCTAGGTGGTGTTTTAATCTATTGTTAACCATTGTTTCCATTACCTTACAGATTGTATTAGTTAGTGAAATAGGTCTGTAGGAGGTTACATTAGTAGGGTCTTTGCCTGGTTTTGGGATGGCTATGATTATGGCTCGCTTCCATAGTGTGGGGATGCGACCTGTTCTCCATATCAGATTTATTAAGTCTAAGGTAATGCTCTGCATATTGGGTGGTAATTGTTTGTATATTTCATAGCCTAGGTTATCCTCTCCTGGTGATGTACTTTTTTTTGGGCTGAGGGCTTGTCTCCATTCTTTCAGATAAAAAGGGTCATTCAGTGGCGAATCTCTGTTGTCTCGATCTTTGAAAGTGTGGGGAAATTCTTTTTCTAATGTTGATTTTTGATGTAAAAACTCATGTTTATGATTGTTATCGCTGCTGGAGTTAGCAAAGTGTTGGGCTAACTTCTCTGCTACTTCCATGTTGTTTTTTGTTCCCTGGATTTTCGGCGCTGTTGTGGGTGTTTTGCCTTTCATGGCTTTTATTTTATTCCAGATTTCTTTAGTATTTGTTTTATGATTGAGCGTTGTGCAGTATCTTCTCCATGAGTCCTTTTTTGCCTCATTTATTACCGTCCTAGTGTTGATTTCTGTTTGTTTGTATATAAGAAAGTCAGTGGCGGTTTTTGTGTGTTTAAAGCGATTTAAGGCTGTTTTTTTCTTCTGAATGGCAATTTTGCAATTTTCTGTCTACCAGGGGATTGCCGTCTGTTTATAATGGAAACCTGTTGTTTTGGGTATACTCTTATTTGCCGCTTCGTTTATAATTTGTATGAGATTGTCATAATATTTATTTGTATCCTCATCTTGGATTTCCGCAAGGTTTACTAATTTAAGTTGGTCTTTAAAGCTGTTCCAATTTGCCTTTTTGAGTTTCCATCTTTGTTGTGTTTTTTGTTGCTCCGTTGGGCACGAGACGTATATGGTGGTACATAGGGGGAAGTGGTCGCTGCCTAATGTAGAATGTTGCATCACTTCCCATTGGGTAATTACAGCCAGGCTAGGCGTCGCAATGGTTAGGTCAATGGTAGAGAGTTTGCCTTGGCTGGGGTCTATACGTGTGGGGGTTCCGTTGTTCAAAAGTTCTAGTTGTTCTTCTGTTATGTATTTTAAGATGTTTTTCCCTCTTGTATCTGTGCGGTCACTACCCCATTCTGTGTGATGTGCATTGAAGTCGCCGCAGATAATAGTGTTTGTGCCCCTTTTCTTGAATATTTGTTGAAAAAGTCGGTTGTTGTTTTGGCTATTTTGTCCTGGATCATATATGTTGTACAGATGTATTGTTTTGGTTGCTACTGTGAAAACAATTTTTTGAAATTCAACTGGTGTTTCTCCTGAGTTCACATTAATAACTTCCTCTACTGCGTCTGTGATGGTCTCATGTACATATATGGCTAGGCCTCCTCCTTTTTTGCCGGTACTTCTGTGTTTTAAGAATGTAGTTTGATATCCTGTTATTTTAGGAATGTTTGTACTAGTTTCCTTAAGTAGAGTTTCTTGAAGACAGATGATCTTGGGCTTGGTGATTGTTCCGTGGATTGCTGCGATTAGTTCTCCATGGTTTTTATTTAGCCCTCTGCAATTCCATTGCCATATAAGTAACTTGTCTGGGGTCTTGTTTTTTGTTTTGTTAGTCGAAGCATTATTTTTATTTTTATTTTTATTTTTATGTCTATTTCCAATATCCATTGTTTATGCTGTTGTTAATAATTTTTTTTTTTGTTGTTGATTTATTCGTGATGGGTTAATGCTAGGTAGTCCTGTATTTGCTGCATATATATGCTAATAAATTCATCTTTAGTAATTCGGTCGTTCTTCATTTGGTTGCTGATTGATTTTTGTAGTTTGTTTAAATAGGTGTCAATGGTTGTTCTATTGAAAAATATCCCGGTGTTTGCGGTTGTATCTAGGTTTCTCGTTCTCGCAGGTGTTAATGTTTGTTCCTGATTTGAAGCTTGTCTTGTTGTATCTTTGTCATTATTTTGTTTAGTTGTTTTTAATTTGGGTTGTACTTCTGCCTTTTTTGCTTTAGGTATGATTTCCTTTTGCATATGTTGTTTCTTGGCTTGATTATAGGAGATGTTTTGTTGATCCATTAGTCGAATAATAACTTTTTCTTGTACTGCTATGGGGCATTGTGTATCATATGATTTGTGATCAGCCCCACAGTTAGCACACTTTGGTATTTTAATAAAGCATGTTCCTGTGTGTTTGCCGCCACATTTTCCACATCTTGGGTGTGAACGGCAGCGGGAAGAAAAGTGACCCCATTTACAGCAGTTATTGCAGTATCGGGGTTTGTTGATGTACTGCTGTAGCTTTACTTTAGTTCCATGTGGTCCAATTCTGACGTGTGCTGGTGGG
This sequence comes from Unio pictorum, assembly GCA_030141615.1. Taxonomy (NCBI): domain Eukaryota; kingdom Metazoa; phylum Mollusca; class Bivalvia; order Unionida; family Unionidae; genus Unio; species Unio pictorum. Next base: position 4,907,032 of record JARLTB010000221.1, read on the forward strand.
GGTTGTTGGAATTCTAGTAGGATTGTTGACGTTTCCATTCCTAGATGATTTCGTAATTTGACAACCCTTTTGCAAGTTATTTTGTGAAATCTGAGGTCATATTCAATATTTTTTTGCGTTTTCCACACCATTGTTCGAGGTAGTTTAAGAATTGCTTTGTATTTAGCTTGGTTTGCTAAATATGATATTTGGGTGTATTTATCCTTATCTTGAGTCGTGCTTGTTTTGTTATTATTATTGTAATGTTTGATTGTGGCTTTGTGCCTTGTGATTTGTACTGGGAGCCCTGCTATGGTTGTGATTTCCATATATTTGCAGACTTGTTTCAATGTGTTGCATTGTATTATGATATAATCCTTTTGCGGTCTAACAATCCTAAACTCTCCGCCATGTTGTTGTATGAGTGCATTAGCTAGGCTCCTGTTACTAATGCGTAGCAGTCTCGAAGTTGCACTGGCTATGAAGATAGTGTGTTCTGGTGCATGGTACTGATATTGGTGATTGCCCATTTTCCTTTGTTGTTGATGTTGCTGATACATCTTTTGTTTGTTGTTATCTCCTGTTTGTTGATTATAATTGTCGTTTTTGTTCTTAGAGGTATTTTCTATGTACCTACATTTTTGGATGTTGTTGCCAATATTATCGTTGGTGCTGTTTTGTTCATTTTGCACAATTGTTTTTAGTTTGCTATTGTTGTCAATATTCGTTCTAACGTGTTTGATACTTTTGATTTTGTGTGGGCCTTTCATTGGATGTTTCCCTTTATCTTCTTTATTTCCATTTCCATATGCCCTTTTGCTTGTTTTTGCTGCTACTGTTTGCCATTGTTCGTATTCCTTTCCGTACCGTTCAACCCGATCAGCCTCACTAATTGCTTTGTTTATCTCTTCCATCTCTCTATCCGAGATGTGTTTAGATGGTCCGGGTTCTTGACTACTGTGTAAGGTGTAGCTGTTTTTCTTTTCTGTTATGTTGATGTTGTCCTTGTTGTCATGGTTTATGTTGATTGAAGTTTGATTCATTTGATATATTTTGTCTCCTGTTATATTCTTCTCATGTGGGTCATCTTTTGTTATTGTTGTTATTTTTTCCATTTCAGGTGTTATTATTGTTGTTGTGTTTTCTGTTTCCTGTGTTATTGTTATTGCTGTGTTGTCAGTTCTCACTCCTTGTTTATATTTTTCATTGATTGTTGCATCTTTGTTTCTCGCTTTATTCTTTTCCTGCGAGTCGTCTGTTGTTATTGTTATGGTTGTTTTAACCTTTTCAGGTGTTGTTTTTCTTTTTTCCGTTCCTGAATTTAGTGTTGTTGTTGTGTTGCCAGTTCTCTCTCCCTGTTTCTCTATTTCGTTTGTTGTTGCATTTTTACTTCCCGCTTTATTCTTTTCATGTGGGTCATTTGTTGATATTGTTGTTATTGTTTTTTTCATTTCAGGTGTTGCTATTGTTGCTACGTTTTCCGTTCCTGTTATTGCTGTTATTATGTTGTCAGTTCTCACTCCTTGGTGATCTAATTCGTTTATTGTTGAAATTTTGGATATGATCTGTATGCTAATAGGTTTTTTACCATTTTTGTATTTGATGGCTTCATCCACATTGGTTATTTGGCTTGTTATTTTCCTGGCAGTAGATCTGGTAACCCTAGGTGACCCCGGATGTACATCTAAAGTCGTCTGGGTTATATCTTTTGCATTTATATTTGAGGAGAATGTTGCCGTTAATATTTCGGATGGTAGCAAGTCTACAACTGGATCTGTGGTTAGTTGCTTGTTTAACTTATCCATTTTCTTGCTTAGCCTTCCATGTTTGGCTGCTGTAGTCCTCTTTTTGAAGGATAATGGAATTGCTTTCCTTGGTGTTTTGTCCGTTGGTGTCGTCATACTTACTTGTGATTTAACTTTTATGATTTACTTTTATTGTGGGTAGAGTTATTCTATTTATTTGGTTTTATTTCATTATTTAGTACTGAGCTAGATTAAAGATGGTTATTATCATAATCTAAGTGATGATTATGACAATGGTTAATAATATTACGAGTGAAATAACAATTAATTACTGTTATTATGATTTAGATTTATCTTAAATAAGTTTTAAGTTTATATAGTGGCACAATGAATTACCCGAAGGTTTAAATAATGGATAGTTTCAATTTCTTACCAGTTCTTGTCGACCGACAGTGGCGTGGCTCTGAAACTGCTTTCTCCCTCTCCATGAATAATCTAGTGTGTAACCTAGATCCGTAATCTTTTTTGTTGATGCGTTCAGCTAGGTGGATTCTGATAATTAGGGCTGCTGTGATTTTGATGTAAAAACTCTGTAATTTTTAACAAAAAACCTCATAAAAAACTCAGTAATTTCTCAGCTTTTTTTAGCGACGTCATCTGCACCTAAACAGTCAGTGATGCCAACAGTTAAATTAATGAATACATAAAATGTGAAATTCAAATAACAGCAATGTAATCTAATTCAATAACAGTCATTTCTCAAATAGAATTCAAATTGAAACCCTATGACTCGTCTTTCATTCGACCATGTGACGGGCTATTTCATCATTTGACTTAGTGTGACAGATTTTCTCCAGTCCTAGCTTATTTACATGAATATCAGCAGATAAGCCATTACCGTTTCTGTCAAGCATTCGTGCCCATCGAAATACACATTGTACCTGATTAAGTGTAAACGGTATATATATATATATATATATATATATATATATATATATATATATATATATATATATATATATATATATATATATATATAATCTTATTTTACAGAACAATATCATATAATCAGACGCATTTCTGTACATTGCACTTCTACAAAGTGTACACTGATATGCACATATACATGCACTGATATATCCTTACACACGATACTCCTACAAAGTATACACAAATAGGCAAATCCCAATTAACTAATGTTGCACACTGCAACCATTATACAAAGGTTATAATTCAATTCAACATTTGCAAATCTATAATACAAAATGAATATATGCATGAGGTTACTACGAATTTACCAAATAGCGAATTGCAATATTAATTCTTTGCACAAACACTACTCATATCTTACAATATGCATGCATATCAACACGACAAATGAATCAACCTAAAAATGGTAATTCTACGTCCTAAGGTATATATACTACAATAATTAAAGTACACTTACCTTGCAGTAATAGATTACACAACAATGGAAAAAATAGTAACTGACATGTACTGAAGCTCAGTGTAATACCCAGAAAGAAAATAAAATCTTAGAAAAAGTTGTTCTAACCCATCTTGTATCTCATTTCAATTCAAACAGTCATTTTAACAATGTCCAGTTTGCATATCGCTCTTGCCACAGTACTGAAACTACTCTTCTGAAAGTATTTAATGACATTCCCTCTGCTTGGGATAGTGGACATATTACAGTCTCAACCTCCTTGATTTGTCTGCAGCATTTGACTCAATAGACCATTATATATTTTTTCACCGTCTCCATCATGTATTTGGCATTCACAATACAGCCTTACAGTAGTTCAAGTTCTACTTCCTCAACCGGACACATATTGTATCTGCAAATGGAATAAACTCAAGCCCAGTTGATCAATGTTGTGGTACTACACATGGATCTCGTCTGGGACCTGTTCGCTTCATTCTATACACTCAGCCGCTCTCAAGTGTCATACATTATCACCCAGTGTCTCACCAATTGTACGCTGATGACACCCAAATATACAAGTCTAGCCTCGCAACTGAAGTTGATACTACCATCCATGGAGTAGAGAGGCGTATTTCTGATTTGAAACCATGGATGACATGTAACAAGCTGCGGATGAATGATGGTAAAACTGAGGCCATTCTGGTCACAACACAAAGACTTTCACATTCACATCCTTTACCTCAGGCAATAAGTTCAGCAACACCAATATTAAATTCACACAGTCAGTACGAAACCTATGTGTTACTCTAGACACTACTCTAACATTGCACCAACTTGTCATAAACATATGCAAGGCTGCATATCTTGAGCTGAGACGCACCAGTTCCATTCGCAAATATCTTTGCGTTAATGCCACTAAAATTCTTTTCTGATTATTAGTACTTTCAAGACTGGACCATTGTGAGTCTATTTTGTCTAGTTCGTCGCAATATCTATTCCAGAAACTTCAAAAAATTCAAAACATAGCTGCTCAGATCATCGTTTGACTACGTCGATAAGAGCACACCTCACCATTGCTCTGTACCATACACTGGCTATCCATTCAGAATCAAACACAACATTTGTTCTCTGTGCTACTTTCACAGACAGACTTTAGTCCAACATACCTATCCGGCATTACCCATATGTATACAAAAGCAATATACTTACGCTCCTCTTCTGAAAATTGTATACTCATTATTCTCACTATAAAAAACGAAGTCATATGGACAACGTTCTTTTGCATACCGGGGCCCAGCAATGTGGAACGAAGTGTCCATTGAACTATGACACAAAGACTCAGTGATCCCTTTTAATAGTGCTCTTAAAACTCGACTGCAAGAACAAAGTTAAAGACCTAATAATGTTTCGTACCTTAACTATTTTCAGCATTTTTTATGTTTTCCAATTTCATGGTTTTTTGTTTTTTGTTTTTCTGTATAGTCATATCATTATAAATATTGTAAAGGGCTTAGAGATTGTAAAAATTATGCGCTATATGAAGTCCTCATTATTAATTATTATTATTATTATTATTATTATTATTATTATTATTGTATAAAACACTTAGAACTGAAATACTTCATTTTTAACAAGAATACATAATAGTAGATCTGAACAAATTCACATCAATAAAACTAACCTGACTACAGCTCAAAACATGAAACGATAACATTACAACCTGCCATCCGTATATTATTGTAGCACTACAACATCCTCTTCTATGATGACTACATATCATTTTGTAATTGTAGTCAATACAGTGCATTATAATACATTTAGTAGTAGTTGAATAAAATAATAACAATAAAAGCTTAGCATAAGTAAGCATAATATCAAATTTGTACTAGATCATTTCTACATTCAGATACAGAAAACCCTATGAACAGATCAACGTTAAACATGTATTATTTGTTCTACACGTTTACAGGATAAGGTTATTAAGCTTGTATGCAAGTAGTATGCTTGTCACATTAATCCAATGTGTGTGTGTGTGTGTGTGTGTCTATTCCATCCCAACATATTTGATACGCACAATGTAATCACCGAGTGAAATATCGATTTGTCGATCACATTTATTTTGAGAATCTTACAAAGAAAACAAAGTTCCTGTGCAAAGATAGTAATAATGAAACAGAGTGGTTTCCATCATAGGAATACTATACTGGCAATTGGAGAACACTTTATTCGTAGACATTGGCCTACCTGTCCAACAACAACTTCGCCATTTCAGTATATGATGCCAGTCCTAACTCTTCCATCAATGCCCTCCATCGAACAAACTGGTCCGCATAGGTCCTGTTCTGACAGCTTTTCGACATTTCATCTCGGAAAGCTAAAGCGCGGGAGACCTTTACGTTGTTTATTCACTTGTGCGTACGCCTGGTTTGTTTATTATATATATATATATATATATATATATATATATATATATATATATATATATATATATATATATATATATATATATATATATATATATATATTAGAAACACATGACTTATAACCCACCCACTGGACGAAGATGACGTACCCGTTTTGCGGTCACGTGGGTTTTTCTAACAGTTCGTGACCTACAAGTTTCAATTAAGGTCTCACTGGACATTTTTTTTTTTTTGGGGGGGGGGGGGGTAAATTTTCATCCGACGATGACCTATTGCAGAAAAATGATAATAATATTATATTAAATATAATATTAGATACAAAAATACTAATGATTTTTGTTGAAAAGATGCTTGTAAGATTCTGACTGAGGTATTAAAGTTAATTCCTTATGCAACTAGTGGCTTTTATACTGAACCAACACTGCCACCTCCTTTTTGATTGCATTTTTTACAACAGAGAGCTATTTGGAATATTTTTATGTGACAAGAGAGCTAAAAGAATCATTATGTGGCTCATGCATGAAAAAAGCTCACTGGTACCGTAACAGATTAGCATACTTTTCAATACTCCTCAACCATATACATTTTTAGATATTTATCTCTGTATTAGACACATGTAAATGCGTAAGCCAAGTCGGCTGATCATTTGAAGCACAAGTTACGCATTTGATCTCTAATCCTAGTCTAACTGTGATAGACAGTCACCAACAAGTCACCAAATACGAAACTATCCAGTGAGACCTAAAGCGGGCCCCCACAACAAATCATTTTCTCTCGTTATTTATCAGTTATCTACTTGAATCTTCACAAACTTTAGCTATTTGTGAATTATTGCAGATTTTAAGTTGTCACAGTTCAACTATAAACTGCCTCATTGCAGACATAGTAGAGATGTGACTGAAAAATAATTAAAGCTACGTTAAAAATCCTAATCACACACGCGCGCACTATTGTGCATTTAAAGTGTTGATATAAAACAATTTGATATACCAATACTGTTAATATCTCGAATGTGATTCGCCCAAGGCGCATCAATAGGCATACATATATAATGTTGCAATAGTAGGTTATGTTTCAACAGTAGGTTATCACTTCTATACTCTCTAAATCTGTGATGAATTTCAACTGATTAACCAGTTACGATGGAAGAAAAATACTTAAAATAAAAATAATAATGCCTGTTTTCTAAATGAATAAACATGACATATAATGCCATCGAAATTATTACTGATCTCTCTCTCTCTCTCTCTCTCTCTCTCTCTCTCTCTCTCTCTCTTTCTCTCTCACACACACACACACACACACACACACACACACACACACACACTCATATACGGGAATCAGAGAGTGAGAGGAAAGAAAATCTGAACTGAACTTGTACCAAGTGACCCACGAGAACCGGCCTCTTCCTAATTGATATGTGTTCCATGGGGAATGCACAATACCAATGGTACAAAGTTGCAATTGCCTATATATCGTCACAATATTTACTCCAGAAACTTCAGAAAGTTCGAAACACAGCTGTACGGATCATCTTTAGAGTACCTCGATCAGAGCACACCTCACCACTGCTCTGTACCCTACATTGGCTATCAATTCGATACAGAATCAAACACAAAATTTGTTCTTTGTGCTATGTTTCAATGACAGACTCCAGTCCAACATACCTATCCGGCCTCACCCATGTGTATACACCAGCTAGATCCTTACGCTCTTCTTCTGATAATCGTATACTCATTGTTCCCAAGGTGAAAACAAAGTCATATGGACAACGTTCGTTTGCACACCAGGGCCCGGCGCCGTGGAACGAATTGCCCATTGAAATTAGACACAAAGATACAGTGGTCCCTTTTAAGAGTGCTCTTAAAACTCACCTGTTTCGACTGCAGGGACAAACTTAGCGACCTAATCATGTTTTGTATCTTATAGTTTTCAGCATGTTTTTATATTTTCCAATTTCATTGTTTTTGTCATTTGTTGTTCTGGAGTGTAGTCATATTATTATTGATGGTGTAAAGCGCTTAGAGCTTCTAAAGATTAGGCGCTTTACAAAGTCCTCATTATTATTATTATTATTATTATTATTATTATTATTATTATTATTATTATTATTATTATTATTATAAAGATTGTAAGGTACATTTATTGGTTAGGATGAACTCATATACCGTAATCTATTTAACGCTTTGGGGTGGGGTGGAGGATGTTTGTTTTAATACTGGGCTAATGAATCCCAACTAGAGTTAACGTATGTATTGTACAATCAAACTTACGACCGCGACAGCGTGATTCATATTACCTAGTAATGAAACTTTCCTAAACATTTTTGGAAGGTTTAGTTCAAATTTTATTGTCCCGAAATTCACCAGCAGGCTATAAATCAAGTGTCTGAAGTTTGGATGCAAAAGACGTTATGTGGTCAGAACAACCTCATACTCATTCAAATGTCTATGAAGAATAGACATTAAATTATGTTAAAAGTAAACATACTTCTCTCAAAATCTGGACCTGGTTCGGCTTCATTTAAAAATCAATACGACATTGTACTTATTGCATAATGGGCATGCGTTGTAAAGCACTTCGTGCCGTCTCCATACAATAAAAAGTTGTCAAAAGCTTTTTTACTGGAGTGCCATATGATAAGCTTTATACGGGTGACCGAGTGGAAGAGAAACAAGCTAATATCAGTATGAGTACGAAGATATATTACATTGATTAGTCGGCATTTATTGCAACTCACTTCATGCATTATGGTTTGCATAAGATTTTAAAAACTATTGTACATTAGTATTATATGCCTTCTTCCAAACAGTGTGTGTGTGTGTGTGTGTGTGTGTGTGTGTGTGTGTGTGTCATTTGTATATACATGAGACCATTCCTGCCCAAATAATTGGGTAGTGACTCAGTAGTTAGTATGCTAGATTCATGATCATTGGGTCACCCGTTTGAATCCTGCCTCGATTTACTGGGCTGGCGGATGTGCGACTCTGAGCAAAGAACTTGGCTCCCCTAGCCTTAGCGCTGACTAGTAAAAATCTGATTATGTGCCTTTAAGCATCATTGCCAGCCAATCGATTTGGATAATTTAAGTCCTTAATTTATGGCAGCTAAATAATTACTATTAGTAGTATTGGTAATAACAAAGTCAAGCAATACAAAAGATTTTGCCAAGTCATTAGATCAAGAAAGACTGTTTTTTTCTCTGTTAACTTGGTTCTTGTTCTTGTCTAATTAACTATTTTAGATCTTGTGATACTTGTTTTTTATAACTGGTAGAGTTGCCAGATTGCAAATGCTGTTGTATTTTATTTTTGAATACTTTATCCTGTTCAGAGCTTTATATTGACAATGCACCCATGCCAATATCACATAATTTCTTTGGCACCCCAGTTTTATGTTCAGAGGCCCTCTTGGTTTATCATGTAATTTAATTCTCTGTTCCACTCATTACGTTTAACAGCCAATAACTATTTTAATAAAGTAACCTAGCTCTTTATGAATTTCATATATTTCTAACAATTTACTGTTTTATTTAAAGATTAAAAAGTTGGTACAAATGAATGACATCTCATACTTCCCTGGTTTTGGTCACCAAGATGTCTGCTTTGTCTCTTCCTTACTGTATCCATGGTCAAGGTATATTACTCCCATTGCCTATGCACAGTATAGTTTTGATGTGTAGATATGTCACACAACACCAATAAACATTGTCTGCCTGCTTGCCTCTTTCCTCGTGTCTATTATACACGGATATTTCGTTTAGCATAGGTACCACTTTACCAAACAACAATTTCTGTCAAAAAGTTAAAGAAATAGATTGATGCTTTCCTCATTAACGCATTCGTGAAATCTCCTAGGTCAGCAGTAGTGTAACTTATATTACGATTAATGCTGTATTATAGTTGTATCATCTTCATGGAAAACGACAACAACAACAAAAAATAACTCAGCTTACCAGTTATTTGTTAAAAAACCAATTAGAACAATTGCTTTAACTAAAATGTCGGAACTTAAACAAATTTAAAAAGTGCGAAATATATGTCAGTACTCCTTACCCTGAACAAATTAGAATTCGACAATTATCCCATAAGATTTATGTCTTAAATATCAATCTGGAGAGAGAGAGAGAGAGAGAGAGAGAGAGAGAGAGAGAACCTATTATTTAACCATAGGTGGGCAGTGGCCGGTGTGACGCCAGTGCGTGTCCAAGCACATGTGGAATTCCAGACCAGACCATCTAGGGCTAACTACTGCTCGGATATCTCTTTCAGTTCAGCATGGCTAAGACTAATTATGTCTTAAATATCGAGCTTGCGAGAGAGAGAGAGAGAGAGAGAGAGAGAGAGAGAGAGAGAGAGAGAGAGAGAGAGAGAGAGAGAGAGAGAGAGATTGTTTAGCATGATGAAGCTTGGTTAGTACTGAATTTTTATGAAAGTATTTTCATAAATGAGGTGTTTATTTATTTAGTTACAATGTAATTAAACGATGAATGAATCTGACACCAATTTCGTGAGCATAAACTCCAACGATGAATTGGAAAGAGTGATACGCACCATGTTGAACAACTGATATAAGGAAATGAGTAGCTCCTGAAAAATTAACTTAAACGAGAAATCAAACAAGAATAAACTAAATATTTGGAACTTAAATATTATTATATATTGATCTATCGCAATGGAATCTCAATGTTTATAATTTAAACACGAAAATACACAATATCTTTCCTATCACCAAGTGCATCAAGGTATAACGTTTACAAAACTATGATTAAGGTTTGATTCTGTCAACAAGATTGACAAAAGTAAGAAGTTATTAACAACAACGAACGATGTTTCATCTACAAATATGATTCATACAACAAACTAGATTCATACAGATATATTTGCTTGATTTATTAACATTGTATCTCGTGATATCCAGTTTTCGATCACGAAGAATACCCGGTTCTACAGCCCTGGTTGAACAGTCAAGGAGCCTCCCTGTAGCATTGGGCGAAATGAATTAAGTACATCGCTAAAGACGCAAATACACCGCGCTCGTAAAGCGCTGCACCCGATCACGTAATATCAGTTCATTTTAAATCAGATATAAAGCATTAAACTTTAAATACAAAAAAATTCCGTCAAAATTGTCTCAAATGGAAAACTCGAAAATATTATACATTCTTCTGAAAGCATGATTTGAAAATGATCTGATGGTTCTTTTATTGTCCTTAAATTATCTTTCAGAACACACACGTAAACATAAATGTACAAACCGTACCAGTTATGTTTTACTCGTAACTATTGACACAGGTACAGTTTGCTATTTATATTTTGATTAACATGTTGATACAATATCGTTGTAGGGAATGTACATGGAAATCCATGCATTCTGTATTATGTTCATTTCTGCTGCTCATTATCAGCTAGTGTTATTATTATAACACTAGACTATTTTATTTTAAATAAAAAGACAATCCATGTCCCAGCAAATAAGCCGTGCTCAAAAACCTTTTTAAATACTCCCTTTCCTGTGTTTAGTAATTTGACTATGATAAAGAGAATGACAGGAGTAATAATGTATGTAGATTTTAGTGTTTGCAATAAAACACCAAAATCTAATTTTAAGAATATTAAAATATAAATCAAACCAATGTCTTTGAAGAATATGCGAACACGATTATCTACCATGTAGTTGTCTTAACTGGACCATACAACAACATTATAACAGTGTGCCAGTGATGGCAAACTGACCAGACTGTGTATAACAGACAATGCATAGGTCATCTTTTCTAGAGCGCCTCCTCCTTGTACAGGGTGAGAAGTGTTCTCCTAACTATATTTGCTCAGTCATACCGGATGCTGCCTGACTCCTCTGCTGCCCTGGATACCGAGTAGAACGAGCACATGTCCAAGGGCCGCCTACGTGCAGGTTTGTGACTACGATTGCCTGTGGTCATCTCCACATGTCGCTTCGCCACTACCTCATTGCTGCAGTACTTTTAAAAAAGTACCAGTACATTCAAGTATGGGTTGCATAACATAACCTGTGCGGGACAGCTTTAAAAGTGTGAAGGTCGTTTCACAGGGGCGATCACGCTCTCTGCCGTGGAATCCAGTTCCAAGTGGCTCGAAGATTCACTTTGGCTGGAGGCTACTTTGGATGGTCATAGTTTCTAATGTGTCTCATCAGTGCCCTTGACCTTCCTCAACACCTTGCTGGTCCGCTTTCGTGGCCATTGTGTCGACTATGATCTCATCTGTCCAGTCAACCGTAATAGTCACCCGGATCAGACTTTACTTGGAATGCTTAGCAGGTCCCACTATTTAACCCATAGGTTGGACGGTGGTCTGTGTGACGCTAGAATGTGTCCAAACACATGTGGAACTGGAGACCACACCTCTTGGGCCAATTGCTGGCACTAACTAGAATTACACCACTTCAGTCGACACATCACACTCACCTTGTAACCGGTATATTCATACATGGATGGTTGGTAGGTTTAGTTTCTAACATCTCTTCAACGAATTATATATTGTGTTATGTCTTAGAATTGGAATCTAAGTGCCTTTTTATAGGACACACAGAGACTGCTGATCAAGGTTGCCTGATCTGGTATAGAACCTATAACCTTCTGATTTGTACTGGTCTCACGCTCTTTCCAAGTGAGCTACAAGGGCTTTCTATATCAGTGTGACAAGGTTTTCGTGAAGTATCTATAGTATTTTTCCTCCTAATGTTGTATTGCTTTTATGCGTCTTAGATATTATTTTTATGTCCGGTCTTCATTCTCCTTAAAATTAATTTTTATGTACGGTTTTCATAATCCTTATACCTGAAATTTATGTACGGTTTTCATACTCCTTAAATCTTAATTTTATATATGGTTTTTATTCTCCATTGACCTTAATGTTATGTATGGTTTTCATACTACTTATACCATGGGGCCCCGAGCGGTCGAGTGGTGTAGCGCTCTCCGTTACGGATTACTGCTATCTGACCTCTGTCTGCGAGGGTTCGAGTCTCAGATTAGGTATGTGAGAAAGCTGGCCAGTAGCTTCTCGTGGTGGGTCGGTGGTTTTTTCCGGGGGTTTTCCCGGGTTCTTCCTCCACCATTAATACTGGCCGTCATGTATAGCCTATCGTGTGCTGAAAATGGCATAAAACCTTTAAACAACAACAATATACTACTTCTACCTTAATTTTATGTACAGTTTTCATACTCCTTAAATCTTAATTTTATGAATCGTTTTTATTCTCTTTGGACCTTAATGTTATGTATGGTTTTCATAGTATTTAAGCCTTAATTTTATGTACAGTTTTCATACTCCTTATACCTTATTCTATTGTACGGTTTTCATACTCCTGATTCCTTAATTTTATATACGGCTTTCATACTCCTTAAACCTTATTTTTATGTACGGTTTTCATTCTCCTTCGGCCTTTTTGTTATCTACGGTTTTCATTCTCCTTCGATTTTATATTTATATACGGCTTTCATTTTCCTTCGACCTTATTTTTATGTGCGGTTTTCATTCTCCTTAGGCCTTATTTTTATGTATACTTTCATTATCATTATACCTCATTTTTATATTCATTTTTATTCTCCTTTAATCTTTTACGGTTTTCATTTTCTTTGGACCATACTTTTAGGTACAGTTTTCGTTCTTCTTGGACCCTATTTTTATTAACGTTTTTATTCTCCCTAGACCTTAATGTTTGTACTGTTTTCATTCTCCTTAGATCTTATTTTTATTTACGGTTTTTACTTTCCGTTGTATGTAATATCTGTACTTGTACTGAATCTTCAGACTATCTAAGCCCCATCAAGCCACATACATTTTGCAACTCGAAACAATCGGCTTATCAAAGATTATTTTGATGCATGTAGCCGATATCAAGGTGACTCATAGTAACTGTTACTAGTTTAACTCTTAAGATTGTTTTGACAGGTATGTGTGGAAATAAAAGACACTCATCTCTATTGATTAGCCACCAAGATATACTTAATAGTGTTACCTGTGTACCGACAATCTAGACCTCCAGCTGTGTTTACCATCTATTATCTACAAAATAATTACAGTATATCAATTGATACTGTTACGTGCTTAGGCTCGAATAAACAGTAACATAGAATGAGTGAAAAAAAACCAAGCTTGTTAAAACTTAATAAAAAATTTATTAAGCACAAATATTCTCCAGAAAAGAAAAATAAACTAACTGTTTTAAGAATCAATTCCAAAATTAATCCAAAAATAATTCAAAATATTATCCACTAGAGAAATTGCAAAAGTCCTGGTAATAAAATGTCCAAATAATTCCAAGTTCGAATCCCAGCGAAGTATCCAAGATGGAAGACGATGTCACGTGATGAAGTCAGTTCTTAGTAATAAAATGATATGAGCACAATTCTTTTCCAGATAAATAACAACATAAATCCACTTGATCCAAACGAATTGAAATAATTTCCAATACAAGGTAATTTAAAAGAACTCAAAACGACACAACTTAATATTCTAACAGCCAAAGTTCTACTAAATAGTTCGCTCTAAAACATAATTTATATACCTGTTTTTACGTAAACAAGAAAGGGGTCACATGATCTTCTAGAATCTTTTAGAACAAATTTACGTTCAGAAAATCACGTATGACCCAATTAAATATAGAAAAATGTTGATAACAAAGCTCCATAATGTCCTTGGAACCATGCAATCATTTTTAAAGCTTGTTTACAACTCTAAAGCCAGGTCAGAAATGAGGTCAACACCTAGTGTTTATTTGTAAAGTATAAGTCATCCCATTTTTTAAAAAAAAATTCTTCTAATGAATGAGTCTTGAACTTAAAATGTCAAATTTGAATCTGACAAGCAAACAATAAAAATAAATGACTTAAATTAAATATACGTAACACCTTCCCCCATAAAATAAAAAGAAAGGTTTATATGATAAAACTTTCTGCAATAAGAAACTCCACCTTCATAATCTTTTGGTTTAACTTGTCCATGTCCCACAATATGTCCTATAAAAGTCACACTAGCACGGCAGAACTCACTTTTAGATAAATTAACTGTCAAACATGCATCAGTGAGTCTGTCAAAGAATTTTCGAATTGTTGCTAGATGTTCTATCCAGGTGTCGTTGTAGATTATGACGTCATCTATATAGGCATCACAATTTTCTAGAACATATGTGATCATATTCATGAGACGTTGAAATGTACTTGATGACCCCTTTCATCCCGAATGGCATTACTTTATATTGGTAAAGTCCATCTGGAGTCACAAATGCCGAGATTTCCTTTGCTCTTTCCGTTAGTGGAATCTGCCAAAATCATTTCAGAAGGTCAAATTCGGTGACATACTTGGCATTCCCGATTTTATCAATACAATCATCAATTCTTGGTAATGGGAATGAATCTGTTTATGTCACACTGTTCACCTTCTTATAATCAGTGCACATACGGAAAGTGTTATCTGGTTTTGAACAAGTATGCATGGTGAACTCCAATCACTTTTACTTGGCTCGATACAATCATTCTTCAGCAAATATTGAATTTCCTTTTTTAAGTATTCCTGTTTGAGTGGATTCATCCTGTATGGATGTTGTTTGACATATTGTTTACAATTTCAACGTCATGAAACATTTTGTTTGTTCTTGTAGAAACATATGGAAATAAGTGCTCATATTCAAATAATAACTGTTTCAGTTCAAATAATAACTATTTCAGTTCATTTCGTTCTTGCACTTGTAAATGTGAAAGTTTCTGGTCTAGATCTTTCATTATTTCTGAATTACAATGATTCGTCATTTCAATATCAGTAGAATCTGATGATATTCCTTCACTGAGTGGGACAACTAAATTAATTACATGTTTAACATGGCTATCTATTTCAATATACTCTTTTAGCATGTTTATATGGCAGAGTTGTTTTTGTTTACGCCTCTCAGGAGTATTTATGATGTAATTTAAGTCATTAATTTTCCTGTCAACTGTGTAGGGACCATAATATTTGGCCTGAAGAGGATTTTGTGGCATTGGTAAGAAAGCCAGGACTCTATCACCAGGCTGAAAACTCCTTTCCTTCGATTTTTGTATCATATCTTGATTTCATTTTAGAATGAGCAGAGTGCAGATTTGCTCTTGCGACCTCACAAGCCTTTGACAACATGTATCTAATATCGTAAACATAATCAAGAAGATTGATCTCAGTATCTTCATTAGAGATAAGTTTCTCTTCCAATAACTTCAATGGTCTACGCACAGTGTGTCCAACAACCAGTTCAAAGGACTGAAGCCTAAAGATTCTTGAACTGATTCTCTAACAGCAAACAATAGTAAATGAATGCCTTCATCCCAATCTTTATTCGTATCAAAACAATATGATCGGATCCTATTTTTCAAAGTCTGATGGAATCTTTCTAATGCCCCTTGGCTCTCATGGTGTTAGGCAGAAGATCTGAATTGCTGAATGCCCAGTTCATACATAACTTGTTGGAAAATATCAGACATGAAGTTTGAACCTTGATCAGACTGAACACATTTGGGAAGGCCATACCGAGTAAAAAACTTTATCAAAGCTATCACTATTGTTTTAGATTTTATATTCCTCAACAGAATTGCCTCTGGAAACCTTGTTGACGCACACATAATGGTCAACAGGTATTGGTTACCTGAATTGGTCTTGGGTAAGGGACCTACACAATCTATCATAATTCTGTTGAATGCTTCGTCAAAGGCAGGAATAGCTTGTAGATGAGCCTTAGGTATCTTCTGATTGGGTTTTCCTACCATTTGACACGTATGACAAGATCTACAGTATTTGGCAATATCACTTTTGATTTTTGGCCAATAGAAGTGAGTCAAGATCTTGTGATAAGTTTTATTAATCCCTAAGTGACCAGCCAAAGGAGTTGCATGGGCCAGGTTAAGTATTTCCTCTCTGTAAGGTTTTGGAACTACTATTTGATAGTTCACTGACCACTCATCATCAGCAGGTACCTCGGCAGGTCTCCATTTTCTCATAAGAATTCCATTTTTAATGAAATGACAGACAGGAACTTCAGTGGCTTCAGTCTCACTTATGGCCATTTGAAACAAACAGGAGATCTCAGGATCTTTTTCCTGTTCGACGACAAGTGACTGTCGTTTATCACCCTGATTAGAATAAAGAGAATGAGTTGTTAAAATAGGATCACTATGATCAATACCTTCTGATTGATCCAAACAAGGAGTACAAGTGACCTCATCAGAAGCCTGACCTATACACGTGTCAGGTAAAGGAATAATGTCTTCATCAACATCATTCTCAAGAGTTTTATTTGCCATAGCTCTGGTAACTGCACAAGCTTGAAATATATCAGGGAATTCTTTTTCAATTGGATCCACTTTCTGATCCAAATCAGGTTGTCAGTTACAAGTGGATTAATCACAACCTTGTCTCCAGCTAAGTCGTTGCCTAGCAATAAATGAATGCCCTCAACGGGTAAAACCGAGACTGTTCCGACTGTTACAGGTCCTGACACTAAGCCTGATGACAAATTTACACAATGGAGAGAAACTTTACCAAAGCCGCACTCTACTCCCTGAATAAGAACACTTTCATTAGAAGAAGACTTCTGAGAAAAAGGCAAAGTACCTGACAATAAAAGACTCTGAGAAGCACCTGTGTGCCTTAAAATTTTAATAGGGTTGGGATTGGCTGAATCACCCAAGAGTGATATAGAACCCTTCGATATAAATGGTTCATAATTCTGGATAATAAAATCAGACTGGGATTTATTAGACCCAACAAATGTATTGCTTTCAATACATGACCCTGACCTCGACCTCTTAGAAATAAGAGCATTTGGAACAGGTCTGTCTTGATTCTGATGCTTTTTGTTCAATTTGTAGCAATCAGAAATAACGTGTCTTTTTTTCTTGCAATAGGTACACGTCGGAAGAGACAAGGATCTAGAATCAAGCTTCTCTGAAGTTTGATTTTTAAGTTTTCTTTTAAGTTGTGCTAGTTAGAGTTTTAAAAGGGCTGGTATTAAGCTGAAATACTTTTATGCTAGAAGATTGGTGAGTAGAAGTCCTGTTAACAAAAGGAACTTTATGTGTCAAAGAATATTCGTCAGCAGCTCGAGCAGCATAGATATATAGTTGAATTATAGTGATGCAGGCCACGAAGGGTCATGTGATCACTAGTTTAAACCACCATTTTTTTAATGGCGGTCGGTTTCCCATGGGGAAGGAATGGTGCCACATCCCCACGGGCTTTTAACGCACACGGTGCGCTAATTAATTTGGCCGTCATGTCATACCACTCAAATGTGGCTAATGACATGAATGTAAGGCCCTGGGTGAGTGGGAATAGACCCAAAACACACACACACACACACACACACTATCAACCAATCGGTGAGCTTGTTACAAATATAGGTGCAATGACACCAAATAATAGCGAGAGAAAAATAGTCTTCTCATATCGCTATGTTGATGGGCTCTGGACCAGGAAAAGGAGGAAAAAGTCCCGGAGGTCGGCCAGCCGATGTCGTAGATGGATGTCGTTCACGCCCTGGAACGCCCAAGCCATACTTATTTCAAATTTAGTCCAGTTATACTAATGGACAAAATAAAAACCAATAACGTGTTAGCCACCTATGCAATTGTATCAAATAAATGAGTCGTAGAATGTTTCTTTAACATCCTAACTATACCAATTTTCTAGTACAATAGTGTACGTATCATAAGTCCCTAACAAATTTGTTTAACTAATATGTCTATGCGACATATAAAAGTGTAGTCACTGTTTGGTAATTAGATTGTTAATTTTGAGCGTTGTTCAAAATTGATCAAGTCAGGTTTGTAATAGAGATTATTCGAAAAGGGCTTCTCGTAACCAATTGAGAACCCTATTATTCAGGCAAATGAAAGGCAAATGTGAAAATTATTCACATCTTGATCCGCAGGCATCTTCTTCGGGGTGCAGTAGGTTGGCAGCTACAGAGTTTCTCATGCGGCCGCCTGTTATCCCTCTGACTGGTTAATTTATATCTTCTGAGATTCTGAAATTTTCCGAGCACCGGTAATTCGGTTCATGAAGGTCCCTCCATTTTCGTCCTCGCCGCTAGTGAAGTCATGCGACCTCGTGCTTGGACGTCCATCTTGTTTTCCTCGTGGCCGCCGCCATTTCCTTGTTCAGCGTGTCAGGGATTTTACAGCTAACTGGCCCTTTAGTGGCTGGGTTCCGCAGTGGAGATTTCGTATTCCGAACTCCTTGTTACTCTATGGGTGCATTATATTTTTTCCTATGCACTCCTAAATGGTAACATTTATCCGCTGTTCACCTCGCTTCACCATAGCCCGCTGCTGTCCCGGTCCTGCCTGCTCCGTGTTCACTACCTGAACGTGCAGCATTCTCCAAGGTTTCAATCCTATGCTCATCAAGATAAGACTTAACGTCACTATGGACACAGTTTTTGAACTCTTCAATTAATATCATTTGCTTGCGAGTTTGATAATCTTGTTCGACTTTCTTGGCTAAGCACCATCTATCAAACAACTGCTCATTTTCTTCTTTTCTGTAATTTCTGAATTTTTGCTGATAAGCTTCAGGGACTAATTCATAACCCTTTAGACTGCATTCTTTAACCACATCATAGTCACCACTTTGGTGAACAGACAGTGAAGTGTAAATCTCACTAGCCTTACCAGTGAGTACACATTGCAATAACTGAGTCCAATGCTCCCCTGGCCACTTTAAATTTTCTGCAACTTTTCCAAAGTGAATGAAGTATTTGTCTACTTCTTTTTCTCTGATAGGGAGCACTAATCTAATATTCCTTGCTAAATTAAAAACTTAAATTTGGATTTGAAGTATGAAGATGTTTTGCACTTACCAGCTCTATTTCTTTCATTTTACATTGATATTCCCTTTCTTCATTCTCTTTCTCTTTATCAATTTGTTTTTCTTGTAACCGAATGTGCATCTGCTCTTTTTGTAATTCAAATTGCCTCTCTCTCTCTCTCTCTCTCTCTCTCTCTCTCTCTCTCTCTCTCTCTCTCTCTCTTTGTCATATTGTAATTGTTTTTCTTTCTCCCTTTCCTGAAATTCCAGCTTCTTCAACTCTAATTCCATCTTGAATTTTAATTCTATGCAGACTTACTGACCGAAATCAAAGCACTTTTCTCTAAAACATTTTTTTCTACCAAATCTTGGACCAAAATCTTTTTGATATCTTGTTTCGTTAAAGAAGCCTTGACTTCAGAAAAATCATATTTTCTGGCAAGTTGAATCAACTCATCCAATTGCTCCTGAGTAGGATTAGAAAGAATTATTTCTACTTTAGATGTCATTTTAATACAAGCCTGTCAATTTCACTAAAGATTTAAAAACATATTTCAAAAACTAGGGGAATTCAAATTTAAAACAAAAGTTTTATGAATTTTTTTTAAGCCAAATTCCAATTGATCCCAATTTCGGACGAGGCCCCAATTTCTATGTTAAGTGCTTAGGCTCGAATAAACAGTAACATAGAAAGAGTGAAAAAAACAAGCTTGTAAAAACTTAATAAACAATTTATTAAGCACAAATATTCTCCAGAAAAGAAAAATAAACTTACGGTTTTAAGAATCAATTCCAAAATTAATCCAAAAATAATTCAAAATATTATCCACTAGAGAAATTACAAAAGTCCTGGTAATAAAATTTCCAAATAATTCCAAGTTCGAATCTCAGCGAAGTATCCAAGATGGAAGACGATGTCACGTGATGAAGTCAGTTCTTGGTAATAAAATTATATGAGTACAATTCTTTTCCAGATAAATAACAAATCAAATCCTCTTAATCCAAACGAATTGAAATAATTTCCAATACAAGGTAATTAAAAAGAACTCAAAACGACACAACTTAATATTCTAACAACCCAAGTTCTACTAAATAGTTCGCTCCAAAACATAATTTATATACCTGTTTTTACGTAAACAAGAAAGGGGTCACATGATCCTCTAGAATCTTTTAGAACATATTTACGTTCAAAAAATCACGTACACACCCGTAGGACCCAACTACACGTAGGACCCAACTACAGATAGAAAGATGTTTATAACAAAGCTCCATAATGTCCTTGGAACCAAGCAATCATTTTAAAAGCTTGTTTACAACTCTGAAGCCAGGTCAGAAATGAGGTCAACACCTGGTGTTTATTTGTAAAGTATAAATCATCCCCTTTTTTTAAAAAAATATCTTCCAATGAATGAATCTTAAACTTAAAATGTCAAATTTGAATCTGACAAACAAACAATAAAAATAAATGACTTAAATCAAATATACATTACAATACATAATGTCTGGAAAATTATATATATAATTACACGAGACCAATAGATACTTACTGTCTGGCAAATTCTTTAATGGAAAATATACCATTGGTCACAAAGCATTTTCGTAAATGAACATGTTTTGATACATGTTGCTATTTTCAAGCTGAATAAGGTGACCCCAATTGGCCGAGTGGTCTAACGCGCTCATTATTCCGGATCACTGCGATCTCATCTCTGTCCGCGTTGGTTCAAATCGGAGGCTAGGCTAACGTTGTATGTGAGAAAGCCCGCCAGTAGCTTCACTTGGGTAAGTGGTTAGTCCTGGAGTTTTCCAGGGTGCTACCTCCATCAGTTATAATAGCAGAAAAGTATAACTTTTCTTGTGCTGAAAAATGTCGTTAAATCCAATAACAACAACACGCTGCATAGGTGATAATTGTTTTAAATAATTGGGTAAAACGTGTTTTCAAAAATTCAGCTGTGATTATTAATAAATAATAAGAAAAATATGAACTGGTCTCTCTCCCTACCTCCCTGTTTTGCTAAGTTAATATGCATTTTAACTCCGTTTCATATCATGTTTTTTTTTCTAAATTCACCATTTATATGCAACGTCTCTGATAACTAATTATCTGCATTAGACTTTAGGGTCATTACAAAAAAGAAGTAGATAAACTATTACTTTATTTCAAATGAATCATCACATATAAGTTCTTAAACAACCGTTCCCCACATTGTATCACTGATTTAATTTAACGAGAGAGAGAGAGAGAGAGAGAGAGAGAGAGAGAGAGAGAGAGAGAGAGAGAGAGAGAATTACAAATGTACCAGCCATAACGGAAAGAGTTATCCGTGGGATCTACAAGAGAATGATGTGGGGACCAGATGATTAGCTTAGCATAGTTATTTTAAATACGAATAAGTGATAAGTAATATTGGCCAAAAAATATATATCTCTACTGATGATGTTTTTATTATTATTATTATTATTATTATTATTATTATTATTATTATTATTATTATTATGATATATATATATATATATATATATATATATATATATATATATATATATATATATATATATATATATATATATATATATATATATATATATATATATATATATATATATATATATATATATATATATATAATAGAGCTACCTGTGTATTGGCTGTTCAGATCGTACGTGTTTCTTCATCTCCTTGTTTTGGAAACGAGAACAATTAGAATTTTTCTCAGCTGTTTTGTTCCACTGCTAAGACGTCATTTGTTTTTTAATAAACCGCTATCACGTGATCGCCAGTAAAACCGCTTACGCTATGATGGACCGTCGGTAATTGCATTAAATGACCACACCTTGGTTCTACATTGTGCTCAAGATTAAACGAACTGGGACTACATTCATCATTAAATTAAATGTAAACGGAAGCGAATAAAGAAACGTTATTTTAAAGCTGACTGGCGTAAAACAGGAAGAAGAATTCCAGTGATATCCATTTCGTCCGTAACAGATAAACAATTTTAAAATTCCACCGTTAATTTTAAGTTAAAAATCATCATAAATCTCCAACCGTTGTGTCAACTGTCCCAGTAATACTACTACGTATTGCATTATTAAACGCACAATCAGATGGATCACCAGAAAAGAGCACATGATTAGCTAATTTTATCAACGACCAGAATATCGACGTCTTCTTCCTGACAGAAACATGGCTAAAAACATCAGGCCAAAGTGTGCGGATTTAATAACAACCGATTACTCCATCAAGTCGTTCCCCCGCAACTCTCGCGGAGGTGGATTTGCTGTCATCACAAAGAATTCCATGATAAAAAGCCTTAAGTACAAAACAACTTTCAATTTCTGCCACACATCGTTTGAACTAGTCCAAACAACACTCACACTGGAACAAAGGTCACTCCATTTTTCCTGTCTCTACCGCCCTCCTCCTAGTTGAAAAAAACAAGCTGATTGTATTTCTCTTTTTCGAGCAGTTTCCGAATTTTATGGAGTAGAGTATGGAAATTCGATAGGTGACAACCTAATTATTCTTGGAGATTTCAACTTTCACTTTGACTGTCCTGTAAACCAATACATTTCAAAACTCCTAGATTCCATTCATGTTTTCAGTCTTAAACAGTCAGTTAACCAACCCACTCATAAATTTACTGACATTTTAGACTGGTTTCTTTATAGATCTGATGATAATATTCTGCAATCCACCCTTGTATCCGACGAACTTGCATCAGATCGCCTTTGCATAATATGCCATCTTGACGTATCAGTCATTAACACTCCACCTTTATTTGCTACTAAGAGAAACCTCCGTATGATACATAGAACCAAATTCATGTATAACATCCAGGAAAACCTAACAACTTACTTATATCATACAGCAGAACAACTCGAAAACGACCTGCGTTCATTGCTTGAAAAACATACCCCAGCCAATAAATGCAGAGTATCAATACAAAAAAGTGTTCTCCGTGGTATAGCAGTGTTAAGGACCAGCTTCGCATTGCTAAAAGACATGACCGAAAAGCAGAGAGGCTTTCGCTTTCCACCAGATTCACAATTCATAAACAAATCTATGAAGCCGCTAAGAAGAACGTCACAAACATAGTTCATTTAGCAAACTTATCCCACTACAGTACTAAGATTACGGAGAGTTCCAGCTGCAAAGAGCTTCTTTAGATAACTAACAAATTAACGTAAAGGAACAAATGTACACCTCTTCTAACTTCCACAGGAGACCTTTAGGACATATTTGCAAATTTCTTCCGTAACAAAATACTAATCATTTAGAGATTCGCTTGACAACACAATTTCAATTGACTCGTGAACATACAGAATTACAGCGACAACCATTAAGAGCCTTTTAACCTATCTCTAATGATTTAGTCCGGATAATCGTGATAAAGAGTGCACCAAAGTCATGTGAACTTGATCCAATTTCGACATCACTACTTGAATAATTAGACCCAATATTGCCTTCACTAACTGATGTTGTTAATATCTCTCTCATCGGGGGAATTCCAATCTTTATCAAAACTGCCATCGTAAAGCCTCGATTGAAGAAATTAACACTTGACTATAACGATTTAAAGAACTACCACCCATTTTCTGATCTCCCATTCATATAAAAATTCTTAGAAAAAGTTGTTCTAACCCAACTTGTATCTCATTTCAAACAGTCTTTTTAGCAATGTACAGTCTGCATATTGCCCTTGCCACAGTACTGAAACTACTCTCCTGAAAGTATTTAATGACATTCTCTCTGCTTTGGATAGTGGAAAGATTACAGTCCTCACCCTCCTTGATTTGTCTGCGGCATTTGACACAATAGACCATGATATATTTCTTCACCGTCTCCAGCATGTATTTGACATTCAGAATATAGCATTAAAGTGGTTCAAGTCCTACTTAGTCAACATGACACAAATTGTATCTGCAAATGGAATACATTCCAGCCCAGTTGAACTATGTTGTGGTGTTCTTGGAAATGTTCTCTTCATTATATATACTCAGCCACTCTCAAGTGTCATAGATCATCACCCAGTGCCTCACCAATTGTACGCCGATGACACTCAAATGTACAAGTCTAGCCACCCAACTGAAGTTGATGCTACCATCCATGGAGTAGAGATGTGCATTGCTGATGTGAAATCATGGATGACATGTAACAAGTTGCAGATGAGTGATGATAAAACTGAGGCTATTCTGGTCACAACACAAAGATTTTCTCGTTCACATCCTTTACCTCAAACAATAAATATCAGCAACACCAACATTAAATGCACACAGTCAGTTCGAAACCTATGTGTTACTCTAGACAGTACTCGCACATTGCACCAACATGTCATAAATATATGCAAGGTTGCTTATCTTGAGCTGAGACGCATCAGTTCCATTCGCAAATATCCTTCAGTTGATTCCACTAACGACTTGTGTGTTCATTAGTACTTTCAAGACTGGACAATTGTAACTCATTTCTGCCTGGTTCGTCACAATATCTGCTCCAGAAACTTCACAAAATACAAAACACAGCTGCTCGGATCATCTTTATAGTACCTCTATCAGAGCAAACCTCACCACTGCTCTGTACCCTATACTGGCTATCAATTCGATACAGAATCAAACACAAAATTTGTTCTCTGTGCTATGTTTTACTATCAGACTCCAGTCCAACATACCTATCAGGCCTCACCCATGTGTATACACCAACAAGATACTTACGCTCCTCTTCTGACAATCGTATACTCATTGTTCCCACATTGAAAACGACGTCATTTGGACAACGTTCTTTTGCATACCAGGGCTCGGCGATGTGGAACGAATTGCTCATTGAAATTAGACACAAAGATACAGTAATCCCTTTTAAGAGCGCTCTTGAAACTCACCTTTTTCAATTGCAGGAACAAACTTAGAGACCCAATAATGTTTTGTATCTTATATGTTTTCAGCATGATTTTATGTTTTCCAATTAAATGCCTTTTGTTATTTATTTTTCTGAAGTGTAGTCATATCATCATAGATGTTGTAAAGCGCTTAGAGCTTCTAAAGATTAAGCGCTATACAAAGTACTCATTATTATTATTATTATTATTATTATTATTATTATTATTATTATTACATAATCTTTAATAGAACATTTATTAAACTACTTAATTCTCTCTTTAAAAAAAAGCAAGCTAACCTCGTGACAAAGTGTCGCATTTGTAACTTAAAATATCATAAATTAGGACATCATGTCATTTTGTAAGTTGAATGCGTGATCGGCATAGTGAGATTATGAATGAAGTTGGAAGTATGTTGCAATAGCCTTATGAAGCCCAAATAACTAAAGATGGGGTGTCGTTTTCTTAGCGAGAAAAACTCATCTGTACAATATACTAGTATATTCTTATGTAAGAATGAATTTATATTAGATGAATTTAAATGGCATATGTATAAGCAGCTTGACATTACGTTGGTAGCAATAACGATGAAAACAGTGTATAAATAGTGTAACCAATTGTTAAGTTGAAAAAGATGATACACATTCCCAGTTAAAAAATGATTTTGGGGATACAGCTCACTTCCCACAAAAGGATGATAAATCATGGAAAATTCAATGTTTAGATTCATACATAGAAATCTCCTAAACGATACTTTGCTTGATCCACACAGTTGTTTGACCTTTCGAAAAAGATTTCTTACAGCCAAAAAAAATTCTTACCAATTTTGTATGGTTTTAAACGAACAAATATACATGGTCTTTTTGTGCAGATGATGACGTTATATACTCCCTCCATTTGTCAGATAATCCAACCAGAGTTGAAATAATGGGAACCCAATATCTATGGGTACTCTCTCTGTACAATAATAGTAAGAAGCACCACCTGGGGCGTTTTCATAGTTATAGAGTGCCAAAATTAGAGTAACGAAATAATCAAACTACCCAGATTGGACATTCAGCTAGATCTCGATGACATAATTGATGAATATTTTCCGAACATCACTGTGGTATGGAGAAAACTGAAGAATCTGCAAATATTCTCAGACATGATAACAATCGAGCGGTCGCTATAAGCTATGTAAGGACAGTTCTCATGAATGTGTTGTGTTCAACAAAGAAGTCATGCATGATATTGATATGACACCCGTCGATGCAAAGGCGAGGAAACACATACTGATCTTTCACATTTCCTCGTAGTAATTGTTTTACCCATATATGTGGCGATTCTTATGTAATCGAAGGAGATTGATAATCTCCGTTGATTTGTTCGATAGTCAATCGAGAAACATTTTTAAAATGTCTTTGGGCACATTATATATTTCGTCCCAATCTGTAAGAATATGTTTCTCACCCGTTCGACGCATCTTCCTTTTCATCTGAAGAAACTGCAATAAGTACTGGCTATACCACCTTCTGGCTCATCTGCCTAGCAAGCCGTTGAGTTAGAGTTAGCACTACCATATTGGATTGCTTCAAAATAATTCTAACGCACGCGTTGTTTTATCAGAACCAGCATGGACATTACGATAAATCATTTTATCATGAACCAATGGTGCCGATTACGTTTGTGATACACTTTCGTTGCGGTAACACATACAATGAAGCTTAAGTATGTAATTTAGAATAATTAAGTATTCGTTCGTTTTTAATTCTGGAATGACCCCATGGAGCAGCGCAGTCCATGTGCATCTTTACAATATGTTTTAAAGATGTATTTTTAGGACGAGTAACCGTTGTAGTAGCTGACGCTGGCATCGGTCGTAGTTTCATTTTGGCAATTTTGCACACTCCTTGCAAGTTAATATATATTTCGCTGCTATATTTGCAATTATAAAATCGAGATCTGCTTGGTCAATAATTAAAATTATACATCGGTGGCGTGTGTTATTCCATCAGGTTCCCAGGGTAAAGTTGCTAATACATATTTCGGCTCATATCTTTTGAAATAACATATCGTCATCCTTTGGCAGGCAGATCGTTTTGTTTGCATACATTAAATTATCGCCATACGCTCTGTCAGCGGTGTCACCATGTTCTTATCGATTATATGTCACAGTAGCACTATTGGATACCAACCATGTTTATATTTGACATAGCAGTATATGTTTCTCTGTATCTGGTTTATTAAAACCATGCGACAATAACCAGATGAATGTTTGCTGCGAACTCAAATGTTTAACTTTCTGGTAATGCAGTTAAATCCATTAATGCCATCGGAACGTTCATTTCAGTTCTTGCCATTTAATGTGTTGGATGACCAAATCGTGCAAAATACAGCTAACATTCACTTTGAACTCAAATTATGGTAAACGCATAGTTATACTTTACAATCATGACAAAAGACACGAAAGCAAAACCTCCATGCACAACCTTCAATCAAGGACAAAATTCACGTGCACAGTATAAATTATAAATGCATAACATATTGAACATTTGAATTATTTACCAAATTTAAGAAGTTGTTTTTAATAATGTGTGAAAATTATGTTTATAATATGGTTGTTATTGGGACCAATATACACACATTAGATTCTATATTGTGATATAATAAATATTTCATACGACTATTTAATAGGAATGTTACAAGAGTATTCATGAGGAAACTGTGAAAACATATATCCTCTATCTTGTTGCTGTTCAATTATAATGGCTTCAAGGCTGACACATATAGAACTTAAAAAGAAATTACTCCAAGAATGTTAAACCAAAAACATGTTATTAAATCAGTTGTCATAAGGAGTTTTTAATCGAATTGTTATGGGAACTAAACTTATGGCACTTCCTATGTCTATGAAATACAGATGAGAAAGGAATACTGCATGATACTCTGTATGAAGCCCAGAAGCACGCATCCTATTCTAAGCATATTCAACAAATTTGTTCCGGTAAAAATATTTGGTACCATGATGTGGTCATACTGAAAGTAAAAGAAAGGTCTTCTAAGAAGAAATGCATTATTTACGACATATTTCCATAACTGCATCCATAGAAATTCCATGATAGAGATGGCTAAGTTGCACATACTCAAAGTACCCATTATTTTGCATTAGTGTCACATAGATTGATGGAAAAACCAAGCAGAGAAACCCTCTCAATCGAACATTTAAAGTGTCGTTGAAAACGAACCAACAACAACAAATGTTTTAATGCTTTAAGTGTTACCCTCCTTTAGATTAGCGTAGTAGAGATAAAAGGAAATTCCTATTGTATATTAGTACCGTCTCTATTTCATTCTGCAAGTGGAGATTCATTTGTAAACTACCTGCATTCCAACACATGACACGATACCTCCATTTGTTTACTAAGATCTTCTTAATAAATAATATATACCTCTCAAAAGGAGATATTACTTCCTAGTGCTGAATAATGATTTGCTAGAAAATGAAAATGAAAACTTTGAATACTTGAAATAGATAAGTAAATTAAAGGTTAGATCGTTTTACTGTACAATGTTTGGATCAGACGTTTACTTTGTGGATTTTTTGTGACAACTCCTTTTTCGAATGACAAAGATGGAGAATAACATTTAGGCCAAATATGAATGTTCTATTTAAATCCAAAACTCCAGTTATCAAATGGTTTTCTCAATCATCGTAAGTAACTGAATATGTGAATGTAAGTGTCTATTTGTATCGTTTTAACAAATCGTGTGAAAAAACATACACCAGCATTGCTGTGTATGCACGAATCTAATGAACGTAACAAAATACGAAGTCGACTTTTACCTGTCCTTTTGCGTGAGGCCCTACATATCTTACATCACACAAAGATTTGGTTCATACACCCATTCCTTATTCAACGAAGGGTAGTGACCCAAAGTTTTTGCCACAGTTATCGATCATAGAAGGAATGGAAGCTTACTTTATTACGTGCTTAGATTATAATAAACAGTAACACAGAAACAATGAAAACAAGAATATTTGTAAAATTTAACAAATGATTTTCTTTCCTGGAAAACAATTGTAACAATGGAAAAAGAACTCAGTGAAGTTTGAAACTCCAGTACCCCCTCTATTGATGGTTTGACAGTTCTAAATAATTTTCAGTTTTTATTACTTGCTATAATAATGTAAATTTATTCTATAGAGATGATGCTTGTATCAAGAAATTAGGTTGACCTGAATTATTCTTTGACACGCCAGTAATGTTGACCTACTGTAGAGGGGTGTTGGGTGGTGATTAATTGCGACTTCTTACAAGGTGTCCCCTTTATTTGGTTCTCTTTATCTAGAGGATGATCGTCCCCGGTGTTATTGCCCGATCGAGTAATATTAAAAGAAAGTGTGGAACGTACAGGTGGAATAAACAGGAATCTGAGCAGATATAAATAGAACGGAATGATTCGAACACCCGTATATGAAATAAAACCATTTAACCAATTACATAAACAAATGTGACCATACAGTACATTTAACCAATTACATAAACAAATGTGACCATACAGTACATTAGGAAGATACGCTTCTTTCAAAGAAAATTTTCACCGAATTTAAAACACAAATGTATTTAAACAAACAGACGATATGTTTAAGAGCGAGAATCGACTCATCATAGAAATGAGTGAGCAATCGAAGTTATTGCCTTCAACAACTTCATGACCTGTTTCTGTCCGGTTCACTCCAACTTCACTGCGGCTGTGCTTTACGATTTTATCCTTTTCCGTCTTCCGAACCGTTTGTTTTGTCTCTCCTCCTTTCGTCCTTCCAACTTTATGTGAATAGGTTGACGTGGGAGTTTGTATATACTACGGTAGGTGTCCGGTAGGTATTTTGGTGGGTACTTTGATAGGACTATTCCCCTTGTAAAAAATAACATAGAAGCGACCTAAGTCTTCTATCTGATATCAGCATGGAAATAGATCATTACTTCCCTCTCATTATATCAGATATCCTGCTATCGAAAATCAACAGATACCAAAGGCAATCTTAGTCAAGCAGACCATAAACAAGCCTAGTTTATTAATGTGCTTTTTATTAATTTTGCTTCTCAATGGCTAATTCAACAGTGACTCACACAAATATATATATATATATATATATATATATATATATATATATATATATATATATATATATATATATATATATATATATATATATATATATATATATATATATATATATATATATATATATATATATATATTCACATGTCTTAAAGGCCATACGAAACTAGTACTGTTTCACACCTTTTATTTTGTTTATTAATGATAGTTAATGACTAACCTTCTTTATACGGCGAATTGTCTTTTATTTTACATAATGATTTTAAATATATATTACAATTCAAACAATTAATTAAAATGAAATTTGATAACACCCTTGTAACACAAATAACACGTTGTTCATTTTATAGACTGTTATACGGCATGAAAAGGAAAATACATTTTATTTCTAGCAAAACGGTGGATTGCATTAGGAAAAGATGATGATGTGTGATTTATGTTGAGAAAATTGCACAGTACATTCTGTCGTGTTCAGCATCACGTAACAATTATGTTTGACGTATGGGCTAGCTTTGCCATAAATTGCTGACTGCGAGGGATGGTACTACGAGAACCTATGTTCGGTTTTGTATCTGAGACAAGAAAATCCCAGTCAAAGGGTTAAATTATTTCTTTCTCCACGAGGCTATCTTCTGTAGTGAGACCAAAAATGCAACCATGCGACTGGAAATGTCTTGCCTTGGTACAAGCAATATCATAGACTATTTTTCGCACCCTATTTTTCCCCAGTTAAAATAAACGAACCCCGCATTTTTGCAAACTATTCAACACATTCAAAAGAAACTATTATTCATTAGATACTATTTTCATTCCCACTCTATATAAAGGTCATCAGGTATTGTATTCTTTTAAGAACATATTGTATTACTTTATGAAAATCAGAATAATTGTCTATGTAGACTCTATCAATATAAGACGTTCTTATAAAACGGAACACAATCAACAGAAAGTTATAATTATTAGGTGTTAGAAGTATTAAGCAACGAACCATGTGCTACTGCTGTTCAAACTACAGTACTGCGCATTTATACAAATATGTTAATGAGGGCATTGGGGCGGCCTGTCCACTTTAAAGTTACCAAGTACTCTGCATGAAAAACTAGAAACATGAAAACTGTTTGATATTATTAATGTATTATCATATTTAATCGATGAGTGCCTTATGAAAATAACAGCAAATGATTAAAATCTTTTTGTACTGATAACTTAATTTTCATCAGTTTTAACTTGGAAATGTAATATGGAAGTCAACAGCACAATAAATTGAAACACTGGGTACATTTCTGGCTAAGTATGTCAAACGGAAGAAATTCCTAAGTCATACTATTCTTGGGGGCCAGAAGATGTTCTTGTCTGTAATGAATATGCATAAAGTTCCAATGACAAATCCAAACAAATGTCTATTCTCCACCTTAATCTAATCAAAACATAAGAAAAAATCTGCAGCCTGGTGCTAACATATGACTAAATTAAACACGAATCAAAAACAGGTATGAATTAATTGCTCAGTTCTCTTCATATATACATCTCCAAGAGTGTTTTATGACTATATAACGCAATATATCCAAAGTGACAGATCTTATTATTCAATCCAATATCTACTCACATGACTTACATCGCAGTACTCAACAACCCTTACTTTAACTAGCCATCCATAAATAACTCCTAATTCTAAAACAGGTTTATTATTAGAAATTTGACAATGCCTATTTAAAGATCTTATGCATTATACGTGCCAAAGGTTGGACGCAAAATATATATTGTGTCCCGTTTTAGAATTAACCAGATTTCAACATGTATATGTTAGACCCTGAGGCTATAATTTCGCGCCTTCAAAATGTAGTAAGGTGTCCATTCAGTTAATTGACATAGCCATAAACTAGTGACATACGCTTTATTTTGCCAAAGCCAGTTACGTAACATTGTTCACAGGTAAGTGGTGGAATTCTTTGTTCGGAACAAGGCACATCAAAAAGGGTTGTAAGCCATCCTTGACAGACGGTTGGGAGGTTGGGAGGGGCAGTGTCTGATCATTATATGAACCGACATCCAATCGGAATGGAGCAAGGCGTGGCCAAACATTAGAATCTCAATTTAAATCTATTATCTTGAGAACTAAACCGTCAGTAGAATAAAACCATCGTGCGGATAGTAGAAAAAAAAGCTACTCCGACGTCATTTGATATTGGCGGGAAAATTGTATTCTGGGAATAAAATGGAACTTCAGTACAGGTCAGTGACTATTTGCTCGATTGTTGTAAAATATTACTGCAAAGTAAGTGTACTTTTATTATTGCAGTATTTATACTTTAGTTCGTAAAATTACCATTTGTAGTTTGATTCATTCACAGTGTTTGATATACATGCATATTTTGAGATATGAGCAATGTTATGTAAAGAATTAATATTGTAATTCGCTACTGGGTTAAGTCGCAGTTACCTCATGCATTTATTCATTTTATATTATATAGTATAGCCTGTTATACGACATATATATATATATATATATATATATATATATATATATATATATATATATATATATATATATATATATATATATATATATATATATATATATATATATATACACACACACACAAATAGCAGGGAGAATGTGTATTTTGTTATTGTGAGTTTATATAATTAAGGGAATATGATATGCTAATGTCCTTGATGTTTACTTTAGAAGCTTTTAGGAACCAGAGGGAATTATCCCAGTGCAGTTGGTCCGAGTGTAAGGGAGACAAAAGAGAAGGAAGAACGGAGAGAGAAGTTTGAAGGAAGAATGGAGTGAGACAAAGGAAAAAAGACGGAAGATTCATACAGATAAGTAGGAACTCAGGACAGGACTAAAATTTAACACACTAATTCAAGGATGAAATAGGTCGTCACTTGGTCGAATGATAGGGTTTTAGTTGAATTTTATTTGAGAGATGACTGTTATTAAATTATATTCAATTGTTGTTTTTTGAATTTCACATTTTGTTTGTTCATTAATTTAACTGTCAGCACCTCTGATTGGGGGCTCGGAGATTTGCATCTCTCTCTATCACTACTTCAATTTCTGAGAAAACGAGCCAGTGTGGGTCTTCTGTATTAATTTTTAAAAAAATTTGGTGCACATGACCCCAAGCTGAATAATGACAACCTTCCCATACTGCCAGGCAAAACACAATTCAATGAACATTCTCCGAAGTCAATACAAAGAAATCTGCCACGTCTAATTCAACATTATAGGATTTTTAGTAGTTTTGGAGCCGCATTTACGTAAAACACTGCAGCCAGAAATGATTTCACAACTACGGGAATTTATTTTAACAAAACTGTGAAACAAAATTCTTCAGTTTTTCCTTTGCTGATATTAGCAGTAGCAGTAGTAGTAGTAGCAGTAGTAATAGTAGTTGATAATGATTTTGTTGTTGTCACAGCTGTCAATTTCGCTGAAATCTCAAAAGACAATTGCACTGGTTAAATAAAGTCTTATACAGAACTTATTTAAGCATATCGACGTCTTTGCATTTGTAGACACATGCAAAAAACACTGTTATCTGGATATGCAAAGGCGAAACAGGAGTAGCATCAAAACTGGTCCAAAACGAAGGTAAAGTTTTCAACAAGGTCTTCGGCAGACGTTTTTGTTTTGCTGTTGGTGACTCGTATATTACAGAAAGTACATGCAATGTAACATGTAAGAAATATCTTTGCACATTATTATATGACACATTTTTCATGCGGATAAGCATTCGTCAAAATTGACACATTC
This sequence comes from Unio pictorum, assembly GCA_030141615.1. Lineage (NCBI taxonomy): Eukaryota > Metazoa > Mollusca > Bivalvia > Unionida > Unionidae > Unio > Unio pictorum. The sequence goes on from JARLTB010000221.1 coordinate 4,941,167, forward strand.
GCGCAAGCCACAGGCGATAATCTGCCACTCTCCTTTATCACTCAAAGTTGACTGTGCTAAGAGTTTCTCTATTTTTGCACAAGTACACAAATGAGTAAGTGAACAGAAACACACTGTAAACAATCTCCAATGTCAATAAAAGTACTCGTTTATCAATTGATTAATAATGTGAATGGAAGAGAAACTTCGGTTGGCTCACTTAAACAGTGTTTAAAGGTCTCGTCATATCCCAGAGGCGAGTAAGATTTGTTTTAAAAAAGCAATACTCGAGGCGCTCTCTGTGATTCGGTAAGCTTTATGCACATTCATGACAAACAAGGAAATATCAAGGCCTCAGGTCGCATTTATTGATCGTCTTTTTGATGTATAAGCATTGAACACCATACCACTTTTACCTTACCTGACAGTCCTTTACAGCACACATTAACCTACATTAATTCAATAAATCATGTGCATATAAACCTAAAATCGTCTGCACGATCCTTTTGATCTGTTCAATTGCAATGCGGTTGTTGAAATTTCAATGTTGTATGTAGAGAATTCTATTTTCACATGTTGAATCAAAGTCATTGCAATCAGAGCTCTCGTTCATATCAATTTTTAAATTGTATTGGCTGAATTGCACAGTATTAGATGAAACTTTTATTCTGTAAGTCGGTGTTTTAGATTTTATTTTTTGAATTACACAGTGTGGTTGAAACTTCAATTTGTATGTCGAAAATTCCAATTTCATAAATTGAGTCAAATTGTATATTTTGAAAGATACATATTATTATAAGGAGTTATTAGATTTTCTCTGTTGGATTACACATCGGTGCTTGAAAGTTCCATTTCCTATTTCAAGAAGTTCCTATCAGTACGGAAGACATTTCTATTTTGTGTGATGTTGATTACATTACATGCACTTTGTAATGCTGTCGCGGGATATCTATCTGATCTATGATCAGGCGAAACGACTGGAACCTCCAACCTTCCTACACAAGGTTTCCAATGACTTAATATATTTAGAATGTATTTATTTTAAATGTGACATCTGAATACTTTATAAATGAGAGCCTGCATTCGTTCTCTCGCATTGTTAGTCATATAGCTGTATGTGTTGATGCATCTAGGTTAATACTACTAGTGTCAAAGTAAGTCACTATACCCTTTCTTTTACCCCTAACTAAAATTTTATTTTGGGCCCAGTGCTAGTAGAAAGCGAAACATAGCAGTCATTTTTCCAAAGGTGGCATCTGCGTTCCCAACATTTAATGTTTTCATCACAACTTTTAATTTGTATATATTTCCTCAACTCCTTCATTTCTTCTCATCATACTTGGCATGTTTCTGTAAGAAATTAGGACTGTTTATTTTATCACATGCTCATTTCCTTATGTTCCCTTGGGATACAAGTAACAGAAAATTTGCGTAAAGGTGTTGGTTATGAATTGTTTTCTTCATTTTCTAAACAGGCTCGTGCATTTTGTATGACTTATTATGACGGTAAGACAGTGCTGTAATATGTTTCCTGCCCTTTCGAGCAGTATTGGTGTCAAAGTCACACCTATTACACTACTGTGTTTTTTGTGATCTCAACATGCAGTCATTGTGTGCTTAGTTCGATTTCTGAAGGAATATAGGCATCGTATCAGTAATTTTCTCAAGCATTTGCCCTTGGATCAGTTGCATAATGCCCCTTTCATTTCTAAAAAATTTCTAAGTAAATGTTCTTTGCGTTGAATGAACTACATATGAAACAGTGGATTTTTCAAATTTTATACAACATCCCCTTTTGAATATTTCCTTAATCAACAAAAGTAACAACAACAGCAATAATAATAATAATAATAATAATAATAATAATAATAATAATAATAATAATAATAAACGAAAACACAAAATATTCTGATACAGAAATTAATAGAAAGGATGGGACAGCGACAGTCCCCTACCTCTAAAAATAAAACAAAATTACACCCAAACAAACACAAAATAAAAGAAAACTGAGCGCGATGCATCTGGGACGTTTCGTATAGCAAGTGATGTTTGCATTTAGATTACTAAAACAGAATCGCATATAATACAAAAGCTGCATACATTTTTTCCCGTCCCTGTCATTCATGCAAAAACAGAATGCCTGTTTCATCGTGAGATAACGTTCCTTATTAGATTCTTGTGGAAAATACGTTTGTGGTACACACGGATTTTTCTTTCCAGAAGCGTGCAATGAAGAAAACGTTATGATACAAGCATCCCTAACAACTTTTTGATCCCTTTTTACAACATTATGCTACCATCAATACAGTCATAGAACCCTTCATCTTAATGTAATATACACGTATGGATCTGGATTCTTATGCTTTAACTGTGAATATGACAATCAAACTTGTGTTCAAAACGTAAATAAAATAATATACAATTCAATTTCAGAATGGTGCCTCTTCAAGATAAGTATTGTTTGCTACTATTCGCTTTCTTTAAGTAATTTTAAATACTATGCTATGCGTGATTGAGTGTGTACAGGGGATAAACTTCGGTTAGATTTCAAGCTTAGAAAATGTTCTGAGAAATGGACCTTTGTTCTAGAACCATTTAAAAACTGTGGCATGAGGAAACTCCACCATACAGCTGTATCGAGGTAAAACATATATTGTATCTATACACTAATACAATGCATTTGTCACGGAATTGTAAAAACACTTTTATTTATTAAACAGAAGTGCTCGAGTTTCGTTTTTGGTGTACAACGATACCTACCCGATTGTGATTAATGTATCTTGTGTCGTATTTCAAAATTGTGAGTGCCGCACGTGCGAAGTGCTTTTGATGGGAAGAACCGTATGCCTTCATAACACAGATGATATCTGTATATAAATACCTCACCGTATGTAAAGCTCTTTATATTACGGGTTGTCTTGTCAGTCAGCGGTATACTAATATGACTTGCACATCTTGAGCTGTACGAATCCTACCTGGTTATCCTGTTACAGCATTTACTCTAGGAATTATAATATAAATGACTCCGATTAGGTTACTGCATGCAGCTAATTGCACACTTACGAAAAATCATTTAAAAATATTCTGCACATAATCTATTACATGAAATACCGATGGTACTAAAAAGTGTTTAATACAAACAACAATGACTCACCTGTTCGCCGTATATCTATTGAATGTCATTGAAATAAAATGCATCCATGCGTAAAAACATAAATTTACCCGTATATGTAATACAATTTCAATGTATTCATCTTTGACGTAAAATTTTGCAATGTCATTGTACAAAAAAGTGTTACTTTATATTAATATGATGATTCTGTCATTGTTGTTGATGATTATGCAGTACCCAATTGATAAGCAACGATGTAAATTATACTACAATTAATGAGTGTGTTCACACGAGACGAAGATTGTCCCATTTGCAATTTGTAACACTATCTGCAATGCAAAAGTAGTCACCTACAAAACCCAACTGACATGGCCAAGATGAGCATTCACTCTAGATAATATATTTTCCTTGGTCTCCTTTTATCTTTTAAATATTTATATAATCTCTTTATAAATTCCTTAATGCAGTTTCTCCACTTACGAAACACCTGTTTCATTTTATGGATTTTGTTGTATTGGTCTCTTGTGACTAGATATATTTATATTGCTACATTATTCATATCCTACCCATTGACATTAAATGTGCTGTGCTCATTATAACATACTTTTAATTATTACCTGCACTATGTCTGCTTTAACCATGTAAATAACGTGGACACTGACATAAAGATTTGAGAAGTAATGTAATGTAATTTTGTAATGTCCGTCGTACAACTACGCTCTCATTGTTGAAATCATTCATAAAAGTACATTGATTCCTCGAGCGAAAAATGGCTTGTCAAACGCTTAATGTTCATTCGCAAATAATAGTAGCATTTGAATATTCTTCCTATTCAAAACTTTGCAATTAATGTGCTCATGAAAGTGACCTATTATATGTGAACACAAGGAACAAATTAGGATGCAAGATTTCAGCACATACAGTAACTCACATACAGGTTATTTCTTTAAATTGACGATGTACTCGGTGCAAGGTGTAGCATTTGACCATCCTCAATGTAAGGTACTATTGTTATAATATGAGCAAAACTATAGTACACAGAAAACATCATTATAATTATACTGCAAAGAAATATTGTCTAGTTATCATGCAGGTCGAAGTCAGTATAAACTCAGTTTAGTAGCATTTATGTTTGTGTAAAGCAAGCATGACCGTTCAAGACATTTAATTTTTCAACTTGGTAAACCCCGAGTTTGAGATAGATTCAATAACAACATCAATTTACGTTATATTCATTGTAATGTTAGTGTTCTTCACTAAAACTAAGTATCAGTTAGACCTAGACATATCAAGACCATTTTCATTATACAATAGATCTCTAAAATCTTCCAAAAATAAATTAAAAAAGAATAATCATATCGACCATAACGGGAATTCGCAGGACAGTCAAATAAGTATGGATATACTGTGTATGTAGATCATACATTGTGTATGTTGACTTATAATCTCCTGACAGAAACATGGCTAAAAACATCAGGCGAGGAGCCCAAGTGCGCGAATCTAACACACACTGGTCAATCCATCAAGTCGTTCCTCCGCCACTCTCGTGGAGGTGGAATTGCCGTCATCACAAAGACTTCCATGATGAAATGTCTTAAACACATCACAACCTTCAGTAACACTTACATTAGAACAAAGATTAGTTCATTTTTTTATGCCTCTACCGCCGTACTCCAAGTAAAATAAAATAAAAATAAGCTGACTGAATCTCTCTTTTTGGAGCAGTTTCCGAATCTCTTGTAGTATGCAGATTTGATAGATGGCAACTTGATTATCCTTGGAGGTTTCAGCTTTCACTTTGACTGTAAATGGACACCCATACACATAAAAACTCCTAGATTGCATTCATATGTTCAACCGTAAACAATCAGTTAATCAACACACCCATAAACATGGTCACATTGTAGACTAGATTCTTTATAAATCTGATGATAATATTTTACGGTCCACATTTGTATTCAACGAACTTGCATCAGACCACCTCTGCTTTATATGCCTTCTGGACGTATCAGTCCCTAACCCTCCACTTTTATTTGGTACGTGGAATGAATTGATCATTGAATTTAGACACAAAGACACAGTGATCCCTTTCAAGGGTCCTCTTAAAACTCATGTTTGTCGACTACAAGAGCAAACTTAAAGACCTAATAATCTTTCCAACCTTAAATATTCTAAGCATTTTTATGTTTTCTAATTTCATGGTGGTTTGTTTTGTATCTGGGGCATAATGTAATTGTGTATCTTTCATCGATATTTTATCTCAGAACTCAGAGCTTTAGTACCTCTTGAACTAGTAGCAAAACGTTGCGCAATATATCCAGGATTTCTTCGTAGACTTTGACTTGGGATTAGGATTGTTTCTACAGTTCTCTTATTGGCAAGCAAATGTATGTGTGCGCGCGTGCGCGCTTCTTCATGCGATTTCGCATATTCGTCATCGTTGATCTTAGATAAAACATACTTTCTTTCAAATTTGTTGTAATATGCAACTGTTTCATATAGATGTAAACATTAGCATAACAATGACGACAAACTGCAAACTCTCTCTCTCTCTCTCTCTCTCTCTCTCTCTCTCTCTCTCTCTCTCTCTCTCTGTATATATATATATATATATATATATATATATATATATATATATATATATATATATACACACAGAGAGAGAGAGAGAGAGAGAGAGAGAGAGAGAGATATCACGTATCCACATTGGCCGAATCCGAGATACGAACCAACGCATACAGAGGTGAGATGGCAGTGATCCGTAACGGAGAGCGCTTTAGACCACATGGTCACTCGGGGCCCCCTATATATATATATATATATATATATATATATATATATATATATATATATATATATATATATATATATATATATATATATATATATATATATATATATATATATATATATATCATTAAAAATAACATGGCATTTAAAGCATTGGTGTAAAGGAATTTGATATATCAATTAAATAATACACATCTATAAACATTCTGGGTTCTGTTGTTCAGGGACGTCATTAGTGGGGGGAGGGGGGGCAGGAGGGGGTATCTGCCCCACCAACCTGAATTTGCATGTGCTGTATAATTGATTTATCCTTTATGCCAAAATGAACAAGCCCATCTCTTTTTGCCTCCCCATCTCCCTTGAAAAATAATGAAATGACGACACTGCTGTCGTTTCTAGGCGATCATCAATGATGAATTTTCATTCATTAAACATTAGTGACGCATAAAAATAACGATAGAATGTATTAATAATCACCGTTTTCTAAATCAGTTTATCATGATACACAATTTCATCGCGATCCTTTCTGATTTTCATACCCCCTTCTATCCTATGCATAATGGACAAAATAATAAGTAACCTGGTGTGTGAAAAAAAATTAGATTGAATGAAAAAATTAAAACTGAAGTTATACAAAGTAACCTATAAGACTGTGGTTCCATGTAACGGTATGTGTTCACTTCCTTAGGATTTATCTACATATCTACTACAAATCACATGTATGGGTTCTGCTGCCCCCATACTTAGAAGAACTCGTGTTATTAATCGTAATCACAGTGACTGTTGGTTCACTCGTTTCGTTCATAAAACGGCGATATTCATAAACATATATTATAATGTAATTGAAATTCAGTTATGATTTAAGATGACGTTCGTATTCATAAAGGTTAAAATATTAAATTTCTTTCACTTTAAGTTACGTATGTATTAGATTATCTGCATGAGAAAATCGCTTTGATGATGATTTTTTACGCTGAAACCCCGATGTGATCGAGCATATGCCCACACACGCACGCACACGTGCGCATGCGCTCTTTATACTTACTAGTCTTTACATTAATCCTGACATCTAAATCATGAGGGAAAAAATTAAAAAATATTACATATTGGTCATTTTTTTTAATGTTATAATTAAGCTTAAAATTATACCCTATTGTCTTGTTATGACGTATCAACCAAAATAGAAGTCCATACCTCTCATAGACACCAAGCGTTTGTTTGCGCATACATGACATCGTCGGCAATATCTAGATTTAAGGTATAATATCACCCTTTTCTGAGCAAAATACTAAGATATGGATTGTACATTTAGGATACTGTAAGGATGTCCCTCATTGCAATCAACGTGATATATCAGACAGGTACATTATATGATAAATACAATAGAAACACGTTTTCATAAAAAGGTCACCCTGAATGACACGCATAACACATACACTACAACGGTTGTCAGATGCGAGTGATTTATTATGGTTTAAATGCAATTTGAAGATGAATCTACCGATACATGACGTGAAATTCATCCAGGAGTGTACAACAGGTGAATACTCATTCTAGTCATGCGCTGTTGTTTCAAGTGATGCATTTCTAGATCTTAAAATACTATCATAGTTATGTTTATTTAGTTACATGGTACCACGTATGTACCCATTAATCATTAAATATACGGGAGAAGGATGCAATATCACTTAAAAACCTGTTTTAAAATTATATATATATATATATATATATATATATATATATATATATATATATATATATATATATATATATATATATATATATATATATATATATATATATGTGTGTGTGTGTGTGTGTGTAGTGTGTACAGAGCAGAATTAACTAAGTTAGAGTCCCTGAATTAGTTTAAATAGCTCATCTATACCTGTTACGTGCTTAGGCTCGAATAAGCAGCAACACAGAAAGAGTGAAAACTAACAAGCTTGTATAACTTTAACAATGAATTTATTAAGTACAATTATTTTCATAAAATAAATGAACTTACTGTTTTAGAGAATCCAATCCAACAAATATGAAATTCACAAAAATAATCCACTAATGAAATTAGAAGTCCTAATAAATAAATGTTCTAATAGTTCCAGGTTCGAATCTTGACGATGTAATAATCCAAAATGGCTGACAATGTCACGTGATGCAGTTCTTGTTTTTAAATCATCCAGATGAAATTATGAAACATATGTCCTTTTCCAGATAAATAGAATAATTCTTCTTTTCCAACGAATTGACACAGTCCAGAACAAGATATTAAACTCAAACAGAAAATACACAACTTCTTTAAAATAAGCCCAATTTATATTCTACTAAAGTTAGCTTCTAAAACACAGCTATATATATTGTTTTTCTGAAGTAAACAAGTAATCACGCGCTTTTCTAGAAATTGATAGAAGTTCATGGAAGGTCACAGAAAGAGACTACCTTTACTAAAAATAACATACTCTAGATATTTCCTACCCCTAAGAACTAAAAATAAAAATGTTGTCCTTGAAATTGACCAATAGATTTAGAGGCTTGTTGACAATGTCTAAAGCAAGGTCAGGATTTAGGTCAAACAAGCCAAGGTCAAAACTTGTTTACAATTAGAGAATCTAAGTCAGCCTGAACATTCTAGAAAAAATCTCCCAATCAATTCATTTTAAAGGCAAAATAAAAAATTTGGACTTAACATTTAAAAAAAATAAATAAATTAAATCCAATAGCCGTAACACCTTCCCCCATAAAATAAAAAGAAAGGTTTATATGATAAAACTTTCTTTTTATCACAAACCAATTTACATCTGAAATTAAAAATTACACAATATAATAAATTATACAATGGAAAGAGTGTCTACAATTATATTATCAAGAAATAGCCTCAAATTTTTAACTTGTCCATGTCCCACAAAATATCCTAGGAAAAACACACAAGCACAGCAGAACTCACTTTTAGACAAATTAATTGTCAAACATACATTAGTGAGTCTGTTAAAGAATTATCGAATTGTTGCTAGATGTACTCTCTAGGTGTCGTTGTAGATGATGACATCACAAATTTCTAGACCAGAGATGAACATTTTTATGAGACGTTGAAATGGACTTTCTTTATATTGGTAGAGTCCTTTTGGAGTCGCAATATTGAGTTTTTCTTTGCTCTTTCCGTAGTGGAATCTGCCAAAATCCTTTCAGAAGGTCAGAATTTGGTGACGTACTTGGCATTCCCAATTTTATCAATAGAATAGTCACTTCTTGTTAATGGGAATGAATCTGTTTTTGTCACTCTGTTCACCCTCCTATGCACATACGGAAAGTTTTATCTGTTTTAGAAACAAGTATGCATAGTGAACTCCAATCACTTTTACTGGGCTTGATAAAATCATTCTCCAGCAAATATTGAATTTCCTTTTTTCAAATATTCTTGTTTGACTGGACTCGTCCTGCATGGAATTCTCAATCTCAACGTCGTGAAAATTTTGTTTGTCCTTGTAAGAATATCTGGACATAAGTGCTCATATAATAATAACTTTCAGTTCATTTCTTTCTTGCACATGCAACTGTGAAAGTTTCTGGTCTAGATTTGTTTATAATTTCTGAATTCCAACAATTTGTCGCTCCAATGTCAGTAGAATCCGACGATAATTCTTCACTAAGTGGGACAGGCACAACTAAATTAATTACATATTTAACATGGCTATCTCTTTCAATATACTGGTACTCCTATAATTAATTTAGATCCCAGGAGCACTAATACTATACTTTAACTAATTCATTTTCTTCTTAACTTTGTACGGGCCATAATATCTAATTTGAAGAAAAGTAAGAAGAATGAACAAGAGTAACACAACTCCATTATCAGACTCAAAAGTTCTCTCCCTTTCAGTTCTTTCAAACAATAGTTTCATTTTTAACTTTAAATGCTTACTTGACTTGGTCTTAGGTAAGGGATCTACACAATCTACCATAATTCAAACGTAGGAATAGGTTGCAGATGAGCCTTAGGTATCTTCTGATTGGGTTTTCCTACCATTTGACAAGCATGACAAGACCTACAGTATTTGGCAACATCACTTTTGATTTTTGGCCAATAGAAGTGAGTCAAGATCTTGTGATACATTTTATTAATCCCTAAATGATCAGCCAAAGGAGTTTCATGGGCCAGATTAAGTATTTCCTGTCTGTAAGGTTTTGGAACTACTATTTGATAGTTCACTGACCACTCATCACTAGCAGGTACCTCAGAAGGTCTCCATTTTCTCATAATAATTCCATTTTTAATGAAATAACAGACAGGAACTTCAGTGACTTCAGTCTCATTTATGACCCTTTGAAACAAACAGGAGATCTCAGGATCTTTTTCCTGTTCAACAACAAGTGACTGTCGTTTATCACCCTGATTAAGAGAATGAGTTATTAAAAGAGGATCACTATGATCAATACCTTCTGATTGATCTAAACCAAGAGTAAAAGTGATCTCATCAAAAACCTGACCTATACAAGTGCCAGTTGAAGGAATGCTGCCTTCTGTAACATCACTCTCAAAATCATCACCCTGATTAAAATAAAGAGAATGAGTTGTCAAAAGAGGATCACTATGATCAATACTTTCTGATTGATCTAAAGTAAAAGTGACTTCATCAAACACCTGACCTTTACAAGCGTCAGTTGAAGGAATACTGGCTTTTTCAACATAAGCCTGACCCACGCAGATATCAGATAAGGGATTACTGCCCTCAACAACATAAGCCTGACCCATGCATGTGTCAACGAAGGGAATACTGCCCTTTTCAACTTCATTCTCAAGAACTTTCTTTACCATAGCTCTAGTAACTGTACAAGCTTGAAATATATCAGGGATTTCTTTTTTAATTGGATCAACTTTCTGATCCAAATTAGGCTTGTCAGTCACAAGTGGATTAACCACAACCTTGTCTCCAGCTAAGTCGTTGCCTAGCAATAAATCTATTCCCTCAACAGGTAAAACCGAGACTGTTCCGATTGTCACAGGTCCTGACACTAAGTCTGATGACAAATTTACACAATGGAGAGGAACATTAACAAAACAGCACTCCAACCCCTGAATAAGAACACTTTCATTAGAAGAAGACTTCTCAGATAAAGGCAAAGTACCTGATAATAAAAGACTCTGAGAGGCTCCTGTGTCTCTTAAAATTTTAATAGGGGTGGGATGGCTGAATCACCCAAAAGTGATACAGAACCCTTCGACATGAATGGTTCATAATTCTCCATATCAAAATCAGACTGGGATTTATTAGACCCAACAAATGTATTGCTTTCAATACATGACTGTGACCTTGACCTTTTGTAAATAAGAGCATTTGGAACAGGCCTGTCTTGATTCTGTTGCCTATTTTTCAATTTGTAGCAATCAGAAATAACGTGTCCTTTTTTCTTGCAAAAGTTACACGTCGGAAGAGACAAGGATCTAGAATCAAACTTCTCTGAAGTCTGATTTTTGAAAGTTGTGTTAGTTTGAGTTTTAGAAAGGCTTGAATTAGGCGGAAATTCTTTTCTGCCATTAAATTGTTGAGTAGAAGTCTTGTTAACAAAAGGAACTTTATGTGTCAAAGAATATTCGTCAGCAGCTCGAGCAGCATTTTCCAAGGTTTCAATCTGATGCTCCTCAAGATAAGTTTTATCATCACTATGAACACAGTTCTTGAACTCTTCAATTAATATAATTTGCTTGAGATTTTGATAATCTTGCTCAACTTTCTTGGCTAAACACCATCTATCAAACAACTGCTCTTTTTGTCTAGCAAATTCGACATGAGTTTGTCCAGCTTCTTTTCTGTAATTTCTAAATTTTTGCCTATAAGCTTCAGGAACTAACTCATAACCTCTTAAAATGCATTCTTTAACTACGTCATAATCACCACTTTGCTGAACAGACAGTGAAGTGTAAATCTCACTAGCCTTACCAGTAAGTACACATTGTAGTAACTGAGTCCAATTCTCTCTTGGCCACTTTAAATTTTCTGCAACTTTTTCAAAAAGAATAAAATATTTGTCTACTTCTTTTTCTTTAAAAGGGGGCACTAATCTAATATTCCTTGCTAAATCAAAATTTTGATTTGAAGTATGATGATGATTCTCACCTGCCAGCTCTATTTCTTTCATTTTAATTTCTTTCTCAATTTGCATTTGCTCTTTTTGTAATTCAAATTGTCTTTCTTTCTCCCTTTCCTGTCTCTCTCTCCTCTTTCTCTCTATCAATTAGCATCTGCTCTTTTTGTAATTCAATTTGTTTTTCTTTCTCCTCTCTCTCAATCTGCATCTGCTCTTTTTGTAATTCAAATTGTCTCTCTCTCTCTCCTCTTTTTCAGATTGTAATTGTTTCTCTTTCTCCTCTCTCTCTCTATCAATCCGCATCTGCTCTTTTTGTAATTCAATTTGCTTTTCTTTCTCCCTTTCCTGTCTCTCTTTCTCCTTTTCCTGAAATTCCAGTTTTTTTAACTCTAATTCACTCTCCCTCTGAAATTCCAGCTTCTTTAACTCTAATTCCATCTTGAATTTTAATTCTAATTCCTTCCGTTTAATGTCAGAGTCTGGTGTAGACTTACTGACTGGAATCAAAGCACTTTGTTCCAAAATATCCTGTTCTACCAAATACTGGACCAAAATCTTTTTGATATCTTGTTTCGTTAAAGAAGCCTTGACTTCAGAAAGATCGTATTTTCTGGCAAGTTGAACCAACTCGTCTTTTTTGAAAAGATCTAATTGCTCCTGGGTAGGATTAGAAAGAAATAATTCTACCTTAGATGTCATTTTGATACAAGCGTGTCAGTCTCACTAAAGATTTAAAATTTTCAAAAACATGGGGAAATTCAAATTTAAATTCAAATTTATCTCAAATCTCAATCCCGAGACGATAGCCACCAATTTCTATGTTACGTGCTTAGGCTCGAATAAGCAGCAACACAGAAAGAGTGAAAACTAACAAGCTTGTATAACTTTAACAATGAATTTATTAAGTACAATTATTTTCATAAAATAAATGAACTTACTGTTTTAGAGAATCCAATCCAACAAATATGAAATTCACAAAAATAATCCACTAATGAAATTAGAAGTCCTAATAAATAAATGTTCTAATAGTTCCAGGTTCGAATCTTGACGATGTAATAATCCAAAATAGCTGACAATGTCACGTGATGCAGTTCTTGTTTTTAAATCATCCAGATGAAATTATGAAACATATGTCCTTTTCCAGATAAATAGAATAATTCTTCTTTTCCAACGAATTGACACAGTCCAGAACAAGATATTAAACTCAAACAGAAAATACACAACTTCTTTAAAATAAGCCCAATTTATATTCTACTAAAGTTAGCTTCTAAAACACAGCTATATATATTGTTTTTCTGAAGTAAACAAGTAATCACGCGCTTTTCTAGAAATTGATAGAAGTTCATGGAAGGTCACAGAAAGAGACTACCTTTACTAAAAATAACATACTCTAGATATTTCCTACCCCTAAGAACTAAAAATAAAAATGTTGTCCTTGAAATTGACCAATAGATTTAGAGGCTTGTTGACAATGTCTAAAGCAAGGTCAGGATTTAGGTCAAACAAGCCAAGGTCAAAACTTGTTTACAATTAGAGAATCTAAGTCAGCCTGAACATTCTAGAAAAAATCTCCCAATCAATTAATTTTAAAGGCAAAATAAAAAATTTGGACTTAACATTTAAAAAAAATAAATAAATTAAATCCAATAGCCGTAACAATACCCTATCCCCCAAAGACACATAATAAACAAAAACAATACGTTTTTGGGTCATGGCCCTAAAGCAACTACTCCATATATTCAGTTTTTAACCCGACCTTACATGCACTCACTCACGCACACACACACACACACACACACACACACACACACACACACACACATATACATACATACATACATACATACATACATACATACATACATACATACATACATACATACATACATACATACATACATACATACATACATACATACATATATACATATTTTGTGCTATATACTTGAAAACATAATAGACACACTCTAATATTTATGCTATTTTATTGTTGTTTTGAAATCTGACAGAAAACAGTGACAGATCAGCAAAATTACATCGCAACAGTAATGACTGATGTTTGTAACCGCGCAACAAAAAGTAGTTTTACAGGATTACTGGATGAATATGTATGCACACAAAATGTGCCGTCTGGATCAACTATATGTTAATGACTTAAACAATAATTAATTGTCTGGATCAAATATACGCCAATGATTTAAACAATAAATAATTGATTATTTCAAGTCCCAATGATGTTGTATGATTTCGGTTGGTAGAATGGTAAATAGAGTTAAACCTATTGGTTATATCCAGAATATGGTATGACAAATTCTCAAAGATGTTGGAAATGTTTGTATGACTGGAATTCGAAAGCAGGATATGAGGAATATGGTGTGGTACGTTCTCCGCAAAGACATTGTAAATGTTTGTATGAATGGTATTCAAAATTAGGATATCAAGAATAGGGTATAGTTCGTTCTCCTCAAAGATATTATAAATTTATGCATAACTGGTAATCGAAATTGGGATATCAAAAATAGGGTATAGTACGTTCTTCTCAAAGATATTGTAAATTTATTTATGGCTGGTATTCGAAATTGCGATATCAAGAATAGAGTATGGAAAGTTCTTCTCAAAGATATAATTATATATATATATATATATATATATATATATATATATATATATATATATATATATATATATATATATATATATGTGTGTGTGTGTGTGTGTGTGTGTGTGTGGCTGGTAACCTTGGTGGCTCAGTGGGTGGCATGCCACTGTTCACAATCAAAATGTTTCCTGGTTGAATCATGGCGAGATCAGCCCAGTGTTGTGGGCAAGAGCTTTACTTCGTTACTTCAGCTCTGAGTAGGGGTCCCGAGTGGCCGAGTGGTGGTCTAAAGCGCTCACCGTTACGGATCACTGCCATCTAACCTTTGTCTGCGTGGGTTAGAGTCTCAGGCTAGGCTTTATGTGGATATGTGAGAAAGCTTGCCAGTAGCTTCTCGTGGGTAGGTGATTCTTTCCGGGGGTTTTCTAGGTTCTTCTCCACCAATAATAATGGCCACCATGTATAGCCTAAAATGGCGTTAAACCGTACAACAACATCAGCGGTGAATAGGCTTTAAAGCGTTAATTTACCCGAAAAACATCAATCAGTCCTGAATGATATAAACTTGCAAAATGTCCTTTCCTAGAAAAAGAATTTAAATGTTCAGTTTTATATATCATTATTTTTCTTCCTTTTTCTAATGTAGTAATTTTCTTTCGAATATTATGAGGATAAATGTAAAGGTATTTTTTGGTGAAGCCATTCCAGATTTATTGTTTTATTTTGAACGAAATTTTCAGTTAACATTCGCTGTTCAGCGCAAAATAAAAGACTTATACCAAATTTTAAGAAGCTTTCTACTAGTTTTATGAATTTAATATAGTTTTATGAATTTTATACAAAAAGGTGCATTAAAGTAATCAATGTTTTATTACATAACATTGCTGTGATTATCCACAAAGTTATAAAAAGCGGTAATTCGGTTAAAATAAGACAAGACAATATATATTTCTAAACTATTACAGTAGATAAAAGCTACATCTTGAAATAATTCATTATTCCTCTTCATTTTATACAGCCTAATTTAAAAAATTATTTTGATGTACAATATCAAAATTATTTCAAATTTTCGTTCCGTATTTCTTAGATATTATTTTCCTATAAACTAGTTTAAACAAAATAAAGCTCTTAAAGAAAATACAATGCTCTAAAACAGGAGTCTCAAGCTCAGACTACCCTGAGGGCCGCATGAAGTCATTTTCGATGGCCCAAGTCACACATTTGCCCTCTGTCATGACAGCTTGTGACGCCAATCAATTGGGGGCCACAGGATACGGTTTGCGCGGGCCGCATGCGGCCGTATGTTAGAGATACCTGTTCTGAAAGATAACGAGTTGATACATAAAGGTTACCATATTTCAATGTTCCGTTCGCACTATACTTAATAGGATAAGAATGCAAAGTTAGCGAGTAAAGTAAATCAAATACTTCAGATCATTTTTTTCACTGCATTACAATTAAGGTGTTATTCGTTTTTCATTATCAGTGGATTACAATGGATGTACATCTATTTTAACTTCAACCTGGAAATGGGTATGGGTTGTTGCAGTTAAAATTGATGATATAGATATAATTTGTCTTAACAGACAATCAAAAACATAATATTATATTGAACACCCACCAGTTAATCTATTAACTCGTTTACACACCACTCTCGCGGAGATGGAATTGCCATCATCATAACAAATTCCTTGATAAAATGTCTTAAATACAACACAACTTTCAATTTCCACCACATATCGTTTGAAATAGTCCAAACAACACTCACACTGGAACAAAGGTCAGTCCATTCTTCCTGCCTCTACCGCAATACTCCTGGTAGAAAAAGCAAGCTGAAAGAATTTATCTTTTTGGTGCAGTTTCCGAATCTCCTGGAGTATGGAAATTCGATAGGTGGCAATCTGATTATTCTTGGAGATTTAAACTTTCACTTTGAGTGTCATAAAAACCCATACACATAAAAACTCCTAGATTCCATTTATGTTTTCAACCTTAAACAGTCAGTTATCCAACCCACCCATAAACATTGTCAAATTCTAGACTGGATTATTCATAGACCTGATGATATTATTTTATGGTCCACCAGTGTATCCCACGAACTTGCATCAGATCAACTATGCATTATGTACCAATTAGACGTATCAGTCCCTAACCCTTCACCTTTATTTTCTACTTAGAGAAACCTCCTTATGATAAATAGAACCAAACTAATGCTGACATACATTCAAACCTAACAACTGGATTACCTCCTACATCAGAACAACTCGATAACTATATGCGTTCAATGCTCGAGAAACATGACCCAGCCACCAAGTGCAGAGTATCAATTCAAAAGAGTTCTCAGTGGCATAGAAGTGTTAGCGACCAGCTTCGCACAGCTAAAGAGACCGCCATAAAGCGGAAGGGCTTTGGCTTTCCACCAGACTTACTATACATAAACAAATCTATGAAGACGCTACGAAAAACGTTACAAACATAGTCCATTTAGCCACATTATCTCACTACAGTACAGTAAGATCACGGAGAGTTCCAGCTGCAAAGAGCTCTTCGAGATTACTAATAAATTAATGTCTAGGAACAAATGTACACCACTTCAAACTGCCTTCTCTCTAGCAGACCTTCCGGACCTGTTTGCAAATGTCTTCTGAGACAAGGTATAAAGCATTAGAGATAAGTTTGACAATACAATTTCATTTGACTCGTCGTCACCATACAGTTGCAATACAGATTTTCAGCGACAACAATTAGCAGCATTTGAACCTGTCTCTATTGATTTAGAACGGAGAATCGTGTTGAATAGTGCACCAAAGTCATGTAAACTTGATCTAATTCCAACATCACTACTGCTTCAGTGCTCTAATATTGCCTTTACTAACTGATGTTATTAATACCTCTTTCTCATCAGGGGAATTCCCGTCTTGTTTCAAAACTGCCATTGTAAACCCTCTGCTGAAAAGACCAACACTCGACCATAACAATTTAAAGAACTACCGCCTAGTTTATAGTCTCCCAATCATATAAAAAAAATCTAAGCAAACGTTGTCATAAACCAACTTGTATGTCTTCTGAATTTAAAGTCCTTTTA
Source organism: Unio pictorum (assembly GCA_030141615.1). Taxonomy (NCBI): domain Eukaryota; kingdom Metazoa; phylum Mollusca; class Bivalvia; order Unionida; family Unionidae; genus Unio; species Unio pictorum. Next base: position 4,958,816 of record JARLTB010000221.1, read on the forward strand.
GCAATGTACAGTCTGCATATCGTCCTTGCCATAGAACTAAAACTGATTTGTCTCCAGCATTTGACATAGTTTACCATGATATACTTGTCACAGAATTAGGCGAAAATTGAATTTTTTTTTCTTGAATTACAAACTAATCTCACCATTTTTTTTTTGTTTCGTCGTACATGCGTTACCTGGGGTGAATAAGTGGTTTTCTCCAAGGTAAGCGGCGTGTAACGATTTGCATGTGCCTGATTTCGAATCACATGAAGTCAGGAACATTAGAATCACGGGGTGCACGGTAATTTTGCCGTGAATTTTGCTCACCTATTTGAGGATATATAAGGCAGAATATTTCTTATAATAATTACGAGTCCAAAAGAATCTTATCACAGGAAAGATAGCTCGTCATTCTATCTCCAGCCAAAGGGATGAGTGTTAAATTTATATTTCGTTTTATTGTGAATTTTATTCAGTTTATCATTTTATGTAATGATGCCTTTATTACAATGCAGTTTTAAACGTGGAATATTTGGAATTACTAGTCATTATTAGACTTTAAATGTAATAGTGTAATCTAAGTTGTAGATTGTTTTAGAAAAAAACTATTATTAGTTTGGTCTCTATATTGTAGCGGAGCATCTCTGATATTGTAGCGGAGCATCTCTGATATTGTAGCGGAACGTCTGATTTGTAGCGGAACGTATCTGATATCGTAGCTGATTTGTTGCGGAACATCTCTGATATCGTAGCTGATATTGTAGCGGAGCATCTCTGATATTGTAGCGGAACGTCTCTGATATTGTAGCGGAGCATCTCTAAAGTTGTTGCTGATTGTAGCTGAACGTCTCTGAACGTATCTGATTGAAGCTGAACGTCTCTGAACGTATCTGAATTGTAGCTGAATGTGATTAATTGTGCCATTTGATTGTGAGATCAAATTGAGGTATCTGACTGTCTGTCTGTCGGATTGTCTGTCCGTCTACATCTGTTGTGATGTGTAAATATCCGGAAATCTAGAAGTCTGAGTGTCGGAGCTGTCTAGAGGTGTAAACATCCGGGGTGGCATCTAGGTATTTGGGAACGTTGGTTCTAGTAGATGCTGTATGCTGTCTGTACGTATAACTGTGGTGGATCCGTGAAGGGCAAGTGACCGATAAAAGTATTGGTCAACCCTAGGTATTCGGGGAAACTGGGCGGCGATTCAACAGTTGGTTAATCGTACGGTTATACAGGGTCGAGACACGTGTGTGTTGCAATTGTAGTACAATTGAATACATTGTTATATTTACATAGTTACTTAAAATCCCAATAGTATTTCAAGGGATTACATGAATCTCAATAAAAGTTAGAAACTTGATTAAATACATGTAATGTTCGTGCTAGTTGTCGCAATCCATACGTGCGATAGTATAGTTTGATGTTTTGTATTTGTTATCGCAATTTATACTTGCGGTAATATAACCTTTTGTAAAGGTTCCTTGGATCTGTGTATAGTCTAAGAGATACCTTTGTATCTGTTTTTTTTTGTATTTTATTTTGTATTAAATTTATTCATGTATTGTGAATGGTTGTGAGTGTAATTGTGTTTTGAACGCACGAGTTATTGTGTTGATACATCATTATTTTTCATTAATAATTTATTTCATAAATTTATATTTTCTTTCACATATTGTGTTTGTGTTGTTCATTTGATCCACCATCCATTCGGTAACAATTCTGTTACAATAATACTTCACAATATACAGCGTGTATTTGGCATTACAATACATCCTTGTGGTGTTTCATTCTATACACCTAATCAGTCTAACGTGTCATAGATACTCATCCAGTGTCTCGCCAATTGTATGATGATGACATCCAAATATATAAATATAGCAACCCAATTGAAGTTGATGATACCATCCAAGGAGTAGAGAGTTGCGTTTCTGATGTGAAATCATGGATGGCATGTAGAAAGCTGCAGATGAATGATGATGCAACTGAGGTCATTCTGATCAAACACAAAGATTTTCATATTTACATCCTTTACCTAAAACAATACATATCAGCAGCACCAACATTAAATGCACACAATCAGTACGAAACTAGGTGTCACTCTGGATAGTACTTTCATATAGGACCAAAATGTCATGAACATAACAAGAGCTGAGACGCATCTGCTTCATTCGCAAATATCTTTCAGCTGATGCCACAAAAACACGTGTGTGTTCATTAGTACTTTCAATACTGGACTACTGTAACTCAATTCTGGCTAGTTCGTCGTAATATATACTCCAGAAAATTTAAAAAGTTCAAAACACAGCTGCTCGAATCATCCTTAGAGTGCCACGATTAGAGCACACATCCCGCTGATATGTACCCTAGACTGGCTATCCATTTGATCGAGAATCACACCCAAAATGTGTTCCCTGTCCTATGTTTCACTGACCGACTCCAGTCCAATATACCCATCCGACCATACCCATGTGTATACCGCCATCAAGATACTTACGCTCCTCTTCTGACAATCGTATACCCATCATTCCTACTACGACAACGAAGTCAGATGGAAAACGTTCTTTTTCTGTTAAAATTAAGTTGTCATACAATTTTGGTGAGAACAGCTTTTTCATTAGATTTTTAATATGAACATGAGAGTGTAGATACTGCTGGGTTACTGGTTTCTGAACGAAGTTCTTTGTAACATTTTCTCAATTTTGACATCTGCATAACGTTTATTTAATCTAAAGCAATTTATATTGAGTATATCAAAACATTAAGTGAATAAGTGCAAGACTTTGTAGTAAAATCGCGACCGATTCGTATGTTTGATTTCTGGCATCTCGTATACAATTAATATGTATACAATTGTGTAATTCTTTGTCCTGAACACACACACACACACACACACACACACACACAAATATATATATATATATATATATATATATATATATATATATATATATATATATATATATATATATATGCGTGTGTGTATTTGTGACAATATATATATATATATATATACATACATACATACATACATACATACATACATACATACATACATACATACATACATACATACATACATACATACATACATACATACATAGCGACAATAAAATACAAAGAGCATATGTTGAAAAAGATTTATACTGTAGATTTTATTAAATATCTGGAATTAAAGGCACGGTCTTCTTAATACACAAACGTGGTGTGACAAATGTGTGGAAATAACCTCGTAGGGGGTGATATATAAAGAAAGAAATTAAACAAAGACCTCCCCTAGCAAGATGGTGTTGATAAATAACCCATTCAACGCAAGCTAACAGACTTTGTGTATCAGGTTCACGGTAATTGGTTGCAAATGTAGCTTAATATTTACATCTACATAAATTTTATTTAATTTAAAGCAGTATATATTGAGTATATCAACACATTAAGTGAATAAATCAAGACTTTGAAGTAAAATCATGACCGAAGGAGCTTGTGTTGGAATTCTGGCATTTCATACACAATTACTACACAATTACTAAATATATATGTACGTAATATCTTTGTCCTAAATAGCTTCATTTTTTGTCATACAAAAGATAACATGTTCGTAGTGTTAATGTAGATATAGCTTTGTTCATCGATGAAAAAAAATACCTTGAAAACTTTCCTAATTTAACCTTACCTCAAACAATAGCCTAAATGATTATAGTACTATTATTATACGATATTATTGTTATGTGTGTGTGTGTGTGTGTGTGTGTGTGTGTGTGTGTGTGTGTGTGTGTGTGTGTGTGTATGTGTGTGTATGTATTTGTCTGAGTGTGTCTGAGTGTGTGCGTGCGTGCGTATGTATGGAAACAAACACTGACATGGCAATATTTTTATATATTTCAATTTTCTTGTTGACGGACAATTCTTTTCGCTATACATAATAGTTAAACATATTACACTTAGTGAAGTCATTTTTTTCACCTATTAAAAAACATTCTTATATCAACATATGTCAATATGCCATCCAGTGGTAGTATGATATTTGTCCTTTTGCAACAAAAAATATATTTACTAAAATTGTAGTTCAAGGCATAACCTTGTCGACAAAGTTAAGGAAGAAAACTTGTTTATAATTTTATAGAATTTTCCATCGGATATTGAGGATTTCCAGAGCAATCTATAGTTACATAGATCAAGTGAAATATGGATATAAATGATTGGACGCAATTATTCATTCCTCTTTAATATTAGTCTTATAAGTTCACGGTTGTGTTCAAATATAATTTGAAAAGAATTATTCAAAATTTTCATTTGAATTACAAATTGTTCGTTGACATTTTGACTAAAACGCTACATTGGAATTAATGAAAACTCATTTAAAGATATTATGGATTATCATTGTGGCATATCATGATATTAGAGACAGTTGGCATTCATTCGGAACAGTCTATACTTTCCTATTTGAGATAGAACATTTAGGTTTATTTTGGATACAGTCGTTCCCATCTCGCTCGTGACATATTTCCCTATATTCTATTAAGAAAACAGATTTTCTTATTATCATATTAATTATATTTTCCAATATTTGTAGAAATGTCTTTAAATATTGTTTAAAAAAGTGGCAATTCGTGAATTTAGTTAGTGATCGCATCTACTCATAAACTGCTGGTAGAATAATTTTGAAACTTTTATACTTAATATAGGTCGTTGGGTCAGATGCTCATTGAGGTTTTTTACCTTTGTAATTTGACCTACGTTTGGAGAAATGTTATGAATAATGTCAAAAATTGTGAGAACTCGTCTGCTCGTCACTTTTCCTCCTACACCGGCTGGATAATTGTATTGGAATTTCGAAAGCTAGACATGTGATTTAGTTTTATGTGTAATATTACTTTTTTTCCTCTGGCACATGTAATTAGGGCATTTCTTGAAAAATTGTAAAGAGGAACGGTAAGGGAAATTTAATTCAGCCTATATGGGGGAAATTTAGTTCATCACTTTTTCTCACAAGTTCCTTAGAGGGATTTTATTAAACTTCTGTGGTATAGAGATGTGGTTTGTGCAGTAAGCTTCTGCCGTTTTCCTCAGTCCCAGTTTCTGAGATATTTATTGTAAAGGTTTGATTATTAAAGTCACCATTCTTGTCCTTAAAGCTTACAAAAGATTATTATTGTTGTATTTCAGAGAAAAGCTGAGGTATTGCCGTTGCCCCCCACCCCACCCTCTCGCTCTTAGTTTGTCAGTATGTTTATCTATCTTTCTGTAGGTTAGCCTCTTCATCCGTGACAAAATCTGTCGTCGCTTCTTCTCCAACACAACTTGCAGGATTGAAATGAAACGTTTTCGGCTACGTATGTTGTCAATTTGATTTGCAATGGTGTCTATTTTGGTTGGCCCATTTGTGAGGACATTTCGTAAAAAATGAAATGTCAAAAAGGGACATTTGACATTTCAGCTTGTTCATTTAGCGTTTTGCAACCTTCTTCTGAACATTTACAGATGTCAGAGAAAAGTTCTGATATTTCATTGCTCCAAATGGTCTTTTCTGAATGGTGTAATATATGTTGATAGCGATATAGAAAAATCGTTTACAAAGAACATGCTAGACGTGCAATGATTAGTATATTTGTGACTCGATGTTTACAGACTGCAGTTGATGAGAAATACAAATTTGGTAACGTTATCATTTCATTATGTAGGTCATAACAACATATAATAAAGATACGCAGTTTCCTTTCCATCTATGCAGATTTTGCAGATTTGTCTATTGTACATTCGGACGAAAATTAACAAATATCACCGCCGGTCGAAGATTGTCGATATGTTTGTTTGTTTGATTAGGATTTTTAACGTAGCTTTAACAATTTTTCAGTCATATCGCTACGATGTCTGCTGTGAGGCAGTTTATAGTGATGTCTAGCACTGAGGCATCATGCTGCAGACATGTAGCATGATGTCCCACCCAGTCACATTATCCTGACACCAGGCCGACCAGTCCTAACACTAACCTCTTAATGCTGAGCGTCAAGCGAGGCAGCTGTTAGTACCATTTTTGTAAGTCTTTGGTATGATTGTCGATATGTATATATTTGAAACATTGCCAGATGATAGAATAGATTTGTTTGAAACAATTACTTGGTTGTAAATGTTACAATAAAGTTTTAGCTATCCTGACTCCACAAATTGTATCTTAAAATCGAGATCAAAAGAGATATACTGTTAAATCAAAAATTGTTTTGTCATTTATCTTGTAAGACATATCATGGATTATTAAGAACGTATGTACAGAAACATAATCTACATGATTCAGATAGAGTAGTGTATATGCAGGAGTATTGAGACGTGGCTACATAGTTACTCATTTACTACTTGGCAAAGCTGAAATGATGCGGGGGAGAAAACGCCTTACTCGGTCAAAATGTTTGATCAGGCGCCGATAATTTGCCAGCCGAGCTCTCGCCTCTATAGATCTAGGGAAGTAATGATCGAAATAGAACCATCATTACGTATGTCCATTATGTTAACTGACACAAGGGAAATTTGTCTTTAGTCAAAATGCTGGAAATTAGTCCAAACTAACGTATGAACCAGATGATACCAGTTTAACAATGGATACATTGATTGCTAAATGGATTCATGTCACATCAAAGGTTCCTTTAAAGTCTATACATTACGTTTTCACTACTGAAATTTCCACTGTGTCCAAAACCAAATAAAGTATGTGTTACTTTAAAGAAACGCCAAAGCCGACCTCAACCTGAAAACAACAAACAAAGGTAGATTATACCCTCTCACTATTCAGGATACTTTAGTTGATGACAGCGTCGGTTATTTGCTGTCTGTATTTTATTGACATGATCCAGTTTGTAAATCAATTTGCCAGTCAGTGTATAACACAACCCTAACTGCAGAGGAAGAGCTATTTTGTCTTTGTAAATATGCGTAGCTTAAAAACCCCACATCTTATATAATATCACGCAAACACATATAAACTATCATTCTTTATCTTGCATGACGACACACGTGCTGCTACTTAGTTCAAGAACACTTGAGTTAACTTGTCATATATTGAAATATAAAATAGTTTATACTTTTCAGAGTAAAATGATGCTAGACGTGATTGTATATTGGCAGCACAATTCATATGTTTGAAAGCAACACATGGCAATTTATTGGCCAGAAGAAAGAAAAAAATATTGATGGAAAGTTTTGACTTTCTGTGATAGAATATTACTTAACTCATTTCAAATTATACTGTATGTTTCATTTTGACCAATTCTTGATCTTTGGCAGACGCTTTGTTCGCGTGTTCGAAACGGAGACTGTGAAATACATTCGTTGGTCATACTTCTAAAATGCTTTGAATTTAGAGGAACATTACTGTGTCTGAGTTATATGAGACTGATGACAAATCGTTTCAAAGCTGCAAGCATTGTATCTTTATGGGACTTTGACGGCAACATTGATATATCGTTTTATGTAGAAACAATCCTCCATAAAATAAAGTAAAACACAGTCGATCGTGTACATATATACATTCAATCAAGTAAGATAAATCTCATTCATCTAACAATGATTGCTCATGTGTATGTTCTTATATGTTTGGGGTTCCCGAGTGATCTAAAGCGCTCTCTGTTATCACACCTCTGTCTGCGCGGGTTCGAGTCTAAGATTCGGCTAATGTAGTTATGTGGGAAAGCTTGCCAGTAGCTTCTCGTGGGTCGGTGGTTCTTTCCGGTGGTTTTCCCGGGTTCTTCCTCCACCAGTAATACTGGCCGCCATGTATAGCCTATCGTGTGCTGAAAAATGACATTAAACCCTACAACAACAACAACAACTTATATGTTTGTACATTCCGGAGCATTTGACCAGTCACGTGTGCTTCGATGTATCTTCGTGGGGGATGATATGTTAATTAAATTTTATATTCCTAAGTTTTGCACTATACATTTCAGGTATGTGACTTCAAGTGAGCACAAAAGCAACTGTTACAAATTCTAACTTTTTGGTGCCGTTCGACATAATAGTAATCAGTAAGCATAAAAAGCTATCAAAATAACAAGACATGATTAACGTTTGAAGAACCAAGCTATTGATAATGACTTGCATATCACAAAAGCATTTGTTGAAAGATAGGGTGACCAAGATATTGGTAATCAAAGGGAAACATCACTATGTTTAAATGTAGAGTAACGGTTGTATTGATATTACCTTTTAATACACAAAAGCAGCGTTTGTAATAGTGTCGAGAGCAGTTCGTGGGGGATGATATGAGATAAAGTAAGTAGGTAAGGACCCCCCTCGATAATGGTATTAATGATTAACGACTTGGAATAAAGATGTATTTAACGCTTATTTTGCATCTGGTCAATGGTAGTTCTTTCTAACTCAGTCTGAAATGTAAATCTCATTTTAAATACCTATACTCACCTTTAGAAACGCAAGTAAATAAATATAAAAAAATTAATAATAATAATAATAATAATAATAATAATGAGTACTTTGTATACGGTAGCGTCTAATCTTTATAAGCTCTAAGCTCTTTACAAAATCTATAATGATATGACTACACTACAGAAAAACAAATAACAAAAACCATGAAATTGGAAGGCATAAAAACATGCTGAAAACATATAAGGTACAAAACATTATTAGGTTTCTAAACTTGTTCCGGCAGTCGAAAAAGTTGAGTTTTTAGAGCACTCTTAAAAGGGACCACTGTGTCTTTGTGTAATTTCAACGGGCAATTCCTTCCACATCGCCGGGCCCTGGTATGCAAAGGAACGTTGTCCATATGACTTCGTCTTCATAGCGGGAACAATGCGTATACGATTGTCAGACAAGGAGTGGAAGTATCTTGCTGGTGTATACACATGGGTGAGGCCGGATAGGTATGTTGGACTGGAGTCCGCCAGTAAAACGTAGCACAGAGAACACATTTTGTGTTCAATTCTGGATCGAATGAATAGCCAGTGTAGGTTACCCAGCAGTGTTGAGGTATGCTCTGAACGTGATACTCTGAATATGCTCCAAACAGCTGTGTTTGTAACTTTTTGAAGTTTCTGGGGTAGATATTGAGAAAAACCAGACATAACTGAGCTACAATAGTCCAGTCTTGAAATTACTAATGAACACATACGTGTTTAGTGCTATCAACTGAAAAATATTTGCGAATGGAGCTGATGCGTCTCAGCTCAAGATATGCAGCCTTGCATATGTTCATGACATGTTGGTGCAATGTGAGAGTACTGTCTAGCGTAGCACCTAGGTTTTGTACTAACTGTGTGAATTTAATGTTGGTGTGTCTGATATTTATTGTTTGGGATAAAGGAATTTAATGAGAAAGTCTTTGTGTTGTGATCAGTATGGCCTCAGTTTTATCATCATTCGTCTGCAGCTTGTTAAATGTCATCCATGATTTCACATCAGCTACGCAGCTCCACTTTTCTACTCCTTGGATGGTAACGTTAACTTCAGTTGGGTGGCTAGACTTGTATATTTGGGCTTATCAGCGTACAATTGGTGATGATCTATGACATTTGAGAGTGAGAATGTCATTAACTACTTTCAGACGAAAAATGTTGGGTTAGAACAACTTTTTCTAAGAGTTTTTTTTATATATATATGAGATTAGACACTGGACAGTAGTTCTTAATCCGTTATAGTCCAGTGTTGATTTATTCAGGCTTTACAAATTATCACTTTGAGTAAAAACTACATGACAGAGATTCTACTCAGGGTGACAGTCGTGTCATTTATTTTATGAATTTGTTACATTTGTTATTTAAACTTGAATCAGTTACTTAATTGATTGCACTCTACATCCTACTTGGACACCATTAAACACTAAATTGGAAGTTTCTGTCCTTAGTGAAGCTTAACATTACAATCGCAAGGCATTACTGCAATTGGTTCGGCTACGAAGCACCTAAATCACTATATTACACTAACACAAAGATGAGTTTCCTTTTGAGCAAGCTGCAGTAGCTCAGTTAGTTGAATGTTTGACTCATTATGCAAAGATTGCGGTTTCGATACCCACACTCATATTAGCAGTACACTTGTTTGAAACATTCAAGCTACGAACATTTGTACAGAGATAAATCTATGAATTTATGCAGCCGTGAAAACGTCTCAATAGCCAGTTTCTTTTAAAATTAATTCTACCTGTAAATCTTGCCAGTTTACAACAGTTGTTTAAGCGAGCGATGTACGCCATTTTGTATGTTACAGCGTGTTGACTTTATTCATTTGACAATTAGAAAAGCTGGAATGCATATTAAAGGTTTTCTCGGGCGCATGATTCACTAAAATACACACACACACACACACACACACACACACACACACACCTGTAATGTCCTCCGTAAGCATGATGCAAATCAGGTTAAACATACACCAAACCACAAGACACATTGGAAAGAGCACTATTTTAATGACACCAACAAACTGTGCCACATTTATACAAAGGAGGGAAATGAAACATGGGAGACAAATCTTACTGGATTCATCGTCAATGCATGTTATCAAGTCCAAACAGACCCAGTCAATACGTTCATAGCGAAATGTCGTCATTGCGAAGTAAATAATGGAACACCAGTGCCATACTTTTATCATTGGAGATGAAAACAAATAATTTACACGATGTTATAAATATTTTTACATGTATTTATTCTAGTATTGGTTGTAGTTACGGTTTATACCAATATATTGTATTTCTTCTTTATGTTGTATTATATAAGTTATGCAACGGTACTGATATTTTTGTTCTAAATCGGAGTGCAAATAACTGCTGGTCCATTATACTTTATAATTCATGGCTTTACATTTAAGAATGCCTCAGAACCAAACAATTTTTTTGAGTACACGCTGTGATGAATGGATGGCCATGTAACAGACGGTGGTAAATGTCAAAAAAGTTACTAACAAAAGGTAGGATGATCTATAATTACTGCGAATGGTGAGGTTATTTTGAAATTAACTTGACTGGTACATATGAATTTATGATATCAATTTGAATCATTTCAAAATTAATGCTACAGTGAGAATAATTGCTACGTCAAATATATTAGATATTGGAATTCTATTGCGACAAATGGCTCCAAAGCATACCAAGAAACATCCCTGTGGTAGCTGTAGCCATAGTTGTGCATCTGGGTGTGTTTACTGTATTTAGAGTGGGAATTGGTTTTATGGTGTCAGTCAACAAGAGACAAGGCACGAAGACTGCATAAAATTGGATTTGGATTATGTGTGTTTCTTTTATTCTTTGAAAGAATATTTACATAGTTTTCAATACTAAGTTTATTAATTTATCTAATGGGAAATTCCAATGCATCTAACTGAAAATAGATGCGAGAAACAAACCTGGGCAATATATATATATATATATATATATATATATATATATATATATATATATATATATATATATATATATATATATATATATATATATATATATATATACATTCAGATTAAACATCGAAGAGAATGCTGAAAACAATATCATAGTAAATACAAACTGCTATGACTGTAGTCCAAAATTAATATGGATAACTCTTAAATAAATTGTAGCTGATATTAAGCATGAATTTCCTACTCTTCTTGTTAGGTAATTTCGCTTTAGCTGAACTTCGTAAGTTGTATGTTGATACACTTTACGTTTTAAAACAGGTTTTGATAAGTTAAGAATATTAAGAAACAAATATGCATGAATTAGTTAACAGTGAGACTTTCCGAAAGTAATACTTATATTATGTACATTGTAATAATGTTTTGTTTAAATGTATGCAAAATATATTTATATTGAATGTAGAAATATTATTTTGTGTTTTAAAATTGTTTGATAGAACTCTGAATTCAATTATAAAGATTAATGTGGTACTTTCAATCATGTTATTTATGCCTTACATAGTTACTTCCCCTAGGCTTTATTTGTGTTTATTTTGGACTACGACTAATATTAGTACCCCTACTTCGTAGACAAGGTACTATCATGAGCCCATTAGTGTAAATGGAATCGTATCACAATTATTATTTCCAGTTCAGTACCCACGAATGTAGATCTAGTCTATTTTTAGAACATTTTTTCCTCTCTCATTTTGGTGGTGAGTTATGTTTATGCTAATTTTGGTAGGGATTTAAAGGTAACTGTTTATTCTTTAGGATATGAGCTCAGAGAGTGGTTGTCTGTGTGTATATTTTGACGACAGTACACATTGAGTAACAAAGCTTTGGCGAAGATCCGGAAGTGAAATCTGTGTTCTGTTTACAGTGCAGCCACTCAAAAAAATGCCGTGAACCCTTGACAAGAACTTCACAGTGAAGTCATCTTTGGAGGTATTTTAGATTGTATTGAATCACACAGTTGAAAGGTCAGCACTGAGAAATATATGCAGAGAACATGTAGTAACATTAATTGTAATGCATGTCAAAAATGAGCAGTCGGATGTTATTCAAAATCGGTGTTCTTTCAGCCTACTATTAAAATTTTGAACATGTTCTTTGCATGTACTGAAATAAAATTAAATAGTCCATAATACTAGAATTGCTACATAACACTGTGGAATTACGTGTAAATATCATTTATCTTTTTGTGTCCGCTAGTTTTCTTCAGACCACCATATTAGTTCAACTGATAACTACTTCCGTTTTAAGCCTTATTTTGTGTATGCAATATAAAGACATGCCTGCATTATCAAGAAACGTTAAGAGACCACAGTAAATAAGGTATGCATTGATTAACATTAATAACTTTATCATTAGCCACACTTCTGAGAAAGATAAATCTACTTAGGTATTAGATATTAACTATAGTCTTGTTTATTTTTCTTTAACAATTATTTTAATTGCTTAATTATAACTAGCTTTGGACATGAAAATTATGCTTTATATTATCGTATAAATGTTGTTTTTTTTTTTTAATCTATGTTGCTGTCTATGGCATTGATGGTCCGTTATTTACTTCACAATGAGGCAAGTCTTGGAACGTATTGACTTGGTCACCTTTACATGATAACTTCCACTGGCGATGAATTCAGTAACATTTACCTCCCTTGATTCATTTCTAATAAATTTGTTAGCGCTATAAAAAAAAAGTGCATTTTCAATATTTTGTCTTGAGGTTTTTAGCATGTTTCATTTGATTTACATCATGTTAGTCGTACGTTTGGACAGTTTTTGGTTGGGTTTGGCTGCCAGAAGAACGAGATATAGCATTTTCAGGAATATTTAACAAACTTGGCAACCCATATTGACACTCTTCAACAAATCTACTGATTACCCTTACTTTACTGTCTTTATCCTGAGGAATCAAAATCTAACAGTAGCGAATGGACGCATTTTCATGTTTCTATCAGCTGGATTAAGGTTATGAACGTTTCTTTAACGAAACTAATACAAGTATATAAGTATTTAAGAACATGTTTATATAGCTTCGTTTCGTTCAAGATTTTTGTCATCATTTTAACCAGTTTCGGCATTCTAGGTTTCTTACTTACTTAATTTGATGTTTATAACCAAATGGAATGTAGGTCAGTGGAACTTGAACAGATGTCCGTTTACTTTCATAATAATTTGAATTTATTCGATAAAAGACAATAAGTAAAGTCACCCCAAATCAACATGACTAGTTTGTGGAAAAGCTTCGATATGTACAGCCAAGTGTGTGATATACTCTTGAAAATGTTGTCTCTCGTACAAATGTTAATCAACAATGGATCGCCACACAAGGCTTTCATGTGACACGTCTTATGTCGAACTGGATTTGCATGAATCGCGCAGCCTAGTTCTCCCATATGAGTTTTATACGGTTTTGGAGGGGAAAAAACTTCATATATGAGAAACATTGAAAACTTGGTAAAATCAAAGGAGAAAGTCATACTACCAAAAATACTTCATTTCTGACTTTCACGTTGTTAAAGTATGCAAGGTGAAATGCTTTTTTTTTCTTCTCAGTAGTTACAAATTTTAAAAAAAAATATTGGTTAGCCATAGATTAACTTTATATCCTACCTGTACCTGAAAGGCTAACACAGCGAAGATAAATTCTGCCAGGAGAATGGCTCGGTCTTTGAGACATTTCTGTTATTTTTCGGTAAGTGATCATGTTACAGGTCTAGTTATATTATAACAAATTAGTTCTAGATATTCAAGTTCTTTCCAATTTCCCGCCTTTTCTGCCCAATATATTTGCCAGCGATAATAAGCAAACGCATCCGAAAGCATGAATGAGCCAAGAATTTCTCATCTTCTGGCAAGAACAACTATCGAGGCAAAAAAATGACACTCTTCTAGAAGAGAATTTCACGTCAGGTTGTAAAAAATCAACCATTTTGAGAATCAAAACGGACATATTTCGAACTATCATGTAAGTTAAATATGTCATAGACATGCATTGTTATGAAATATTTAGATGTTATAATGATACGTAAATGTGTAAAAGCACAGTGTAGATTTAGAACAAGTTTTCGCAATCAAAGAATAGATTTCCGGATGTTATACATAGATTCCTTCATGTTATTTTTGGACTATGGCAACCAAAAGCTGTGATCCAAGACAAACAGGACTGATTGTTGCGCGCTGTCATGTCGCAATGAGAGCTGAGTGTGTTTTGAAGAAAATCAAGAACACAAATACCCTGATATTCGTTTTGACAGAGCCGATGCCTTCTTCTCTTGATCAGGTTTATTACCTAAAACTCCATCGCCAATAATAAGTTTTGTCTGGAAGTTCTTTGATGGTATTGGACTATTCTGATTGAATTGACCTTGGTTCAGATATATTAGTATTAATCTTAGAACAATATTAATCTTTATTTAATCTGAGTAAATGCGCGTGGATGATCATGTTGATATACACTTTAATTAAGGAACCTTATGTGTAGTAAGATAGCAATGTTAATGATATAATTTAAGTCCTTATGTGTAGTAAGATAGCAATGTTAATGATATAATTTAAGTCCTTTTGTGTAGTAAGATAGCAATGTTAATGATATAATTTAAGTCGCGTACTTTAACGTCATACCTTGATTTCTCTTTTAACTGAATAAAGTGCAGATAGTTTTTGCAACCTCACATGCCTTTTACAACTTGTATTTAAAATTAGAAACATAATCGAGAAAATAAATGTATGTATCTTCATTTGAAAGAAATTTCTATGTTAACAATTTAATTGGTCCTCGGACAGTTTGTCCAAAATCTAGTTCAA
Source organism: Unio pictorum (assembly GCA_030141615.1). Lineage (NCBI taxonomy): Eukaryota > Metazoa > Mollusca > Bivalvia > Unionida > Unionidae > Unio > Unio pictorum. The sequence goes on from JARLTB010000221.1 coordinate 4,973,984, forward strand.
AGAGACGGAATTTTAAAGATTCCCGAACCGATTCTCTAACCGCAAACAAAAGTATATGAACACTTTTGCATGAAACTTTTCCAGTGTCAAAACAATATAACCGGATCTATTTTTTCAAAGTTAGATGAAATCTTCATAAATCCCCTTGGTTTCAGCGTAATAGGCAGAAGACTTGAATTGCGCAACGTGTTGGAAAATTCCAGACAGGCACTTTTACCGTTGGTCAGGTTAAACATATCTGGGCTGACCAACTGAGTGAAAGGTTATACCAAAAGAATCTTTTGGATGCACATATAATGGAAATCAAGATTTGGTTGCATGACTTAGTTTTATGTAAGGACCGACATAATCTACAGTTATTCGGCTAATCTTGACCAACTTTCTTGACTAAACATTGTCTATCAAATAGCTCCTATTTTCTCTAGCAAATTCGACAACTAAACTTGTGTCGAAATGCCTCAGGCACAAACAACTAACCCTTAAAGGTATATGCCTTAACCAGATCATAATCAACACTTTTCTGTACTGACAGGGAAGCATAGATATCATAAGCATTAGCAACATGTGCACTTTGTAATAACAGCCCAATACTCTCTTTAACATTAACATTTTCAGCAATCTTTACAAAATGAGAAAAATATTTATCTGCTTCTTTCTTTTGGAAAGGGGGTACTGACCTAATAATCTTTGTAACATCAAAACTTTACTTTGCATGTAAAGTGGGGTCTTGCAGTTTACTTGCCGTCTCTAATTTTTTAATACAAATTGAAATGTGATTTCTTCCTTTACTCTTTCTCTCTGGATCAGCATTTGAGTTTGTCCGTCTTCCTTCTCTAGCATCAATTGTATTCTCTCTCTCTCTCTCTCTCTCTCTCTCTCTCTCTCTCTCTCTCTCTCTCTCTTCGTTCTGAAGCTCAAGTTATCTTAAGTCATTTTTATTCTTGTACTTTAATTTCAATTCCATAACTTGCACGTGTGAGTCAATTGGAACTTACTAATCAAATTCAAAGCACTTATATCCAAGAATTCTTTTCCACCAACTATTGCACCAAAATGTTTTATTTCTTGCCTCGTTCAGAAAGATCATCTGTTCTTGAGTAGGATTTTAAAGAACGTTCTCCACATCAGAAGACATTGTAGAAGCGTGTTGGTTTTAATAAAGGATTTCTAAACTGTTAAAAAATACGTAGGATTTAAAAAACTCTAAAACCATATAAATTTTAATTTCAAAATCAAAAGTTCTCTGACATATTTTAGACAAATTCATATCCCAAGGACGAGCGCCAAATGTTCAGTATTAGTATATGCGTTTAAAAAGTAACATAAAATAGGGAAAAGCAACACGCTTTGTAAAATAAAAACAAATAATTTATTTCCTAAAATACAGAGTGAAAATGTATTTTTTTAAAAATACTGTATTGCGAATTGAATCCAATAATCCTAGAATTAGAGGCACAAGTCTTAAACTTAAAGTTCTGAATAAACTTTAGTGAAAACTAAAATTAAGTCCAATGCTGCAGGTGCCGATGCGCTGGTGATGGCCTGAATTGGTTTGTTGTACCAAAAGTCTTTTGTTGAATCACAAATGTGTTAGTCATTTGTGAATTCTCTATTAATCCCAGTGAATGAATCTAGCCATTACTTTTTTTTAGCATTCTGTATTTCCACCGAAACATCACTTGAATAATTTGAAGAAATTAATTCCAGACCAAATAAACCTCAGGACACAACTATGATACAATTGATTCTGCTATATCTTAAAGCAGGAATTAATTATTTTCAAAGAAACAAGATTTATATTTAAACTCAGACGTAAACAGAGACCACAAATAAGGGTTTGAAGTACATTTTGTAAAGAAGAAGTTTGGTTATAATTAGGAAGTTCCTCACAAAATTCACAATGAAACATAAGATAGTCATCATCATGTAGTCTAGCTATTAAAAATTCCAATGTCTTTACTCAGCATAGGATAATGATCCTCACTCTGAGAAACAAAAAATGTTATTTATCTAAGCTCTCACTGATTTTGATAACAAATTTTATTGCCAACAGCATATAATAAAACATTTTAAAGTACTAACCAACACACAGTTCAAATTAGCAGCAGGGGGGGGGGGGAATCAGACATTTGTCCGAGACATCATTTGCTCTAAATCTAACAAAAATCTCGAGAGAATTAATTCGAATCCTTCTTTTTCAACCAAAAAAAAAAGATTACTTGCTCGAAACATAAGTTTTTCGCAAATCATACTCAAAGATCGTTTTCATCGTTTAGTCAAAAAACGGTCTCGTCGTGATGTCATCGCCCCCCCCCCCCCCCCCCCCCCTCTGCTGCTATGGGTTAACCAAATATTTGATCGAGTCTTTAGGACGAAAATCATTTATGATTTCACAAACAAACTAATCGCTAACACCTCATCTTGTAGATCAATTAAATTATTTGACTGGTCGGTGAGTCGGAAATTAATTCTCGTTAACGAAGTATTATGGCATCGCATGTAGACAGGATTAATTGGGTTTTCAATAATTATGAATCCTGGAGGAGCTGTTGGTGCAAACGAATAAAGAATATATCCCTGCTGAGCTTGATTTGATTGCTCTAGATTAATTTGATACCTTCCTTCAATTGCATCACATGTTAAATTGAGCGCAATCACCGTTGAAATATTCACATTATGCGGGGCAATATGCCTACCGCCACCATCTGGATCATTATTATACCTGAGGAGGACAGTTGAATCTGGTTTTTGTAGCGCCTTGATATCGGTTCTAACAATTCTTGTTAGTTCATCAGCGTTGTATTTGGGAAACTTGAAATTACGCAGATTGTCTTCTGTGATATTGTAATCGGTTAGGAATCGTTGTTTACTGTCGCTGTTGTCATTAATTATTGTTTGAATAATTAGTTCATAGATATATTCCATGTCAGATATAAGTTGATTTATTATTTCAACGTGTTTTTGCGATTTTGTTTTCCGTAGTTGTTCTAGTTGTGTTTCATATAATTGTTTAATTTCATTAAAATAACCACGGACGTCAGTTAGCGTAAATGAAATAGTAACAGATGAGTCGGCTGTTCTTTTAATGATAAAATCCCATTGCAATGTGTCTTTGTTGGTAAATATAAATCTATCGGCGATTTTTCCTTTTCTTATATCAGATAAATTATCTCGATAACTGGGATTGATTTCATGATATGATTGTACGTCCGTGGTTAAGTCGGTGGTGGATTTTTCCGGTGGTTTTTCAGGCCATCCTAACACTGTTCTTAACGAGCTGTTATAGATATCTACAATGTATCCCTCTGTGCTTATTTCGATCGACGACGAGAGCGTCGGTTCATGAAGTTTAATAGCTATTTTTGATTCTTTTCCAGTGATTGATTTTATTCTACGCTGAATTTCAGCATCGATTTGCTCAATTTCGTACGACCCAGTTGGTAACGAAACAGTTTCCCACGCTGGAGTACCATCGGGTTTATTCTTATACGAGAACACCAGTGTGTTATTGGGTTGCTGACCGCCAAATGCAACAGATCTGATATTAGGCCAGCTATGATATACTCGTAATTTTGCCAGCGCGATCTCACGCACTGGAATCGGAGAAGGGAAGTTCACACTAAATTCAGGGTTTGTTGATGTTATTGATATCATGCTTGTTCGTATCGGAGTGGTATTCTCCGCGATTCGTTGAAGCAGTTCGAGTGACATTATTGTTAACGCTGTCTTCAATTTCCAATTTCAACATCGCGGAGTTATACAACTGGGTCATCGTGGAAAATTCAACATCGGATATGAACGAATTATCTATTGACAGCGAGATCAACTCGGATAATTTCGAGTACGCGTCAAATACCACCCGATACCGAGCTGTATAATCGGCGAGTTTCTTCTGAGAACACGATGATAACTTTTTAGTTATCGCGGTGGCGACTGCCGCAATTGTTGTTGCTGCGAAGATAGCGATTGGAACTGCGATCGGAGCCATCATGGTCACCGTCGACAAAATAACCCCGGCGCTGGCCATCACACCGGACACCGAGTATACGGTGATGTCGATGATTGCTATGCTGCGTCGGTATTTTTTCATTTTTTTCACGATAGCGCTCAGAAAGTGATTTCAAGTTCGCGGAAAATTCTTTCACGGTATCATATCGATATCGATGCGATTGTGATACCTCTGGGACTATTATCGGTTCAATTGATTTCGTCGATGTCATTACTATTTAAAACCCGCTAGTGTTTTCAATTATTCGATTGTGTACCTGGATTTATGGTCGATGGGGGGAATACCGGATACAAATTCTAGCATCCAGGGTAGCGACTCCCTAACCCCTGCCGCTGGCCCGTCGGATGTAGTTATATCAATTCTAATAGGGGATCTTATTCGGTCGGGCGCTTCGGGTATCATATCGTTTATATATGTTACTGTGTTAACACCTGTTATATATAATGGTCCCGGACCGACTCTCAAATCAAATTTACGGCGATGTATTATTGTAAATATAAACTATTTTCATTTCCTTGGATCCAATCAAAGGTCCCACTGGCAACTGTGTATACGATGTTATCAACGGTTTTTACGCGGTGTGGAATTTTTACCTTATCGAGTCGTTCGATCATTTTTGGAAAATCATCTTTGACGGCATTAACTGTTGTTTTACTTTCATCGATAGCCGCTTTAATTTCAGCGAGAGTCATGACTGCCACAAGTGGGGTTCCAAAAAACTTATCAACGACGTCGTTGGCGGGTTTTTGTACCTTTTCGGATTTTTCTTTTAGTTTAAGAATATCGTCGTAAACGTCGAGATAGGTTTTATTGATTTCGGTATATTTCATCATCGTTCCATCGCGGCGTTTAAAAAATGAAAACAAAAGGAGGTTAAATCCAAAATCTTTTTGGGATTTATAATTCCCGTCGAGTTCAGAATATGTCGTCGTGATATTGTAACTTTCAGAACCCTTAAAGAACTTATTAACAATTTCGCTTGCGGTTTTTTGTTCGTCAATAGCTTTTTTAACTTCAGCGAGGGTTGGGCCTGTCAGAGATGTGGTTTCAGACACAGGTGTTCTCCCTAAAAATTTATCCACGATGGTATTAAGTGTTGTTTGTCTCACCATAAACATATTAATATCTTTGAAAGTCATCGTAGATGTAGCTGGGACACCAAAGAAACTATTAGCGACATAGGCATTGTGAGTATGCTTGCCAATAAACTCGCTAATTTCAGCGAGAGTCATGCCTGCCACAAGCGGGGTTCCAAAAAACTTACCAACGACGTCGTTAGTGGGTTTTTGTACCTTTTCAAAATTTCTATTAGTTTAGAAATATCATTGTAAATATCGAGATAATTTGCCTTGATTTCATTTTCATTCATCATCCTTCCCGCGTCCTTGTTAAAAAAAAATAAAGATAGAAAGTTTTTAATTTCAGCGAGAGTCATGCCAACCACAAGCGGGGTTCCAAAGAATTTATGTACGACATTTTTGCGAAAATTGTTATAACCTCGTATAAGATCATCCAGCTCACGGCCGCGGGTGGCAATCATGCTGTCGTGGGCGTCAATCGCGTCGGTGATCGTAGACACAAGTTCGCCTGGTTTAAGTTGTCCATCGTTGGAATACAGCGCAATAGAGTTTTCAGCGGCGTCGCGCTGCCGTATCAAAATGTCATTCACGGATATATTACTGGTTTTCAATTTACCCTGGAGATCTTGAAATACAACTATTTCGTTCGGGTCAACACTTGCTAAATTTAACGTCTCAGCGATTTCATTTTCAATTACTTTTTTTACATCCTCGATAGAACCCGCAGATGTTTTCGTGATTGGTTTCGACATTGACAGAGATCGTCCCCAAATATCAATCATTATTGTAAAGACTCTAGTATTTTTAATTTATTGATTCTCTAAAATTACCTTGTAATTTCCCACTCGTGTATTTATTTACAACCAGATGAGGTGGTTTCTGTGACGATGAAATCTCCGCGAGGACATTTAATACTTCACGGCCGCATATCGGTGGATCATTTAATTGTTGTGTTGGCAGCGTGGAATAAAAAATCGGAAACTCTTTGAGTTTCATCGAAGAATTTATATACCGCATAAACTCGTTCGGTGGGGCTAGCCCATATGAATCGAAATAGACAATTCCACGTGGATCGATCGCGTATGCAACCCAGTGAGTTCCCGATCCGTTACTGTTATCAAGATTGATGATACCGGTTTCAACTCGTTTAGGTTTTCTCGGTAATTGATCTCTCATAAAAACCCCTCTGAAGTTTTTTATCGCTAGTTTTTTAGCAGCATCAATTAAATCAAAATTGGACATAGGGAGAATTGGGCTTTCAACTAATAAACCGTTCCTGGTATTCTCAGGCCGGATCCGTGAACGGATCTCCCGCTGTACCATGAATACGGGGTTCCTGGTAGTCTTAGACCCTTTCCCTTTTTTTATATCCTTTCCCAGTTGCCTTTTTCAACGCCATCCCTGCCGCGGTCCCAACGGCCCCCAACGCTGCCGCTTTCGCCACCGCTGGGGCAGCCGCTGCAATCAATGCTGGTATTGCAGCTAACAATGGAAATATACCACCTGATTTTATCATGTTGGCGACTGCGGCTTTTGAAAATACAATTTGAACCCCTCGCTTATTCTTCAGCGCATCATTGAAATGTTTTATTTGACGATCCGTCAGTGATATTTTATGTGTACCGCCGGACATCTGCGCTGGTTTTAACGTTATTGTTGTTCCACATTCTTTAGCGGATTTTGATCGCAATTTCTTGACTTGACCATCAGTCAGCTTGACACTAACAACACTATATGACATTTTATTGTAAAACACATTTATGCTTTCAATTGATCTATTTGGAAACTCTTCAAGTTTCATTTACATATTTTCCACTGGTGCGTCAATGATTCTCATTCGTCCACCAACACCTTCAAGTAGCATTGATTTGTCGCTGAGAATGACAGCAACCGCTCTATAATCAACACCACCAGGGGATATACGAGCCCTAAAATGTATGTCAACGACGGATTGCCTTGTTAAATCAAGATGTTCCAGCGAAAAGTAATAAATCGGATATAGGTTTTTAAAATCAAGTTGCGATATTTGTAAACCAGTATCAACATTTTGATCATGACCCATATATGACAGCATCCGATGATACACACGTGCTATGTGGTGAGTGTCGTAATCAAGCTGTATATCCTCAGATGGTTCTTGTTGTCCGTTTATTCTCAGCGAAACCTCCTTGACTCCTAATCGATCAAATATCATATGACTGTGTTCTTGGGAGCCTAATCGATTCCGATTCTGCAACGCTATAAATATATGACGTGGAGCTGAAACGCCTTGTTTTGATGCCAGGTGCCATGTAAATGTATCAGCAACATTATCCTCTTTGGCATCAGTTGTTGTTGTTAGCCAACTTATCAATGATTTACCACCTGTGTCCATAAATGAAAATAGCCGCTCTTCCGTGGTAATTGATGGGGTCATTACTGGCATCCACAATACTATTTTACTCAAAATAACTTTACCATCAGCGGCACCAGTACGCCAAATTGCATCATTGTCATTGCCTTTTCGCACTAACGCGATTGTGTGTTTGGCTCCATAGATGACTTTTCTGACATTTCTGCAGAATCCAAATATGTGATGGAGTGGAATCGCACTTGAAAAATATCGCTGCTGTCCTTGCAATGCTCCTTTTCGTGTTGCAAATCCTAAATTGAAATTGCCATTAACGCCTCCGAGAATATCAAACGCAGCTCCTGGTCTAGCTCGACGTTCTGGATTAGCTGCCTCTTGTTGATCGGCTTCTGCATTATCTCTTGCTGTTAACACTTTAATGTATTGAAGGTGGTCAGCATTATCAGAGGTATCCTTTGCAAACATCATAGATGGACCAGCCGACCTTGTATAATCATCAGAATATCTTGCTAGCCCGATTATTGTTGTTGCAACATCAACCTCGCGGTCTATTGATTCAATTTCTTTTCCATCAATGAGATATCTTGCACTTTCAAATAACGCCATTATGCCATTATTAACAAAACCAACTCGGACATTTGCGTTATCTGCATATGGGGTATCAGCTGCAACATTTGTTACGAGTCTTCCCTCGATTTCAATAAATGCTTCACATGGCAAAAAGTATTTACTGGTATCTTGAACTTGAAGTTCAATTCGCGATCGTAGGTCGGGTTGTATTGCATGATAGGAATAGTATTGATAATCGCGGACGGAATCGTCCTTGGGTACTGGGGCTTCTATATCGAAGGCCGGATCAGCTTGTCGTTTAAACATTTTATTAACATACTAGTGCTTTCAATTGTGAAACTCTTTGTAATCATCGTCGTTTTTGTTTTCGTTTCAAACCACTTCCTGCTATCGCGTTCATGATAGCGCTATCTGTTACCGGTGAAGCCGTCAATGGCGACGGAGTCACCGAAGCAGCCAACGACGCTAATTTTTCTTCCACTGCGCTATTTATTGCTTTGCTGACACTTGCAGGCATCACTGTTGTAGATGGCAGTACAACTGGTTGCTTTTTTCGTCGTCGCACCAATGATGCTATTTTATCTTTCGCGGTAGAAAATGCCTTTCCGGCAAGATTTCCAACGAAATCTCCGATTTTGCTGGTTCCCTTATCACGAATAATATCAATGGCCTTCATTGATAATTGTTTAGCTAACGGCGCCACCTTGGGAGCCATTCTTGTAAATAACCCCGCAATGGTATTGCCGAAACCATCTCCGTAATATGCTCTATAAACAGGCAATCGTGAGTTCACCACGTAGACGCTTACGGGTTTATCATGGTTGTAGTGTATGATCATCTTGTTATAAAACTAGTAGTTTTTCAATTAGTGATCAATCGCTAAGATCCATAGGATTTTCATCATAACCATGGGCATCTTTGTGATTTTCAACTAATTCAGCAATGAGTTCTCGATATACATCAATGCCCATGATACCGCCGGCAAATAATCGTCTACAGATATCAGCTGCTTCATTAATTATCTCGACGGAGTTGTTTCCGGCTCGCTTTCCACCCATAAGTATTCCTAACCGTGATATATCACTTAGGATGTTACCAGGGCATGTCACGGTTGCGTTGAAATCCTTTGGATTTTTAATCGAATATCCCTTTCCGCTTGTTTCCTCAGTTGTACCAGTTGCGCCCTGACTATCATCAAGTAATTGCTTTTGTCGGCCTCGACTTTGTTTTTCTCGTTCTTGTTGTTTTTGTATACCATAACTATCAACTCCTACTTTGAAAGATCTATACTCAATTGTATCCTTTTTCAAATTACCAGTAATTCCCTTATTCGTTTTATACAACCAATTAACCCATTCATCTCGGCTTATTTTACTGTTTTTATACTCGTCTTTTAAAAAGTCCTTTCTAGAATAAAAGCTTTGGGCGGCGAAATCACCAAAAATCTTATAATCTTCGATTTTTATTAATTGAGGTCGTTTGATTTCCTTTATAGCTCCTTTGGTGAGTTTGTCTATAAAGGAAATACCTCTTGGGGTGACATCAACAGGTTGTGGTTCAGGCGCAGAATCATCAATATCAGCTAATCGTTCATACTCGCGTTGAGTTTTTATATCACCGGATAGCTGTTGTATCCCTGCGCGCGTTTGTTCGGTCTCTGCTGCTATCTTTTCAAGTGTATCAAGCAGCGGCGCCTTCGTTGCTCGTTCTTTTTCAGGAATATCTCCGTATATCGCTGCTTCAGTTAACTTTTTCACATCTTTGATCGCACTTGTTATCGGAGTAAACAGTTGTTCACTTGACACAGAAAAGTCAGTCTGCGCTTGTTGTCGTTGTTGAAGTTTCTCACGAAGTCTGTCTCGAACCGGTATAAACTTTTTAATTGCTGCTAGCCGCTCTCGGGTTAATTTAGTTGTAAGCGATTCACCTACCATATATTGTTTGTGAACTAAGTTTTCAAATATGAAACTATCACAATTAAAAGCTGAGTTATTAAAAAATGTACCATCAAACTAACGTATCCATCTCCGACAGGGTTAAACTGTACGACGCTATCCGCGAGTGTTTCAGAAATAACATCGCTGGGGGTTTCAGAATTGTAATATCTGAGAACGGCGATGAACGATTTTTGTTAACGACGCGGCAACAACAACAACTGCGTGAAAATGGAGGCGTCGCGGTGATTACTTGCTACCACAGCCAGATCATCCAGTACGCACATAACTGCATGAGCAAGTCCAAACTGCTAAGTATCCTTTCAGGAGAAAATGCCATGTGAGTGTTACAAAAAATGCTAAAAAAAATTTTAAACTGAAAATTTACTGAAAGCCTATTTTTTATAGTAACGCTCACGTGGTTAGGATACTGGTTTTTCCTCGTTTAACATTTTTCTAAGATCACGAACCTTAGAACTAATTTCAGCTCGTTTTTGATACTCTTGGCCGAGTTTTTGACGTATTGCTTTAACGGTGCTAAATAGCGTTATAAATACATTAATGTCGTTACCGTACAAACAAGCATTGATGGACTTTTTAATTCCTTTCACGAGCCTGTACATCTTAGGTAAAACATAACGACCCTTACTAAACTGATACTCTATGTCTTCATTATCCGAGGCAATCCTGTCACAGTCGAGATCTTTAGATAATACTATCCCTCGATTCTGCAAATTTGAGATTTCAGCAATTATAGAATTTACATCTTTGATATCCATTATTTATATAATACATTTTACCTCTAATTATTAAAAAAAAGTAACACTTATTTTGGCAATCTCGCTGGCGCCGTATGACGTCAGAGAGACCCAGAGGTTACTTTATTAACTTAATTAAGTATCCTTAAAGGATTTATTTCCTTTGAATCGTTTCAGATGTATACGAATTTTATTTTATGGCCATTTTTCTTTGACAGAGCTAATTTAGTTATATTTTCTGCAACAAATCGTATTGAAGGACTACAAATATCGAAATATGTACTGGCTTCATTTATTGTCTGAAATATTTTTTCTTCGTTGGTTTCTGTATCAAATGATTTGACATGTTTTGCTTTTTTTGCGTGTTTGCCGGTTCCACCTAATTTTGTATACTGACGCTGAGTAACAACTCGTAAGTTATCCAATTTGTTATTTTGAGGTAATCCATCAACGTGATCAATCACAAATCCGTCTTCGATTAATCCGTAAAATGCTTCGTAGATTATTCTGTGATTAAGATATGTCTTCTTCCCGGCTGTAAACATCAAGTATCCCATATTATTTACCCGTCCAACCGGTTTCTATAGTCTGCGATGCCTAACAACACCATCACGGGATGCTTCATAATTAACAAGCACTGGGTGAGGTCTGAAATCTTGGCTCATTTGTATAATAATACTATTTGTCTAATTTATTATTTGCTTTAATTATAAGTCTATCAATGTAGTCTTGAGGGGTTTTTATGATTTTGTCGCTTACTGATTCATCAGTAGGATCAATGACTGCATTTTTTATTCGTTTGTCATAATAGCGTTTTAGTTCCCTGTAACGTTTGCCGCCACAACTGAGACACAACTGCGATTTTCCCCTTACCCCTACCCCACATCGGAGGCACGGAAGGGGGCCAAAACTTCCTCCCCGAACGTTTTGTAAATGATACCCACAGAATTCGCTTCTGCATGATTTGTTACACGGGGTTGTTGATCCAATCATTAGCCACTTGCAGTGATTCATTATACTATATTTTTCTATTTAAATACTTGTTTTAATTATAACATGGAGGAGTTCGAGAGATTATCAGCAATTAAGCCCAACAAAAATATCAAATTCAATCTCGATAGAGTATCTGTTAAACCAAAACGTCTAATAGACGATAGCATGAAGGAGTTCAAGAGATTGTCGAAAATTAATCCTAGATTTAATCTCGATAGAGTACCTGTTAAACCAAAACGTCTAATAGACGATAGCATGAAGGAGTTCAAGAGATTATCGAAAATTAATCCTAGATTTAATCTCGATAGAGTATCTGTTAAACCAAAACGTCTAATAGACGATAGCATGAAGGAGTTCAAGAGATTATCGAAAATTACGCCTTGGAAAAAAGCTAGATTCGATCTCGATAGAGTTTCTGATAAGGAGTTTGAGAGATTATCGAAAATTACGCCTTGGAAAAATGCTCAATTCAATCTCGATAGAGTTTCTGATACACCAAAGAATAAAATTCTTGATAGAGCCCTGATAAATAAAATACGCGATTGTATTAATGAATTCAAACACGACGGCGCATCTCATAGCTGGTCAACATTTCGAATTGATGGTGTTGTTGATGCCACCATGAACGATGAAAACGCAGCCATGATGTTATCACAACTTGGCAACAAAAAGTACTTTTTTAGAGTGAAATTCATTATCCGTGTAGAATCAGGCGGTTGGATTATACGAGACAAATTTGAACTCATTCTCAAAGACAAGAAAACAGTCGTTGTTAGCCGTGATTCTAAGCCGGGTCTGTTAACTGGAATTGACAAACCATACTATGAACGAGCATATCCTGAAACAGCAGTTGTGTATGGGATATATCCGTTAAATGAAAAACCTGATATAAGGAAACTTAAACCAATGAAACAGTCGTCGCCGGCGACTTCGTCGTCAGTGGCTTTGCCATTCAATTGTGTAGCAGCACGAATAACAGAACATTTTACAAATGCATCCCGAGGGAACAAACTTACCGATCTACGGCGTAGCAAAATAGCTCAATGGGAGTTAACGGTGAAAAACCGCGGAGCGACTATTAGCGATATAGCAAAATTAGAAACGTCGCTGAGATTTCCAATAACCGTTATGACGATAACCGGAGAAGTTTTATACGAATCAAAATATAGATCAATGGGAGCCCCAATTAAAATTATTAATCATAACGAACACGCATGGACGTCCGCGGTCACAATATTTCCACGAAACAGAACAATAAAGTATATACCCGACGAATTCATACGAGAAGAATTTTCCAGGGACGGTTTTCTCGCTGAAAAGAAACTATTCGATGCTAATGCGCATTTGAGTAAAAACGACCCCGTGTCGGTGTGGTTACTTCGCAGCACTGAAAACGAGCCGGATACGTTTGATCAGTTTGTAAGACCAAACGGTGAATTATACCGCACTGAAGCATTTCACAACGAAATGAAAAAAAACAGCTAGCGGATTTTTAACGGCGTGTGGCGAAGGCAACAACAATGATGAAATCATCAACGATGATGAACAATTATTGACAAACTGTTTTACAATCCCGTCGGTTGCAGCTCATTTTGCAAGAATCAAAAACGCATGGAAACCAACACGCGTAGAATTCTTGCCAGACATTGAGGCTAGTTGTTTAGAATTTAATCATGGCGGTTTATGGAATAAAAAATATGACCATGATAATATCATTTCAGTTGATATGGTTGCTTGTTATCCAGCGAGTTTTCTTGGTTATGGAGAGTGTACTGAGTATTTTAAACGATTTGGACACCCCGTACATGAAATGACTCGTGTTGCAATTAATGGGCCGCTGCCTGATTTTGATTTAACTGGATTTGCTCGTGTAGTATCATTTGAATTTGCAGCAGGACTTCATCGCTGTTGTTATATTTGGATTGGTAGACACATGTCTGAAAAGAAGTGGCTGCCAATAGCGTTATTACGGTTCATGATTGATACAAAAATGTTAATTTCGCTGACAGTCAGTGAAGCAATTATATCATATCGGAAACAAATCAATGTCTGGTTACCAACACCGGAACGTCTTGATAGTATAATTGAGGAATCCAGAAAACATATTGATGCCGGCGAAGAATATATCATTGAGTGGTCCAAACGGATATTTAATCAACGAAACATCGAAGCAAAAGATCTCGGCAGAAGAATAATCGGAAAATTCACTCAGGGAGGAAAAAAATGCGACTATAGACGATATTGTTCACGGCTGATTATGGATAACACCGAATACGACTTTGTAATCGCGGATGCAGTATCCAAAAACATATGTGGATCGTAAAGATGCTTTTTTGTCCGATGGAACAAAATTGGGTACAGTCGTTACTTATAGCGACGGTTACAGATCCCCGTATACACATTTGAGGTCGTCGTTGCTGGGTTATGCTTGTATTAATTTATTTTCAATGATAAATAGATTTCCTGACACTGCGGTTAGAGTTGCCGTTGATTCATTTTACATTAACAGCAAGTACAGTTGCACAATTGCTGAATTCACTAATTTGGATGAAAGCTGGGGATCATGGAGAATTAAAAAAAGAAATGTTGCGCGAGTATTCTGAATCAGCAGATGTTGAAATTAAATGAAATTACTTACGCGGTGATAATTTATCAGAGCGTTCTAATGCACCATCGATATCAGATCCAATTTGTAGATATAAAACAGTTTATTTAAACGGCTGTGGCGGGTCAGGAAAAACGACGCGTGCAATCGAGTTATTTCGTGGGAAAAATCCTATGGATTTCACAAACATGATTATGCTGACGCCAACACATAGATTAGCCAGAGAGATGAAACAACGAAACGTTGAAGCTTGTACTTATCACAGCTTTTTTCGATACAAGGGCGATGAATGGACCCCTGAAAGAATGTGTGATAAATTCATCCCTGCGGTTATTATTTGGGATGAGATATGCACGGTTTCGGTAGATGTATTAAAAATGTTTCTTGATTGGTTGCTGCAAAAGAGTACAGCGTAATAATGTGTGGAGATCATGGCCGACCACCACCATTTGTCGGCGCGGGTCCACATGATTGGCTAAAGAATTTTGTTGACTATTATGAAGAAATCGATACTGACTATAGAGAACTTGATGAATAATTACGTACACTTAAGAATTTAATTAGACTGCAACCCGATAAAATCCAATGCGAAAAAATCAAGGAAATAATTCCTGAAACTCACATGGAGGAATTTTGGGAAGCATGGAGACCAAACAATTTTGTAGTGGCAAGTAGAAAGATAGTCAGAGATACAATTCAGCGGCAATTATTTGAGCTACACAAACAAAAATATCCGATGTTACAGGTTCCATTGTGTTACAGACCAGCTGACAACCGCAAGCAAAACATCGAGGTGGAAATACCCGGCGGAGGCAAACAAATACTTGTGCTAAATGATATTGTATGCGTTGATATACAATTTGTTGAACGCGCATTGCGTGCTAATAAATCGCCATGGACACTGGGTTACGTAACAACAATACATTCCTCGCAGGGATTAACCATCGCGGATACAATTGTTTGGATAGTCGATAATCGCATTGAGTGGTCAAATTTAGTCTATCTTGCAGTGTCTAGAGTACGGCGAATAAATCAACTTCGAAGAATTGTTTTCGATGACGACACCACAATGGATGATGATATTGATGTTAGCATCATTAATAAAAAACTCTCCGGTTACAAACTCCAAAACAAAAAAAAAAAACAACGAGAATTTGATATTGATGCTGAATTAATAATTACGCTGAAGCAACAACAGAATAATAACTGCGCTAGTTGCAATTGTATAATGCGTTGGCAGTATTCGGATACAGATCCTCGCCAATTTACCGTAGACAGAAAAAATAACAGTCTCGGTCATGTCAGAAACAATGTGATGTTGACTTGTCTTGAGTGTAATAGACGCAACGGCGCTAGTTAAGACCATGCGGAGGCAATTGAGTATCGTCAGGAATAACTTGTAATTGTTCGCGTGTAAAACCCCGCTGAGGGGCAGTTGAATTCAATTTATAGATTGGAGGTCTACCAGTTGATCGTGTTATAGTAGATATGCTGTGCGTAGTGACACTCCAAATAGGATCAGTAGCCCTTTTTTTACTACCTTCGAGTTCTCCTGGTTCATATAAATATCTCACGGTGACATTGCCGAGAATTGGCTGAGAAACGCTATCCCACTGTGGTTGTGGTATATACTTTTTTTTATTGCGTTGTTAGGTTTCATATTGATTGCTCTGGTAATCTCGTTATTTAGCGCTGCAACTACCCCTGGTAACCTTTTGACCCATTCACGGGATCGCTTTTCTTGGATGAATTCTTTTGCGTATTGATATCCAAATAACCGCTCAGCAAGAGTCCCATTAAATCGTTCTACAATTGCCTGATCGCGATGTAGTGCAGTATGCCCCCGTCTGATGGTGACATTGTGATCTTTCATCGCTGATAAAACAGCGCCTTGAAATTCCTTGCCAGGATCAACTTGTAACAGATTTGGCCAGCGTAGTGGGCCTCGTCGATAAATCTTTTCAAATGCAGAAGCAACTTCAGGTGATGATTTTGTTTTTAGCGGTTCTGCTTTTTTGTATCGACTCGCAACGTCAACTACGGTTAGCGCGTATTTGTAACCGTTGTCATGTGGTAAAAACAATAAATCAGCTTGATGAACTTCATTAGGTCCGGTAACATCAAAATGCGAGAAATTGATTTGTTTAGGACGCGGTAGATAAATTTGCCATATAGCCTGTTTGGATAACCAATTAGCCGCAGTGGCCTTTTTCACTTTTGCGGCGTTAGCGAGTTTATTGATTGCAGCGTTACCCCTCCAGTATCCTTTTGGAAAATAATAAATAGATTCCATATTATTAATTACCAGCGCCCATCATCAATTTGCCTTTCATAGCCGATTTTACCAACCACGAAGCCAATTTTTCTTTCAAAGATTTATCAGGAACAGCATTTAACGCATGAATTAATTTCACATCCGCGAGATGCCTGTTTTGCAAATTGCTGCTTTTATAATATGCAACATCATGAACATGACACGCCTTATCAATAGCGTTTATCGGATACTCGCCGGGTCGGGGTTGATTTTGATCATCAAGTCTGATATCTAATCGTGTTCCGGGGCCACAGTAGCTATATCCTTGAAGGTGCTTTTCTCCGGGGTACTTTGCCCATGGGGTTCCAGGGAACTTTGCCAATTTGGCTGTGATATCACCTCCTCGTTTTATTTAAAACATCTCCGGATTGTAAAATCTTTGATTTTGTAGAAATAAATCTAAACTTTTTTGTACCACATGTTGCACATCTACCAGTAAGTGCTGATCTGTTATTTTTAGTTGTAATCTTCGTCACATCATTTGTGTTAGTACGCGTTTTACACTTCACACAATATAGATCCATAATTTATGTATAGAGATATGAATATAATTGATTTTTCAGCGACTAAAACAAGAGAACCAGTTAAGCATCATGCAGCGCTACCAAACTCTATCCGCGCAATTATAATCGGGCCATCTGGATCCGGCAAGACGCAATTGTTGCTCAATTTAATAGTGAGATGGATGAAGTGGAATAAGTTGTATTTAGTTGCTCCTAGCGTAGATGATTAACGATATTATGACGTGTTAAAGGATTACGAGAATGCATCAGAAATTTCCGGGAAGGAAATTATTGAATTTATAACCGATATTGACGAGGCACCATCCGTGGATGACCTTGATGGGAGCATTAACAATTTAGTTGTATACGACGATGTGATGTTAGACAATCAAAAAAAACCAGCTAGAATATTTTCCCGAGGCAGACATAAAAACACTGACGTGATATATGTCACTCAACGATACACTCAGATTCCAAAAGTGATCAGAGATAACTGTAATATTCTTGCTGTGTTTAACGGCGTTGATACACATACGTTACGAAATATTTGGCAGACATGGTGTTCCGATATGGACTTCAATCAATTTAAAAATTTCTTTAGTAAAGCTCAGTCAACCCCGCATGGATTTATAACAATAAATTTACATGATCCTCGGACACGATATCGTATCGGACTCGATCAAATATTTGGTTAACCCATAGCAGCAGAGGGGGGCGATGACATCACGACGAGACCGTTTTTTGACTAAACGATGAAAACGGTCTTTGAGTATAACTTGCGAAAAAGATATGTTTCAAGCAAGTAATCTTTATTTTGGTTGCAAAAAGAAGGATTCGAATTAATTCTCTCGAGATTTTTGTTAGATTTAGAGCAAATGATGTCTCGGACAAATGTCTGATTCCCCCCCCCCCCGCTACTAAATTAAATATACATAACATCAGGTCAAATCAATCAAGTCATCCGTCCCGTCGGACAGCCTCTTAATGACACAACGAATATTATACTCGCAATGTTTGTATAAATAAATAATTTTCCTTTCAATTCCGTGCATATCAATATGCTACTGTTTGCAAATCAAACGTTTCTCGCATTGGTTTCTAGATGTAGTTTATAGACATCATTCGAAACTTTACGATCAATATAACGGAATTTTATCTTGATAAATGTCCGTGGATGTTCATATTGGCCTACTCAAAATTGCAGGAAACGATTGCATGTTTCACATTTCCGGTTGCGATCTGAAACAAGGAGAAAAGGATTATACTTTCACAAAGTACGTCGTCAAAACCAATGTTATTAGCTTAAAGCTGAACGGACATGAAAACTTGGAATTCACGTTTTGTGATGACTCAGAAAAGTATGAAAAGTTGACGAAAATCGGACTTTTGGGTCGGACAACTTTGTTCTACCCAGTATTAAGTGACCACGTGTAGGCCGTTCTATAAAATCATACATTGATCACTGGACATGGTTTAAATTTAGCAGAATGTCTCGGACTATAGATTGTTGTTCCTTTTCCAGTGTCACAATCGTATAATAAGTAACAACAGATTTTAATTTACACAAGTTAGTTTCGTTAATTGAGAACTTGTTTTCTTTTAAAATTAAGCTTTGTTTTTTTTCCAACATCATCGAAATCCAGTTATAGGTTCTAAGGAATGAATGGAGAAAATTGTGTCATTTGACCTGGTGAACTTTTGAACTAGTTTCATATTTATTTTAGCGTGCAGCAAAAATGGAGTCGACTGACGGTACTTGGTCAGAAAAGGTAACATGTATTAAGGTCGTGGAGAAAAACTATTGGAGTTGCTATTTTCATCTTTACTATTTGCACATCTTGTAATCCCATAGGTATGATTGAGTGAGGAGACCCAAGTGTCAAGAAGGAAACAACAAAGATCATTAGTTCTATTTTCACATCTTGTAATCCCATAAGTATGATTGAGTGAGGAGACCCAAGTGTCAAGAAGGAAACAACAAAGATCATTAGTTCTATTTTCACATCTTGTAATTCAATATGTATGATTGAATGAGGAGACCAAAGTATCTCGATGGAAACAACAATGATCATTAGTTCTAATTTCACATCTTTTTAAAAACTGATTTATTAGCTGGCCATATATTTTCACATGAATTGAGATATTAGTATATGATTATCAGGTATGTATATTTGTTATAAAGCTGTTGGTTATAGAACATGCCTCATGGAGTAACCATATAAGATTTTTTGTTTATTGTAAAGTAAATTTTTGTCTTGTACCTTCGAAAAGGTCTTACATAAATACGTATATTTAGCTCACAAGAAAAAACAGAAGGTAAACTAGTGGTGGTTGATCTTAGATTGCATGGTGTATATTGCATTTTGGGAATATGTTAAGTAAGCAAATTAAAAGTGACTAGGAGAATGAAAAAATAATTCCATCAATTACTCGATTTTTTTCATAAAAATAAAATCAGAACGATACCTTCTAATGCTTATGTGTTTTCTCTTTTCATTCAGATACGGGAGATCACAGGTTTGAACTTGTGCCGAGTAAGACCAAAGACTTTATAAAAATGGTACTAGCGGCTGCCTCGCCAGGCATCCATGATTAAGATGTTAGTGTCAATATAATTTGATTAGGTGGGAAATCATGCCACGTAGCGATAAAACTGAAAAATTGTTAAAGCTTTCTCTCTCTCTCTCTCTCTCTCTCTCTCTCTCTCTCTCTCAATCTCTCTCTCTCTCATTAAATTATGTATCATTAAATGTATTGTTCATGATATTCTATGTGAATACGATTTAGTGAGCAAGTTTTTGCATATCAAATGGCAATAGTTTCAACTTAAATGGATCAGTATGCGCTATGCAATGTAGAAGAGCTGATAGTTCAGTTCCACGTCATGTAGTGGATGTCCACTATTACATACTTTTATTGCTGTGCCTTCTAATTGGAGCAATATAACTGAATCAACCATGATGTCAGCAATCCACGATGACAGCTTGATCCGATTAATGAGTAATAAAATATATAAAAAGATCGACAGTGGTATGCAGAGTTTCCATAATCCATGATGTCCGTACTGTGTGTTATTCGAAACATAATGTTGTCTCAAATTGCAAACGTTTTTATACGATCCGTTAATGAATATAATTGAAACTAGAATGAACATGCAAACGTGTGGCTTCCTGAAGAAAAACTATCATCTTTAAAGCTTGGATTCAGGAGCGAGTTTTATATATTAGAAATTCGTTAACTGCATAAATTCTTGATATACTGTGGTAAACAAAAAAACGATTTATGTTAGCAGGTGTGGTTGTCACTCATGTAAGTATAATTTGTTTTCATACCACACACTGAAATGCAGAATAGATTCAGCACTGAGGTATTATACAACAAGATGTGGCATTCAACACGGGTATTTTAAGTTTCTTTCAGCTTTTTTTGTTTCTTCATTCAGACAGGTATTCAAGCCAAGAAACCAAAAGATAAGACAAATTGTAGCTATGAAGAAAGTCCTAATGGAAATTATGAAGAAGGGGTTCTTCTTTGTGTTAGCTGTTAGTCACACCGAGCAACAGATTGCCTCGTATATAATGTGTCCTAATATAATGTGGCTTAGGATATAATACTGCTGTGGGACATATGACTAAAATCATACCAAAGTATAGCAATCTGGATTGAAAAAAAGACGATACAGTTGAGTCTTGTATCTTCATTTCCTTTTCAAACATTATTTCACAACTTTTTTACAGTGTCCGCAATAATACGGTATTTCACTGTCCTGTACATATCGCTCTTGTCAATATAAGACATTTCAGTACATGAAGCGGTCAGCACTTATAGACCCTGACATCAGCGTTATAGTGACGGAGAGCTGTACCTTGTTTGCAACAGTGGTTAAATTAACTTAGGCATCAATATTGGCACTGTTTTGTATTAAATGTTTGTAAGTTTTATGGAAATTAATCTTATTCACCCAAACTGTAATGTGGCTTTCTGAAATATCTGCCCAATAAAAGGTTTTAGTGATCTCTTTTATCCATATAAGCACTAATCAAAATGTATTTTTATATATGGCATAATTCGAAGAAAAAAACTGTGCTACATAGTGTGTATGTAAGTACCAGAAATTTATTGCCAAATAAACGATGATCAATTTTGTTGTAACTTCGACGCCAAAGACTTCATTTTAACAATTCAAATCTGCAGTCAAACGTTACCGTACATGAATGTGGCAAATGTTTTCCAACATTTATTATCCCACCTTATTTGCTTTCGTTTAAGCATAAAGACATGTAACAGTTTACTAAATAAAATATTTAGTCAGAATTAGTTCTCGGAGTGGGGGGGGGGGGGGGCACATGTACTGCGTCGTTTATTTTGTTTTATTCCTTCTTTTAATTTAATCATGGCTATGAAACTTTACATATATAGTAGGGGAATGTCAGGTATTAACTGACCGAGTTTCTTTGGCGGAAATGGAGATCTTGTTTGCAGAGAAAATTACGCAGCATTCATTATGATCATGGATTTTAAACTAATTGGTGACAATATTGTTTACTACGGTACCTTTTGGTGGCTAAAAAAATCAATCTGAAATTTACGTGAATATTGTTTAATCTTAATCTGTTTACTGAAGTCAAAAACTGTCGTGTGATATTATTTCGTTACTATAATATTCACAAGTGATAAAATAGAATATTGCATCTGTGGATTGCACACTTGATATATATTTAGTATGGTTTTTCTTCTTGTGAGAAATGAAAATTGACTGACTTATTGAAATAATCGGGAGTTATCTGCACAAAATCAGGAAATTTTACGAGACAGAGAGGTAGGTGAGGAAATACCCCACAAATCGGGAATTTCTTTCTTCTCCCGGCTAGAGATTTAATATATATGAACCATTTGTGTTTGTTTTCAGTCATCAGCCAGGTGCCTGTGCTTAAAAACATTTCTTTCATCACTGACCAGTACAGTTTTAACGAGGCATTTATATACTATCAGATTTGTCAATACGCTAACTGTAGCATCCATGTAAAATACACTGTAATTGAATCATAAGAAGGAAGATTCTTAATGTTTAAATTGAATATATAAGCATCACAGTCTAATTAAAAGAAAAGAAGTCGGATATAACATCAAAGTTTCACATTAGCTGGCTGACAATATAAATTGGGCGAGGTGACTATTGACCCGGCCCACTTTCCCCAATGTGCAAGCGCCCATGGTACGCACAATTTCTCCCTATGATACGCCTTATTATCTCCCAAGACAAGACCCTTTTTCATATTCTGGTCTGCATAATAGCTAGAGGTTAGAATTAAGTACACAAACATAATGGCAGTGTAACAAATGAACAATAATTAATCCTTATCATTGCACTTATCTTGTGATATAATCCAATTGCAATGTTTTCAAACCAAAAGAGTCATTTGCAAGTTTGTATTCCTAGATATTTAATTGTGATCTTGTTATTTTAAATATTCAACAGCAATCTCCTAATTTTAAAATATTTAATATCAGTCTCGAATCCTAACCATTTCGTTGCAATCTTTTAATTCTAATAATTATATTGCACGCTCGTAATTTTGAACGATTCAGCTGAATTATTCTAATTCTAAATAGTCGCATTATTGTGATTTCAAATATTTAATTGCAATTTTAGAATGTCAACATTTAGTTGCAACCTTTTGCTCCAAACATTTATTCGTAAGTGCGTACTTTGAAAACATGGATTTTTAAATCTCTTATTTCAAACATTCAGCAGCATTATCGTAATATCAAAACATTATCTGAACAGTCGATATTTCAGACATTCTAATACATTCTAGTAATTCCAAATATTTATTGCTCAAATGCAATTATTCAATTGCAATAACGTAATTTCCAAATAGTCTACTGCACAGTCATACTTCCAAGCATTCAATTCGATTTTGTGAATTCTAACTTCTTAATTGCAAGGTCTTTCTTTTCAGTGATTCTAATGCATTAACCTGATCTTGCAATCTTGTAATTCCAAAAATTCAGTTCTAGATCTTCTTGTAATTCTAAACATTCGATTTACTCGCTCGTAATTTCGAAAGATTCATCTGAATTTTCCTAGTTCCAAACATTCGTCTGTAATCTTATGATTTCCAAAACATTCATCTCCATTATCCTGATTCAAACATTCAACACCATTCTCATAGTTCCACCATATTCAATTGCAATCACGTATTATCTAAATAATCCAGTAGTTTCACCTAATTCCAAACATACAATGGCATTGTTGTTATTTCAAGCGTTTCTTAGCAATTTTATAATTTCCAAACATTCAGTAAACACTGCACAATTCCAAAACATTAGTTCTGGATCTTCTTGTAATTCTAAACATTCGATTTACTCGCTCGTAATTTCGAAAGATTCATCTGAATTTTCCTAGTTCCAAACATTCGTCTGCAATCTTATGATTTCCAAAACATTCATCTGCATTATCCTAATTCAAACATTCAACACCATTCTCATAGTTCCACCATATTCAATTGCAATCACGTATTATCTAAATACTCCAGTATGTTACGTATATCTGATTTAAATTATTTATTTGTTTTAATTGTCAGATCCAAATTTGTCAATTTGTCTTTAAAATTCATTAATTGGGAAATTATTCTAGAAAAATCTCTATGACCATAGTTTATCTGTAAACATGTTTTTAACCTTGGCTTGTTGACCTAATTCCTGTCCCTGCTTCAAACAGTGTCAACAAGCTTCTAAAACTATTGGTTAATTTCAAGAACAACTTTTTATTTTTAGTTCTTGGTGGTAGGAAATATCTAGATCTTTCTTTGAGAACGTGATTTGGTGAAGGCAGCTTCTTTCTTTGACCGTCTATGAATTTCCATAAAATCACGCGATCACTTGTTTACGTAAGAAAAACAGGTATATAAATTATTGTTTGGAAGAGAACAATTTAGTAGAATCTGGGCTTTTAAGTTAATAGTTGTGTTTTCTGTTTGAGTTATAATTTTAATTGCCTTGTACTGGAAATAGTGTCAATTCGTTGTAAAAGAGGAATTATTCTGTTTATCTGGAAAAGGACGTGTTCAAGAGTTTCAATTGGATTTTTTTTAATTTGGATGATAAAAACAAGAACTGCATCACGTGACATCGTCAGCCATTTTGGATTACATCGTCAAGATTCGAACCTGGAACTATTAGAACATTTATTTATCAGGACTCTTGCAATTCCATTAGTGGATTATTTTTGTGAATTCTCTATTGGATTAATGTTGAATTTGATTCTCTAAAACAGTAAGTTTATTTATGTTCTCTTATACAAGATTTGTACTTAATAAATTCATTGTTAAAGTTTTACAAGCTTGTTAGTTTTCACTCTTTCTGTGTTGCTGCTTATTCGAGCCTAAGCACGTAACAAGTAGTTTCACCTAATTCCAAACATACAACTGCATTGTCGTTATTTCAAGCGTTTCTTAGCAATTTATAATTTCCAAACACTCAGTAAACACTTCATAATTCCAAAGATTCATCTGCATACATTCCAATCATTCAACTGCAAAAATCTATTCCAAACATTCAGCTTCAAATATTGTAATTCCAAATATTAAAAAGCATTTTGATAATTTCCAGAGAATCAACTGCAATCTCGTAACTCCAAACTCTCGTCGTGAATCTAATAATGTAAAATCAATCAACTTCATTATCCTAATTCCAAAAGTTTCAACTGCATTATTGTCAATCAAAGCACTTGATTGTGATCTCGTAATTTCAAACATTCAGCTACAATCTTGTAATTTCCAAACGCTCAATTGCCCTGTCCTAATTGGAAACATTTACCAGCTATCTCGTAATTTCCAAACGCTCAACTGTATCCTCCTAATTGTAAAACTCGATTGCATTCACATAATTTCAAATGTTCAATTACAATCTTGTATTTCCAAACAGTAAATTTCAAGTTCTTAATTTCCAAACATCGAGTTGCATTCGAGTTGCATATATATATATATATATATATATATATATATATATATATATATATATATATATATATATATATATATATATATATATATATATATATATATATATATATATATATGTATATGTATATATATATGTATATATATATGTATATATATATATATATATATATATATATATATATATATATATATATATATATATATATAATCACAAAGACAAAGTAAATATTTCAAATTCTTACGTATTTAGGTTTGAGTAGTGAGTTGAACATTTTATTTGGATCGTAAAATACTCTATAGATGGAGTTGTATCATTTATACCACACAAGTGTCATACTAAATTGTGTCGTCTTATAATGACTTACCGACCATAACAAATAATTAAATAGTGTCAGCCATACTGTTTTTGTAAACAAAAATGGGTTAAAGCTAAAAACCGGTTCAGAAACCCAAGAGGAGGTATCTCGTATATTAACATTGCAGACACGTAAGGTCGATTTGTTTTCAAAGAAGATAAAGAAAAAACAATATCGAATTTCTATTTCAAGTTATTATAAAGCCAGGAAAACAAAATAAAAGCATGTGTCTTGGTGAAAATTTGTCTTGAGACAATGAAGGTGATGTCAATAAAGGATTAAGGTGGTACAAAACCCTGGAGCTATTTCACCCTCCGACCATATATAGCATCGTTGCGGCAACCTCTCCGCATATACACCATCCTTAATACGACTAAATTGTTAATGCTCCCATCAAGGTCATCCACGGATGGTGCCTCGTCAATATCAGTTATAAAATCAATGGCGTTCTCACCCTTAATTTCTGATGCATTCTCGTTATAATCCTTTAACACGTCATAGCATCGTTGATCATCTACGCTAGGAGCAACTAAATACAACTTATTCCACTTCATCCATCTCACTATTAAATTGAGCAACAATTGCGTCTTGCCGGATCCAGATGGCCCGATTATAATTGCGCAGATAGAGTTTGGTAGCGCTGCATGATGCTTAACTGGTTTTCTTGTTTTAGTCGCTCGGCTCTTTTTTTTTAATTATTTTCTGACTTTATCAGTGTTCAGATGTTCTAGTTTTTGAAACCAGCGGCGGTTATCATATTCTACTGAAAACAATCCCGATCGATTTTGATACTCATCAACAATTATTAAAAAAAATCGCAGCAGACAAACCATCATGGAACGTTGATACACAGGCTGGATTGTACAGCATCAAATTACCAGCAACTAGATCAGCAAAACCAAACAGCATTGATAAACGATTAATTCATCCTGTTGGATTTACTAGTTCGTTATTGTCTTGTCCTGTTGCTGTACAACCGTGTTACGAAAAACTCACTGGCGACGATAGTATTTTTGAAGAGCGCGATAGCGATGATAATCTCACTGGTGAACAAATTCAACAGATTTCAACAGCGCTGACTGGACAATCCGATCAAATCACAGGAATTACAAATCAAACCACCAATATGATCTCGCTGGGTAGAGTTCCAGGATCATTCTGTAATATCTGCCAGCGCCGACACGGCATTAATGAGTTTACTGGATTCGTTGAGGGAAAGGCCATTGATGCATTTGTGTGCGTGTATTCTGATCGATTTGTGATTGGTTGTTTCCGTACCACAAAAAATAAAATCACGATACTGAGGGAATCCGTCACTGGAAACACCAGCATTGTTGATGCTAGCAAAATCCTTTATGAAAAATACTTAAAATCATATAATTATCGCCGAGGAGATCATAGCGGTGAATTTCCCATAAGGGTTCCAGATTATACTTACTGTGAGGCCCCTGTTCATGAAAACGGCCAAGGATGTAAAATTATCCTTAACGACGACTATATAGATGGTTCTGCTTGTGGGATGGGAAAGTCAAAGTCAGCATGGAAATCAATACGAGATGATCAATCTGTGCTATATTTGTCATACAGAAAAACATTTACAAGAAAGACCGCCATCGACTACAATCTTGAATCGTATGAAAAAATTCATGGTAGGATTATATTTGATACAAGAACTCATCGAAGGGTTATTTCGCAGATTGAATCGATTGTACGAGTCAGGGGAATTCCTGATGTGTTATTGTTAGATGAATGGCACGGAATTCTTCGCCAAATAATCTCATCGAGTCGCGGCAAACAGATCTGGGAAACACTGACATGGTTGATTTGTTCTGCAAAACGAGTAATTGTATTAGATGCAGATGCCAACAACGACGATTTGGAATTATTCAGGAGGTACTTTAACCGGGACATGAAATTTATCATTAACAGGTATCAACCCGATCATGGAAAGAAGTTTATTGTGGAACAGTCCCATCATGACAATTACATTAAATTGTTAGACACGCTGCAACAAGGAAATCGTGCAGTAGTTTTCACACAAAACAAACGTCACGGAAATTATTCTGTAGAATCCCTTGCTAAATTGTTACAGCATCTACGATATCGCGTTAAGTACTATCACGCTGATACCGATTCGGCTGAGAAACAACGAGACTTTGCTGATCCCGTTGAAGCGTTTGAACACACTGATGTTGTAATTTACAATTGTACCGTAGAAGCCGGGATATCGATCGTAGATGAACGATTCAGGTACATGACGGTATTTTCTGAACAATTAGTATCTGTCGAAGCAACTAAACAAGCAATTCATCGTTTCAGAAATATCTCGGAAATTCATTATTCGGCAACTAAACGAGTTTGCACAGAATTGCCGTTGACCCGCGATGGGATTATTTCCGCAATCGAATCACACGAGAGGGATTTATCGTCTGCGGAATTATTGTTCAGGACACCAAACCGTTGCGACGTAAATTCTAGTTACGGATACGCGTTTATCAGTACAATCATCGAGAAAAACAATTCAAAATGTTATTTTACTGGGCGACTCGTTGAAATGATGAAACGAACCGGATATGAAGTCACTTGGGAATTACCCGATGAATATGATTTGTGGTGTGAAAAAATAATACAAAAAAAGAGCAACGAATCGATGCCGCGGCAATTAATAACAGTCCGCGCATTTCTAAAATCTTCTATCGGAGAAAGAATAACCGCAGCGAGTGATAAAGCCACCAGTGAACAACAAAAATACCATCGATACGATCCTGATCAACGATTAGAACCATACGCGAAGAAATTGATGTATCTGAATCATGTATTTCAAACTGATGTGAGTAAATTGGATACAAGCGCGATTGAACATCTCGATAAAAATGTTTTGCGGTAACAACGATATCAACGGGTTCTTGTTGATAAACACAACCAGGGAAACGCGGTAACAACTACGCCGTGTCGATCTGATAAAATCAATCCACGACAACAACTCGAAATTGTCAGAAATATCCTTGAAGTGTTAAAACTCCCCGATGTTGTTGAGGATGATTTATCGGTGAAAAGTGTTTCAGTGGACCGCGTTGAATTAATCAAGAATATCAATAACATGTTAGCGCAACCGAACCAACTCGATAAATATCAAGCGCTGTTAAAACACTTCAATGAAATATTTCTGGATGTAAAATTCTTTAGAAAGGGCACCTTAACGCTGAAACATATCATTGAAAAAATCAAATTGATTTATAAAGGGTTTGGTGGGAGATTACAATCAGATGATATTAAAAACGCAGGAAGATGTAATCTTACATTATATTATCCTGAGTGGCCGAAATCTGACTTCATAGATGATCCTACATGGATTAATGAAACCGTTGATGATGTGGGATTCGCTGGTAAAGACCTTATTGCGACGGATACACATACTACAATGTTGAAATTTCATGTATAGGCCGTTAATGGATGGTTTTCCCGATACGATGATTCAGATTAATTAACGGAAAGTGAGGGAAGTGTGGAATTATATATATTTATAGCAGTTTCCACACTTCCCTCATCTATGAATGAAGCTGTCTCACGATGAAATAACGCTTCCATGACCGTGTCATGACCGTGTCAAAAATCATCTATGACATGTCTGTGACGATAAAACTAAAAGTTTCAAAAAAATGTTTGGTGCTTTTCTATCAGTCGTAGAAATATAACTAATTTCAACGCGGTGCGATCACACAATCCCATTTAATTAAATAATGTCGCTGTTTAAAACCTCTAGATGATATTTTACTGCGTTACGTTTTTCTTCATCGAGACTATTAACTGCGTTATCAAACCAAGCTTGTTTCTGTTCTGGGATGTAACCTGTTAGGATCATCCAAATATCTCCGCAGTGATAAAATCACCAGTGATAAAAATAATCTGGAATACCATTACGGCGTGGTTCGAAAGTATCATCGTATGAATCAAATTCAATAATGCTCTTCTTGGTGATGTTCAAGCAGATAGTATTTGTAAAGGGCGGTCCAACCTTACGGCGAGACTTATCATACTGAAAGCGCGGTTCTGTTGGTGATATATTGCGATCAATCCAATTTATTCCATCGTGAGGTACAATATGTTGACCCTAATCCCATTTATTCTGATATCATTTTAAAATTTAATTAGATAACAGCTTTAATTATATGTCTCAGTTTGAGACTGCACTTGATGATTATCGCAATCGTTATCCACAATTAACGGTTCGTGATAAAATCACAGGCACCGGTCGAAGAATTATAACAGGAAAAGGTCCTGATGGTGTCACTCATAAATGTGCAATCCATGAAAATAGAAACTCAGAGGCGCGTTTTCGTCTCAGTGAAAAATACAAACAACGGAAATGCCAGAAAAATCTTGATGCGTCTGATATCATTCAAATACTACAGCGCGATGATATCCCCGCCGCGACATTATTTGATGTGTTTGATATCATTCAAATACTACTGCGCGATGGTACCCCTGCCGTGATGTTATTTAATGATGACCACACCGTTATCTTTTACAATAAACCAGATGTTATTGATCCATCAAAACAGCATAAATTAATTAAAATCGGACATTATGAATGCGGAAGTTATTTCACATTTGGATCAGTCAGCGAAACTGAATTTGAAAAACTCGAAACTGGATTACAAAATCACCAGTGATAAAATCACCAGTTGAGCTTCCTCAGGTCTGTTTTTCTAGTTGATCGAGTTCAAGTTCACGTCGTACATAAATTTATTTTCTTGTCAACTACAACGCAAGTGAGATTAGTCATTGTTGAGTACCTCATTGATTTCCTTTATTAACTCACGATCTTCTTCAGGTATGTACTTTTCCCATGAGTTATCTTCGCGCCGGTTACGTTTCCGTCAATGTTTTTTCTTTTTCGGCGGCAGATTATTTACTTGTACAGCAGTCTCGTTTTGTTGCTGTAGCAGTTGATTGTATTTATTTACCAGCGATGAGTATTCAACGTGAAGGGATTCTAAATCACGTCGCGTATTATTGAGCTCAGTCATAAGTTTGCCACGATCTCAGACTGCATCGCTACGGCGTTGCTGTGCAATATCTAACTGATACTGTAGTTCATTCAACGAGTCATTCTCGTATATTTGTTGTTGTTGTTGTTGTTGTCGCCGTAACGCTGATAATTTTTTCTGTAACGACTTATTTTGATGGGTCAAGTTGACCACTTGCGCATGTAATTGACGAATCGTTTCTTTATCAGCGATTTTATCACTGGCGGCCTCAACACGGTGATGTACATTTCCATCTAGCATTTGAGATATTTCATTCTCAACTTCAACATCAATAAGTCGTTCAACAGGCACATCATTAACATCATCGATGCTAGTATTTTCAATTTCATCAGATTTCCAGATTTTATAAATACGCTGGTAACTGATTTTATACCAATCAGCAATTTCTGAAATACTAGCTCGATCTCTCAGTTGTTTAATCGTGTTGATGTTATCACTGGTTAATATTCTACGATGAGGCATATTATACAACGGGAAAAACTATTTTTTCAACAACAACAACAATAACAACAACAACAACGGAAAACGTGTGCTGCAGCAGAACCGCTAAGCTTATCCTGATGATATTTATCAACGAAAGCTCAGATCGCCAAAATTGAACCATCAAATAATTTTAAAAAAAGTGGAGCGTATTACACAACGTCGAATCTCACGAGTGCGCATAAATGTATCAATTTGGCACGAAAAAGAATCGCTGTATTTATAATTATTTGAACAAGCCAATATGATACTTGATGTCCACGCTGTCCCCGCATCACAGGATAACAGGTTGGAACAAAACTCTTTTTCATGTTTTTAGGTAATCGAGGATACCATTAAAGTGCAAAGTATCTTTCTATGTTAATCCATCTGGTGGATAAATTGTACAACCTGTTATCCTGTGTACATCACCGTGTTGAGGCCGCCAGTGATAAAATCGCTGATAAAGAAACGATTCGTCAATTACATGCGCAAGTGGTCAACTTGACCCATCAAAATAAGTCGTTACAGAAAAAATTATCAGCGTTACGGCGACAACAACAACAGCAACAACAAATGTACGAGAATGACTCGTTGAATGAACTACAGTATCAGATATTGCACAGCAACGCCGTAGCGATGCAGTCTGAGATCGTGGCAAACTTATGACTGAGCTCAATAATACGCGACGTGATTTAGAATCCCTTCACGTTGAATACTCATCGCTGGTAAATAAATACAATCAACTGCTACAGCAACAAAACGAGACTGCTGTACAAGTAAATAATCTGCCGCCGAAAAAGAAAAAACATTGACGGAAACGTAACCGGCGCGAAGATAACTCATGGGAAAAGTACATACCTGAAGAAGATCGTGAGTTAATAAAGGAAATCAATGAGGTACTCAACAATGACTAATCTCACTTGCGTTGTAGTTGACAAGAAAATAAATTTATGCACGACGTGAACTTGAACTCGATCAACTAGAAAAACAGACCTGAGGAAGCTCAACTGGTGATTTTATCACTGGTGATTTTATCACTGGTGATTTTGTAATCCAGTTTCGAGTTTTTCAAATTCAGTTTCGCTGACTGATCCAAATGTGAAATAACTTCCGCATTCATAATGTCCGATTTTAATTAATATATGCTGTTTTGATGGATCAATAACATCTGGTTTATTGTAAAAGATAACGGTGTGGTCATCATTAAATAACATCACGGCGGGGGTACCATCGCGCAGTAGTATTTGAATGATATCAAACACATCAGATAATGTCGCGGCGGGGATATCATCGCGCTGTAGTATTTGAATGATATCAGACGCATCAAGATTTTTCTGGCATTTCCGTTGTTTGTATTTTTCACTGAGACGAAAACGCGCCTCTGAGTTTCTATTTTCATGGATTGCACATTTATGAGTGGCACCATCAGGACCTTTTCCTGTTATAATTCTTCGACCGGTGCCTGTGATTTTATCACGAACCGTTAATTGTGGATAACGATTGCGATAATCATCAAGTGCAATCTCAAACTGAGACATATAATTAAAGCTGTTATCTAATTAAATTTTAAAATGATATCAGAATAAATGGGATTAGGGTCAACATATTGTACCTCACGATGGAATAAATTGGATTGATCGCAATATATCACCAACAGAACCGCGCTTTCAGTATGATAAGTCTCGCCGTAAGGTTGGACCGCCCTTTACAAATACTATCTGCTTGAACATCACCAAGAAGAGCATTATTGAATTTGATTCATACGATGATACTTTCGAATCACGCCGTAATGGTATTCCAGATTATTTTTATCACTGGTGATTTTATCACTGCGGAGATATTTGGATGATCCTAACAGGTTACATCCCAGAACAGAAACAAGCTTGGTTTGATAACGCAGTTAATAGTCTCGATGAAGAAAAACGTAACGCAGTAAAATATCATCTAGAGGTTTTAAACAGCGACATTATTTAATTAAATGGGACTGTGTGATCGCACCGCGTTGAAATTAGTTATATTTCTACGACTGATAGAAAAGCACCAAACATTTTTTTGAAACTTTTAGTTTTATCGTCACAGACATGTCATAGATGATTTTTGACACGGTCATGACACGGTCATGGAAGCGTTATTTCATCGTGAGACAGCTTCATTCATAGATGAGGGAAGTGTGGAAACTGCTATAAATATATATAATTCCACACTTCCCTCACTTTCCGTTAATTAATCTGAATCATCGTATCGGGAAAACCATCCATACATGAAATTTCAACATTGTAGTATGTGTATCCGTCGCAATAAGGTCTTTACCAGCGAATCCCACATCATCAACGGTTTCATTAAT
This sequence comes from Unio pictorum, assembly GCA_030141615.1. Taxonomy (NCBI): domain Eukaryota; kingdom Metazoa; phylum Mollusca; class Bivalvia; order Unionida; family Unionidae; genus Unio; species Unio pictorum. Next base: position 5,007,279 of record JARLTB010000221.1, read on the forward strand.
CCATGTAGTATCATCTATGAAGTCAGATTTCGGCCACTCAGGATAATATAATGTAAGATTACATCTTCCTGCGTTTATCATCTGATTGTAATCTCCCACCAAACCCTTTATAAATCAATTTGATTTTTTCAATGATATGTTTCAGCGTTAAAATGCCTTTTCTAAAGAATTTTACATCCAGAAATATTTCATTGAAGTGTTTTAACAGCGCTTGATATTTATCGAGTTGGTTCGGTTGCGCTAACATGTTATTGATATTCTTGATTAATTCAACGCGGTCCACTGAAACACTTTTCACCGATAAATCATCCTCAACAACATCGGGGAGTTTTAACACTTCAAGGATATTTCTGACAATTTCGAGTTGTTGTCGTGGATTGATTTTATCAGATCGACACGGCGTAGTTGTTACCGCGTTTCCCTGGTTGTGTTTATCAACAAGAACCCGTTGATATCGTTGTAACCGCAAAACATTTTTATCGAGATGATCAATCGCACTTGTATCCAATTTACTCACATCAGTTTGAAATACATGATTCAGATACATCAATTTCTTCGCGTATGGTTCTAATCGTTGATCAGGATCGTATCGATGGTATTTTTGTTGTTCACTGGTGGCTTTATCACTCGCTGCGGTTATTCTTTCTCCGATAGAAGATTTTAGAAATTCATCTATGTGCGGACTGTTATTAATTGCCGCGGCATCGATTCGTTGCTCTTGTTTTTGTTTTATTTTTTCACACCACAAATCATATTCATCGGGTAATTCCCAAGTGACTTCATATCCGGTTCGTTTCATCATTTCAACGAGTCGCCCAGTAAAATAACATTTTGAATTGTTTTCCTCGATGATTGTACTGATAAAAGCGTATCCGTAACTAGAATTTACGTCGCAACGGTTTGGTGTCCTGAACAATAATTCCGCAGACTACTCGTGTGATTCGATTGCGGAAATAATCCCATCGCGGGTTAACGGCGATTCTGTGCAAACTCGTTTAGTTGCCGAATAATGAATTTCCGACGAGATATTTCTGAAACGATGAATTGCTTGTTTAGTTGCTTCGACAGATACGAATTGTTCAGAAAATACCGTCATGTACCTGAATCGTTCATCTACGATCGATATCCCGGCTTCTACGGTACAATTGTAAATTACAACATCAGTGTGTTCAAACGCTTCAACGGGATCAGCAAAGTCTCGTTGTTTCTCAGCCGAATCGGTATCAGCGTGATAGTACTTAACGCGATATCGTAGATGCTGTAACAATTTAGCAAGGGATTCTACAGAATAATTTCCGTGACGTTTGTTTTGTGTGAAAACTACTGCATGATTTCCTTGTTGCAGCGTGTCTAACAATTTAATGTAATTGTCATGATGGGACTGTTCCACAATAAACTTCTTTCCATGATCGGGTTGATACCCGTTAATGATAAATTTCATGTCCCGGTTAAAGTACCTCCTGAATAATTCCAAATCGTCGTTGTTGGCATCTGCATCTAATACAATTACTCGTTTTGCAGAACAAATCAACCATGTCAGTGTTTCCCAGATCTGTTTGCCGCGACTCGATGAGATTATTTGGCGAAGAATTCCGTGCCATTCATCTAACAATAACACATCAGGAATTCCCCTGACTCGTACAATCGATTCAATCTGCGAAATAACCCTTCGATGAGTTCTTGTATCAAATATAATCCCACCATGAATTTTTTCATACGATTCAAGATTGTAGTCGATGGCGGTCTTTCTTGTAAATGTTTTTCTGTATGACAAATATAGCACAGATTGATCATCTCGTATTGATTTCCATGCTGACTTTGACTTTCCCATCCCACAAGCAGAACCATCTATATAGTCGTCGTTAAGGATAATTTTACATCCTTGGCCGTTTTCATGAACAGGGGCCTCACAGTAAGTATAATCTGGAACCCTTATGGGAAATTCACCGCTATGATCTCCTCGGCGATAATTATATGATTTTAAGTATTTTTCATAAAGGATTTTGCTAGCATCAACAATGCTGGTGTTTCCAGTGACGGATTCCCTCAGTATCGTGATTTTATTTTTTGTGGTACGGAAACAACCAATCACAAATCGATCAGAATACACGCACACAAATGCATCAATGGCCTTTCTCTCAATGAATCCAGTAAACTCATTAATGCCGTGTCGGCGCTGGCAGATATTACAGAATGATCCTGGAACTCTACCCAGCGAGATCATATTGGTGGTTTGATTTGTAATTCCTGTGATTTGATCGGATTGTCCAGTCAGCGCTTTTGAGCAGCAGAGAGGGTGAATCCTACAACGTTTTTAGACAAAATTTGATTGAAATCCTAAAACGAGCCGTCCTATAATCTCATTTTAACCAAAAAGAGGGTGAATCCTACAACGTTTTGAAACAAAATTTTGATTGAATCCTTAAAACGAGTCTTCCTACGATCTCATTTTAACTAAAAAAAATGAACCCTACAACGTTTTCAGACAAAAAATTGATTGAAATCTTAACGAGCCTTCCCTACGAAATCTCATTTTAACTAAAAAAAATGAAAACGGAGATTTTTACGATTTTTTAATTAATTTTGGTCGCAACTTGTTGTCATCCACCCTCTCTGCTGCTAGAATTTTCAGTTCTGGGTTAACAAAAAATAAGAAATGATTTGATCCAGTCTTTATGATGGAAGTCTTTAGGACGAAAATCATTTATGATCTCACAAACAAACTAATCACTAACACCTCTTCTTGTAAATCAATCAGATTATTTGACTGGTCGGTGAGTTTGAAATTAATTCTGGTTAATGAATTATTATGGCATCGCATGTAGACAGGATTAATTGGGTTTTCAATAATTAGGAATCCTGGAGGAGCTGTTGGTGCAAATGAATACAGAATATATCCTTGCTGAGCTTGATTTGATCGTTCGAGATTAATTTGATAGCTTCCTTCGATAACATCACATACTAAATTGAGCGCAATTACTGAGGATATATTCACGTTGAACGGAGCGATATGCCTGCCGCCACCATCTGGATCATTATTATGTTTGAGGATTTTTATTTCCGGTGATGCTGTTTTTTTCCACGTATCATGAATTATTTTGAAACCAACATCAATGGCATCATTGAGAAGTTTTTTTAGTTCTGGTACGTTATATCCTGGTAGTCTAAATGTTGGAATTTCTTCAACGCGGATTTTATAGATCAGTGCAATTTTTGTTCTCGATAAGGGATTATCGTCATCTAATATATCCTGAATAATTTTTAGGTTAAATGTTTCCATATCGTCGATAATTTTATTGCATGTTTCTACGACGCTGATAAATTCATCTCGGGTGAGAGAGCCGGTTTTAAGAGATATTAACAACAGCGATAAATCATTATTCATTGCTGTGAAATTTTTAACGATTTCAGATTCGTTAACAAAACGATGTTTCTCTAATCTACCCTCCCCAATTGGTTTAAATCCGAAATCAAAAAAATCTATAGTGAATTGGTGATCTTTATAACTCTTTATTGGATTATCAGGTTTTATTCTGTCGGTGATATAATCATTTTTTTGTGGTTCTGGTAAATCAACGGTTTTTTCCCCTGGTGGTAATTCAGGCCATCCCAGTACGGTTCTAATAGAACTCTGATAGATATCTACGACGTATCCTTCTGTGCGTATCTCAATTGCGGATGATAGTGTCGGCTCATGAACTGTTATAGCGATTTTTGACTCTACTCCAGTAATCGATTTTATTCTACGCGCGAATTCATTACTGATTTGTTCGATTTGGTATGACCCTGTTGGTATCGAAACGACGTTCCAGTCTGGGGTTCCGTCGGGTTTATTCTTATTTGCAAACACCAGTGAATTATTCGGTTGTTGACCACCAAATGATTTTGATCTGATATTAGGCCAACTGTGATACACTCGTAGTTTTGCTAGCGCTATCTCCTTCACGGGGACTGGGCTAGGGAAATTCACACTAAACTCGGGTTCCGTTGATGTTATTGATATCATGCTTGTTTGTACTGGGTTCGTGTTCTCCACTATTTGTTGAAGTAATTCCATCGGTGTCGTCATTGTTATTATACTCATGTTGTCGCTCTAATTTTGACACCGCGGAATCATAAATACTGACCATCACTGAGAACTCACACTTTGGTATGGTTGAGGTTATTGAGATCATTCTGGTTTTTGGGTTCGTGTTTTCTAATTCCATCGGTGTTGTCATTGTTATTATATTCATGTTGTCGCTCTAATTTCGATATCGCGGAATCAAAAATACTGACCATCGCTGAGAATTCACTATCTGATATAATCGTATTATCGAGTGACGATGATATCATCAATGATAATTGCGAGTATGCGGTTGATGCAATATGAAATTGAAGTAAGTAATTCTGCAGTTTACTCTGGCTGCATGATGATATCTTTTTTGCTATCCCGGTTGATATACCCCCGATTGTAGCCACCGCAGAAATGCAAATTGGAACTACGACCGGGCAATCATTGTAACCGATGCAAGTATTATTCCGGCGCCAGCGAGAACGCTTGACACCGAGTACACAATAACATCAATTGCGGTGATTCTTCGTCGGTATTTTTTTATTTTTATTTGATACTCCTCAGTGAGGGTTTTGAGTCTATTCTGAAATTCTCTGACCTGATCATAGCGACATTGTGTTGATGAAATCATTGTTATTTTAAAAAAGCTAGCGTTTTCAATTGTGAAATCCGAAGGATTTTCCTTTCAATTTAGTTATTTACTTAAATCCGCTACGAATTCCACATACCAGGTTGCTGAAACCCTAATCAAATTTTTATCAGTAGCTGTTATAGTGAACTTTTCAGTTGTATCCTTGTCGATGATCGTTGAAATCGTATTATTGACCCCGGATGAACTCGACGATGATATATTAAATTGAGTCAATGGTGTTACTAGTGTTAATCGATAAATACCTTTAACGGTTGCAGTGATATCTAATTTATTGTTTGTAGGTGTCCACGCAAATGATCCGTGTTGGATTGTATATACTATGTTGTTGGTTTTCTCATGAGGAATTTTTGTTTTTTCAATGATTGTTATCATCCTCGTTGCATCACCTTTGATTGCTTCAATGAAGATTTTCGTCTCATCGATGAATTTTTTGATATCAGGGAGTTTTATATCGAGTTTATCGAATGTAGTTCCAAGAAATTTATCCACGATATTTCTACGAAAAATTGAAAACTGTTTTCCGTTATCCTCAATTCTAGATTGAAGTGTTGTTAGTTCCAACACAGAATTTTTCAACTCATTGTCATGGGTATCAATCTTATCAGTGATCGTAGACACAAGTGCACCTGGTTTAAGTCGTCCGTCGCTGGAATACAACGCAATAGAGTTTTCAGTGGCGTCGCGCTGCCGTATCAAAATGTCATTCAATGACACATCACTGCTTTTCAATTTACCCTGTTTGTCCTGAAATACAACTATTTCGTTCGGGTCAACACTTGCTAAATTTAATGTCTCAGCTATTTCATCTTCAATTATTTTTTTTATATCCTTGATAGAATTAGGGGGTGCAGTGTCATCGGGTTTGGGTTTCAAAGATCTCCCCCAAATATCAATCATGTTATTGTAAAACTCTTTCTCTCTCTAAAATCGTTTTTGACGACTTCGTTGAAAAATCTTTGATTTTCTCCAGCGATTACTAGTGTATTCATTCACGACAACATGTGGTGGTTTTCCGCTTGGGTTACTCAAGGAGTTAGAAATAGCGTTAAGGACATTTAATACTTCGCTGCCACATATTGGTGGGTCAATCATCGTTTGTGTTGGTAGCGTAGAATACCAAGTCTTCATTGGAAGGGTTTTTATATAACGCAAAAACTCTTTTGGTGGGGCTAATCCATATGAATCGAAATAGACAATCCCACGTGGATCAATAGCGTATGCAACCCAGTGAGTTCCGGGTCCGGTGCTGTTATCTAAATTAATGATTCCGGTTTCAACGCTGTTTGGTTGATGTGGTAATTGATCTTTCATAAAGACACCTCTGAAGTTTTTAATCGCGAGTTTTTTAGCAGCATCGAGTAAATCAAAATTGGACATAGGAATCTTCGATTCCCGAGTCATAGACTCCTCAACAATTGGGTTGGAAATCGAAGATTTCTGAATTAATAAACCGGTCCTAGTCTTAGACCCTTTCCGCTGTACCACGAATACGGGGTTCCTGGTAGTCTTAGACCCTTTCCCTTTTTTTTATATCCTTTCCCAGTTGCCTTCTTTAGTGCCATTCCTGCTGCAGTACCAACGGCTCCTAACGCTGCCGCTTTAGCCACCGCTGGGGCTGCTGCTGCAATCAATGCTGGTATCGCAGCTAACAACGGGAATATACCGCCTGTTTTAATCATATTTTTGATAGCAGCCGCAGAGAGAGTAATCTGAACACCCTTTTTTGCTACTAGTGCATCATTGAAATGTTTCACCTGACGAGTTGTCAGCGATAGTTTATTTGCACCACCAGTCATTTGGTTGGGTTTCAACGTGATTGTGGTTCCACATTTTTTAGCTGATTCCGATTGCAATTTTTTTAATTGACCGGGAGTTAACGCAACACTAATAATACTATATGACATTATACATAATTGATTGATTCTAATGGAAAAATCCTTCGGATTTTCAATTACATATTTTCTACTGGGGCATCTACCACTCTCATTCTTCCTCCAACACCTTCAAGTAGCATTGATTTATCACTGAGAATGACAGCAACCGCTCTATAATTCGGGATAAGGATAGGAGGTACCCCACCAACTGGTGGACCAGTTGGGCGGGTTACACGGGCTCTAAAGTGTATATCAACGACAGATTGTCTTGTTAAATCAAGATGTTCCAGCGAAAAGTAATAAATCGGATAGAGGCTTTTAAAATCCAATTGTGATATTTGCAAACCAGTATCCACATTTTGATCACGTGACATATATGACAACAGGTTATGATACACGCGTGCAATATGATTCTGACCGTAATCAAGTTGTATATCCTCGGATGGTTCCTGCTGTCCGTTTATTCTCAGCGAGACTTCATTAACACCTAACTGATCAAATATCATATGGCTTCGTTCTTGATTACCAACTCGCGCATTATTCTGTAACGCTACGAATATATGACGTGGAGCTGAAACACCTTGTTTTGATGCCAGGTGCCATGTGAATGTACCATCAACACTGTCTTGTTTAATATCCGTGGTCACTGATAACCAACTTAACAACGACTTTCCTCCTTGGTCCATAAATGATAGTAGTCGTTGTTCTTCGGTGATTGATGGAGTTAACACTGGCATCCACAATGATAGTTTTGTTAAAATGACTTTACCGGGAGCAACCCCAGCATTACGCCAGATTGCATCATCATCAGTACCCTTTCGTACAAGCGCTACTGTGTGTTTAGCTCCATAAATAACTTTTCGGACGTTTCTACAGAATCCGAAAATATGATGCAGTGGAATAGCACATGAAAATCGTCGACGCTGCCCATGCAACGTTGCTACGCGTGTTGCAAATCCTAAATTGAGATTACCATTAACGCCTCCGAGAATATCAAACGCAGCTCCGGGTCTAGTTCGACGTTCTGGATTAGCTGCTTCCTGTTGATCGGCTTCTGCATTATCTCTAGCTGTTAACACTTTAATGAATTGAAGGTGGTCAGCGTTATCAGAGGTATCCTTTGCAAACATCATAGACGGACCAGCCGATCTTGTATAATCATCAGAATATCTCGCTAACCCTATGATTGTTGTAGCCACATCAACTTCACGGTCAATGGATTCAATTTCTTTTCCATCAATGAGATATCTAGCGCTTTCAAATAACGCCATAATACCGTTATTAACAAAACCAACTCGGACATTTGCGTTATTGTCATATGGGGTATCAGCTGCAACATTTGTTACAAGTTCTCCTTCGATTTCGATAAATGCCTCACACGGTAGAAAATATTTACTGGTATCATGAACTTGAAGTTCAATTCGCGATCGGAGATCTGGTTGTACTGCGTGATAAGAATAAAATTGAAAATCGCGTACAGAATCATTCTTGAGAACTGGGGTATCCATATCAAATGCTGGATCAGGTGACCTTTTGAACATTTTATTCTATTTATCAGAGTCTAAATCGTAAAATCGTAAACGATTTTTCATCGTCGTGGTTTTTTAAAGCCACTTCCCGCTATCATGTTTGCTATCATGTTATTTTGGTCCCCTTGATTTATCAAGGGAGTCACCAATGACGCTAATTTTTCATCTACTGCGTTATTTATAATTCTACTAACACTTGCAGGCATTTCCGCTGTAGACGGTAACGGTTTTGAAAATCCTTTGGATTTCATCCGTGATTTCACTAATGATGTTAATTTATTCTTCGCAGTTGAAAACGCTTTTCCAGCAAGATCTCCAACAGCACCAATACCCTTATCACGAATAACATCAATTGCTTTCATTCCTAATTGTTTAGCCAACGGCATCACTTTTGGAGCCATTCTCGCAAATAACCCTAAAATGGTATTACCTAAACCATCTCCGTAGTATGCTCTATAAACCGGAAACCGTGAATTAACTACGTAGACGGGGGTTGGTTTATCATGATTGTAGTGTATGATCATTATTTGAAATCAGAAACAATTTTTCAATTGTTATTTATCTAATCGAATGACTTTTCAATTCAGTCACTATGATACCCACTTTCCACTAACTCGCCAATGAAATCTCGATATGTGCTGATATCCATGATACCACCCTGAAATAATCGTCTACAGATATCAGCTGCTTCATTAATTATTTCCGGTGAGTTATTTCCAGCTCGGAACCCTCCTACAAGAACCTCTAATCGTGATATATCACTGAGAACACTACCAGGACATGAAACGCTAGCGTTTCCAACTAGACCACTCCCCAGAAATTTTTTCTCATCGTATGGCTGTCTTATTTGGAGTTGAAATTTTCTTTTGAAGTCTCTGTATTCCTTCATCCTTCTATCTAAACCCCCAGTATTTATTTCATACACTATATCAGCCCGTTCATTATGTGACATTCTATAATCCGAATAATTGTCCGTGAAAAACTTCTCTTGTGAATCATAGCTGTTAGCAGCGAATTCACCTAAGTTGTCTATATCCTCGTTGAGAATTTGTTGTTTAGCGCTCTCGGTAAATATAATTGATTTAGGTAGTCCACTAACTAGTTCTTCCTGAAATCCTTTAAATGTTCGTTTCGAAGCGGTTGATATATCCTGAGGAAGTGATTGCAAGGATTTTTTTGTTTGTTTAGTTCTTTTTGCTATTTTTTCTAACACAGGAATAAGACCCTCTTCTTTTCTTTTACCGTCAGGATCATCTCCCAGTATAGCACGCTCTATCTCCTTCGTTGCTGTGGTTACTGGTTTAAACAATTCTTCAGATCCCGCAGCAAAATCAGTCTGAAGACTCTGTCGTTGTTGAAGTTTATTCCGTACAGAGTCGCGAATTGGTACAAATCTCTTAATTGCATCCAGTCGTTCACGAGCCAATCGGGTTGTTAATGCTTCATTGACCATTATTTGAAATCAGAAACAATTTTTCAATTGTAAAACAATTTTTTTAATCCCGACCTAACACCATCGGATGGTCATGGAAGTGTTATTTCATCCTATAACGGCTTCTATCATTGATGAGGGAAGTATCAAAATTGTATATAAAATAAATAATACTGATAGTTCCCTCACTTTTTTGACATGTCGGATGATTTTTGATACGGTCATGGAAGTGTTTTAACAGCTCTATCATTGATGAGGGAACTATCAAAATTGTATATAAAAATAATTAATACTGATAGTTCCCTCACTTTTCCATTGATCATCCATCGATTTTTGACATCCCTTGAGGGTCGGCTAAAAAAAATGATTAATGGTCGGGCAATCAAATAATGATTAATGGTCTAGCAATCAAATAATGATAAATGGTTGGTCAATCAAAATTGTTCATTTTCTTGAATTAACGCCCGTAGGTTTCTAACTTTAGAATTAACCTCCTTTTTCAATTCGTATTCGTACCCCAATTCTTTTCGTATTCGTTCTACGATGGTATACAACGGAGCGAACACACTTACGTCACTGGAAAATGCGAGAGAGTCCCGAATAGAATTCTGAATTCTCTTGATGAGCGCATACTTCTTTGGTAGCATATACTTGTTAGTGCTAACTCCGTATTCTATATCCTGAAAATCAGACATGATTTGATCAGGATTTAACCCATCTGATAGTTCAATATCCCAACTTTTCAATTTTGAAATCTCGGATATGATGCTATTCATGTTTTCAGAATTCATTATTCTATAATAATGATATATTTCTAAATGAAAAATATGACGCATTAGACATAACTAAATCGAATTTTTTGTCCCGTCCCTTTTGAAATCGCAGATCGACAAACCCCCTCTGCAACATATCGTACTGAGGGTCTACAAATATTGAAATACTTGCCGGCTTCATATATTGATTGAAATATTTTTTCTTCGTTAGTTATCGTATTCAAAGATTTTACTGGTTTCGTTTTTTTTGAACAATTGCCAGTCCTTCCTCGTTTGGAATTCTCACTCTGTGTGATTGCTTGAAGATTTGATAAGGAATTGTTCTTCGGATTAGAATCGATATGATCAATAACAAAACCATCTTTGATCAATCCATGGAAACATTCAAATATGAAACGATGATTGTAATATTTCTTCTTTCCAACAGTAAACATCAAATACCCCATACCATTATCCCTCCCAACTGGGTTCTTCAGTCTACGGTTTCTTACAACACCATCACTGGATGCTTCATAATTTGTACTCACAGGGTGCTGTCTGAATTCTTGGGTCATTCGTATACTATACTATTTGTCTAATTCAATGACTGATCCATTGCAGGGATTCATTATACATAAATCTTTCATTTAGACACTTGTTTTTAGTATAGCATGAAAGAGTTCAAGAGATTGACTTCGAAAAATGCTGAATTCAATGTTGATAAGGAGTTTAAGAGATTGTTGAAAATCAATCCTAAATTTAATATCGATAGACCTAAAAAACGTCCAAGAGACGGAAACATGAAAGAGTTTAAGAGATTATTAAAAATTAGTCCTAAATTTAATCTCGATAGACCCAAAAAACGTAACAAACGTCCAAGAGACGGAAATATGAAAGAGTTTAAGAGATTATTGAAAATCAATCCTAGATTTAATCTCGATAGACCCAAAAAACGTCCAATAGACGGAAACATGAAAGAGTTTAAGAGATTATTGAAAATCAATCCTAAATTTAATATCGATAGACCCAAAAAACGTAACAAAATTAATCCTAAATTTAATCTCGATAGACCCAAAAAACGTCCAATAGACGGAAACATGAAAGAGTTTAAGAGATTATTGAAAATCAATCCTAAATTTAATCTCGATAAACCAAAAAAACGTAACAAGAAATTACCCTGGAAAGATGCTCAATTCAATCTCGATATAGTTTCTAATACACCAAAGAATACAATTCTTGATAAAGCCATGATTAGTAAAATCAGAGATTGTTTTACTGAATTCAAACGTGATGGAGCATCTTATTGTTGGTCAACATTTCGAATTGATGGTGTTGTTGACGCTACCATGAATGATGAAAAAGCAGCAGTGATAATTTCACGTGTTGGGGAAAAACGGTATTTTTTCCGAATCAAATTCATTATTGAAGTCGATGGCAAATGGATTATTAGGGATAAATTTGAACCAATCCTCAAGAATAAAAAAGCTGTCATTGTGAGTAGAGATTCCAAACCAGGGATTCTAACCGGCATTGACAAACCATACTACGAAAGATCTTATCCCGTAACAGCAATGGTTTATGGGATATATCCGTTAAATGATAAACCCGATATCGCAAAACTAGCTCCTATGAAATATTCGTCAGGGCTTAATTGTGTAGCAGAACGAATAATAGAACACTTCACAAATGCATCCCGAGGAAATAAACTAACTGATCTGCGACGTAGGAAAATAACCGAGTGGGAACTGACAGTGAAACAGCATGGTGCAAAGATTTCTGATATAGCTAAATTAGAAACATCATTAAGATTTCCAATAACAGTTATGACGATAACCGGAGAGGTTTTATACGAACCGAAATATAACAAAAATGGAGCACCAATACAGATTATTGATCATAATAAACACGCGTGGACACCTGCGGTAACAGTATTTCCACGAGAACGAACCGTGAAATATATCCCTAAGGAGTTCGTCGGGGATGTTTTCTATGAAGAGAGATTATTTGATGCTATTAATGCGTTGTGTAAGGATGATCCTGTGTCAGTGTGGTTACTTAGAAGTGATGAAGATCCCGAAATAGGATTCGATCAATTTGTAAAACCAAATGGTGAATTATATCGCGTTGAAGAATTAGATAACAGAATGAGAAAAATCGCTAGTGATTTTTCACCGGAGAATTCCCATGAAAAACTACTCACGGATAGTTTTACTATTCCATCAGTGGTAGCTCACTTCGCAAGAGAAAAAAACTCATGGCGTCCAACACGAAGTGATTTTCTCGAGGATGTTAAATTGAGTTGCGTCGATTTGGTCATGGAGGACTGTGGAATACGAAATACTCACTTGATGGTATGATTTCAATTGATATAGCCGCGTGTTATCCCGGAAGTTTTCTCGGATATGGGGAATGTGCTGAGTACTTCAAACGATTTGGACACCCCACGCATGAAATGACTCGTGTTGCGATTAATGGACCATTGCCTGATTTTGATTTAACCGGATTCGCTCGTGTGATATCATTTGAATTAGCTACAGGGTTACATCCGTGTAGTTATGTTTGGCTCGGTAGACATCTATCTGAAAAGGCCTGGATGCCAATAGTGCTATTGAGATATATGATTGATTGTGGTATGCTAATATCGTTGATTGTTTCCGAGGCTATTATATGCTATCGAGCTCAGAAAGAAGTTTGGCTACCACAACCCGATCTAGATCGTATAATCAACGAACTTCGAAAACAATTCCCTGATTTCAATGAAGAAGAAATCATAAATTGGTCTAAGAAGTTATTTGAAATTAAAAAAGAACAAGCAAAAGATCTCGGACGAAGAATAATCGGTAAATTCACTCAAGGTGGACGGTACGACAACGCAAAATATTCTTCGCGGTTGATCATAGATGTCGCTGAATACGATTTTATTGTAGCGGATTTAATGAAACAGGGAAAACTTGTATCCCGTAAGGATGCTTTTCTATCCAATGGTGAGAAATTAGGTACGGTTGTTACCTACTGTGATGGATATAATTCCCAGTACACACATTTGAGAAGTTCAATGCTAGCCTATGCTTCTATTAATCTATTTTCGATGATAAATAGATTTCCTAATACCGCGGTTAGAGTGGCCACTGATTCGATGTATATACACAATAAGTACAAATCAGCTGTAGCTAAATTCACAGATCCCGAAGAAAATTGGGGGCGTTGGCGATTTAAAAAGGAGATGCTACATGAGTATTGTGAATCCGCAGACGTTGCCATGGATGATAAATATCTTTGTTGTAACCGTATTGAAATTCAATCAGAATTTTCTAATGCACCACCGGTATCTGATCCAGTATGTAGATACAAGACAGTTTATTTAAACGGTTGTGGTGGGTCAGGAAAGACAACTCGTGCAATTGAATTATTTCGTCGGTCAACCATGATTGTGCTAACACCGACTCACAGACTCGCCAGAGAGATGATACAGCGAGGGGTAAATGCCTGTACTTACCATAGTTTCTTTCGATGGAAGGGTGACAAATGGACTCCTGAGCGTATGGGTGATAAATTCATTCCTGAAATCATCATTTGGGATGAAATATGCACAGTGTCATTAGATGTATTACAAACATTTCTTGAGTGGTTGTTAAACAAAAACACAAAAGTCGTCATGTGCGGTGATCACGACCAACCACCACCATTTGTCGGTGCATCTCCACATGAATGGCTAAGGGGTTTTGTAGACTATTATGAAGAAATCACCACTGATTATAGATCACTTGATGAACGATTACGAGAATTCAAAGCGCTAATTAGATTACAACCGGATAGAGTCCAATGCGAAATAGCGCGTGAAGTGATTTCAGAAACTCCAATGAATGATTTCTGGGAAACATGGAGACCAAATGATTTGATAATTGCAAGTAGAAAAATAGTCAGGGACACACTTCAGATGAAGTTATTTGAATTGCATAAAGAAAAATTTGCAACGCTTCCAGTACCCCTTTGTTATAGGCCATCGGATACACGAAAACAGAACATTGAAGTTGATATTCCAGGACAGAGTGAAAAACAAATTCTCGTATTAAATGATATTGTGCTGGTTGATATCAGCGTCGTCGAAAATGCATTGCGTGCTAATAAATCCCCGTGGACGCTAGGATACGCAGCAACAATACACTCTTCACAGGGATTGACTATATCGGATACAATTGTTTGGATGGTGGATAATCACATCGAATGGTCGAATTTAGTCTATCTCGCAGTATCCAGAGTACGAAAAATAAATCAACTTCGAAGAGTTGTTTTCGATGATAATGACACCACAATAAGTGATATTGATGTTAGCATCATTAATAAAAAACTCTCCGGTTACAAACAACAGGACAAAAAAAAACAACGAGAATTTGATATTGATGCTGAATTAATAATTACGCTGAAGCAACAACAGAATAATCACTGCGCGAGTTGCAATTGTATAATGCGTTGGCAGTATTCGGATAAGGATCCTCGCCAATTCACCGTAGACAGAAAAAATAACAGTCTCGGTCATGTCAGAAACAATGTGATGTTGACTTGTCTTGAGTGCAATAGACGCAACGGCGCTAGTTAAGACCACGCGGTGGCAATTGAGTATCCTCGGGAATTACCTGTAGTTGTTGTCGAGTAAATCCACGTTGAGGGGCAGTTGAATCCAGTTTATAGACTGGAGGTCTACCCGTAGATCGTGTTATACTAGATATCTTGTGTGCAGTAACACTCCAAATAGGATCAGTAGCCCTTTTTCTACCCCCTTCAAGCTCTCCTGGTTCATATAAATACCTAACAGTGACATTACTACCAAGAATTGGTTCTTTGAAATCTTTTAGTGGTTGTACGGGTATAGACTTCTTTTTAATCGCGTTGATAGGTTTCATGTTGATTGTTCTAGTAATCTCGTTATTCAGTGCAGTAATCACAGATGGTAATCTTTTAACCCATTCACGGGATCTTTTTTCTTGGATGAATTCTTTTGCGTATTGATATCCAAATAACCGCTCAGCAATCGTCCGATTAAATCGTTCGACAATGGCCTGATCGCGATGTAGCGCAGTATGCCCTCGTCGTATGGTGACATTATGATGTTTCATTGTAGATAATACTGCACCCTGAAATTCCTTGCCAGGATCAACCTGCAATAGATTTGGCCAGTGCAGAGGACCTCGTCGATAAATCCTTTCAAATGCAGAAGCGACTTCAGTGGCTGATTTTGTTTTTAACGGTTCTGCTTCTTTGTATCGACTTGCAATATCAACTACGGTTAATGCGTATTTGTAACCACGATCATGTGGCAGAAATAATATATCAGCCTGATGAACTTCATTAGGAGCGGTCACATCAAAATGCGAGAATTGAATTTGTTTAGGCGGTGGTAGATAAATTTGCCATAGTGCCTGTTTGGATAACCAATTAGCCGCAGTGGTTTTTTTCACTTTTGCAGCGCTAGCGAGTTTATGGACTGCTGATTTACCCCTCCAGTATCCTCTTGGGGAATAATAAATTGATTCCATATTATTAATTACCGGCACCTAACATCAATTTACTTTTCATAGCCGATTTTATTAAAAATGAAGCCAATTTTTCTTTGAAGGATTTATCAGGAATAGCATTTAACGCATGAATTAATTTCACATCTGCGAGATGCCTGTGTTGCAGATTGCTGCTTTTATAAGCAACATCATGAAGGTGACAGGCCTTATCAATGGCGTTTATTGGTTCTTCACCGGGGTTGGGTTGATTTTGATTATTGAGTCTGATATCAAGTCTGGTTCCCGGTCCACAGTAGCTATATCCGGGAAGGTGCTTTTCTCCGGGGTACTTTGCCCATGGGGTTCCAGGGAGCTTTGCCAATTTGGCTGCGATATCACCTCCTCGTTTTTTTTAAAATCAGATCTCATAGACACAAATCTAAATTTCTTTGTACCACATTGCACGCATTTACCAGAAAGCGCTGATCGGTTATTTTTAGTTGTAACCGTCGTCACATCATCTGTGCCAGTACGCGTTTTACACTTCACACAATATAGATCCATAATTTATGTATAGAAATATGGATATAATTGATTTTTCAGCGACTAAAAGAAGAGAACCGGTTAAGCATCATGCAGCGCTACCAAACTCTATCCGGATGATTATAATCGGGCCATCTGGATCCGGTAAAACGCAATTGTTACTCAATTTAATAATGAGATGGATGAAGTGGGATAAGTTGTATTTAATTGCCCCTAGCGTAGATGATCAACGATGTTATGAAGTGCTAAAAGATTTTAATGAAAACGCTTCAGAAATTAAGGGTGAGAACGCCATTGAATTTATAACCGATATCGATGAAGCACCGAGTATTGATGATATTGATGGAGATATTAACAATTTAGTCGTATACGACGATATAATGTTGGATAAACAAAAAAATCCTGCTAGGATCTTTTCCCGGGGGCGTCACAAAAACACTGACGTGATATATGTCACTCAACGCTACACTCAGGTTCCAAAAGTTATCAGAGATAACTGCAATTTATTGTCTGTATTCAACGGAGTTGATACTCATACTCTTAGAAATATTTGGCAGACATGGTGCTCTGATATGGACTTCAATCAATTTCGAGATTTCTTTAGTCATGCTCAGTCGACTCCGCACGGATTCGCAACAATAAATCTACATGATCCTCGGACACGATATCGTATCGGACTGGATCAAATATTCGGTTGAAATCATTTATTATTTTTTGTTAACCTGTAGCAGCAGAGAGGGTGGATGACAACAAGTTGCGACCAAAATTAATTAAAAAATCGTAAAAATCTCCGTTTTCATTTTTTTAGTTAAAATGAGATTTCGTAGGGAAGGCTCGTTAAGATTTCAATCAATTTTTTGTCTGAAAACGTTGTAGGGTTCATTTTTTTTAGTTAAAATGAGATCGTAGGAAGACTCGTTTTAAGGATTCAATCAAAATTTTGTTTCAAAACGTTGTAGGATTCACCCTCTTTTTGGTTAAAATGAGATTATAGGACGGCTCGTTTTAGGATTTCAATCAAATTTTGTCTAAAAACGTTGTAGGATTCACCCTCTCTGCTGCTTGTTGAAATCTGTTGAATTTGTTCACCAGTGAGATTATCATCGCTATCGCGCTCTTCAAAAATACTATCGTCGCCAGTGAGTTTTTCGTAACACGGTTGTACAGCAACAGGACAAGACAATAACGAACTAGTAAATCCAACAGGATGAATTGATCGTTTATCAATGCTGTTTGGTTTTGCTGATCTAGTTGCTGGTAATTTGATGCTGTACAATCCAGCCTGTGTATCAACGTTCCATGATGGTTTGTCTGCTGCGATTTTTTTTAATAATTGTTGATGAGTATCAAAATCGATCGGGATTGTTTCCAGTAGAATATGATAACCGCCGCTGGTTTCAAAAACTAGAACATCATTGACAGAGTCAACTATGTCGTTGAAGTACAATAATATCTCACCCAACGATGGTGTTTTAGAATCAACATCAATGGTCGGATATCTCAATCGATCCCGCGGAATTATTTCATTGACTGCAGAACATCCCTGAAATTCTGTTATGTCCGGATCATCCACAAACACATAAAATTTCCCCATCTGTTGAATAATCACACCGCGAAGTAAATAACTATCCACGGTGAGAAGATCAATTGCAGATTTTTTACTACAAACACTCCATGACGGTCCTAAACGCCTGTGATAGTATTCTCGAAGGTCATGATGAGTTTCCGGGGATTGAAAAAATTCATCAGGAAGATCCTCGTAGTAGGATTTAGCACGCGATAACATGTCGATAAAGTTATTATCGGAGTAATCAGTAGTCATTATACTATATACTTTTTAATGTTTAATTGAATACCTATTAACAATTAATAATAATGGTGAATCCAGCACTTGCGGTTAATAAATGCTCGTGGTTGTTCCTGGGATCCACACAGCGATGTGGAATAAACTCATACGGGGAGTTCTGCGGGGTGCATAATTGTACAGCTAAACAGGGATGTAAAGATGGACCAAAACCTTGTCTTGGTTGCGGAAAAGGAGTTTGGGGAAAATATCAAATTTTTATAGCGTGTGGATCCCCACAATATCGTTCCGCAATAGAATATCTTCGAAGAAAGAATAGACCAATACCGACTCCAGAGGAGTTTTTAAAGACTCTCCGTGAAAAACAGATAACTGCCGCGCTGATAAAGTCAGAAAATAATAAAAAAAGAGCCGAGCGACTAAAACAAGAGAACCAGTTAAGCATCATGCAGCGCTACCAAACTCTATCCGCGCAATTATAATCAGGCCATCTGGATCCGGCAAGACGCAATTGTTGCTCAATTTAATAGTGAGATGGATGAAGTGGAATAAGTTGTATTTAGTTGCTCCTAGCGTAGATGATCAACGATGCTATGACGTGTTAATGGATTATAACGAGAATGCATCATAAATTAAGGGTGAGAACGCCATTGATTTTATAACTGATATTGACGAGGCACCATCCGTGGATGACCATGATGGGAGCATTAACAATTTAGTCGTATACGACGATGTAATGTTAGACAATCAAAAAAACCCAGCTAGAATATTTTCCCGAGGCAGGCATAAAAACATCGACGTAATATATGTCACTCAACGCTACACTCAGATTCCAAAAGTGATCAGAGATAACTGTAATATTCTTGCTGTGTTTAACGGCGTTGATACACATACGTTACGAAATATTTGGCAAACATGGTGTTCTGATATGGACTTCAATCAATTTAAAAATTTCACTAGTCATGCTCAGTCAACCCCGCATGGATTTATAACAATAAATTTACATGATCCTCGGACACGATATCGTATCGGACTCGATCAAATATTCGGTTGAAATCATTTATTATTTTTTGTTAACTTGTAGCAGCAGAGAGGGAGATGACCACATCGTTGCGACCAAAATTGATTGAAAAATCGTAAAGTCTCCGTTTGCTAAATGGAGACTTATTTTTTTGGGTTAAAATATGAGATTTCGTAGAAAGCCTTATTTTTGCTTGAAAACATGGTCTGTTCACCCTCTCTGCTGCTGTTTTATATGATCTAGTTACTTTATTTTCATAGATAATTGTGGTGTGAGACCATCTCACAACATTTTCTCACATATTAATAGTGGTATGAATCCACCTCACACATTGTTTAGATTGGGGGGGGGATTGTCCATTAATTATGTCAACATAATAGGTGGGAGAGGGGGGTTGAATACGTTTGACAATTGTTGACATGGGGGAGGGGCGGGGTTCAAGATCAGTTGACGTCAATAATATTATTTTTTTACAATAAGTTTAATAAATAAACAAAATAGGAAATAAGTCGGTGCTTGAACGGATCTGCAAAAGTTGAAGAAGCATGTTCAGCAATACCGACAACGCGATCTTGAGCC
This sequence comes from Unio pictorum, assembly GCA_030141615.1. NCBI lineage: Eukaryota > Metazoa > Mollusca > Bivalvia > Unionida > Unionidae > Unio > Unio pictorum. The sequence continues at coordinate 5,027,011 of JARLTB010000221.1, forward strand.
TAGGCAATTACCACATGCTCCTCAACCGCAAAGAATTCGGCCAATGCCAGTGGCTGCCAAAAGACAAAGAGAGCTGATGGCAATTATTGCTCATGGAGAGATGTTAAGCGCAGAATGGTTAGATGAAGATGATGATGACTTGTCAGGTGTATCGGTTTCACAAGAAATTAATGAATCAACCACTATGCCCATTATAACAATTGAGGAGCATTTGGCTTCTCCGTGGGAAGATGATAGAAGCTGGAATATAAAGTCCCGATTTTTTATGAATTCAAAGTGTTATAGTCAATTTGAAATAAATCTGTTAAATAAGTATAAATAATGTATTAAAATTGATTTGTAGACCTTCTAATTGCATAATTCTCTTTTTGTCATAAAAGCCAGCCGTATAAAATAGTTAGTTTATAGGAGGGTAAAACTATTTTGACATAATTTTATTAGGGGGTCACTGAAAGTTTGACAGTTGTTGACGGTGGGTGGGGGTAGGGGTGGAGGGTGTGTGTGTAAAAAAAATGACTAAAAATTATTGACATAATTCATGGACGTCCTCTTGAGTGAACGACTACTCAGTGAACAAAAGGCTAATCCATTAGTGAGTGGATCTAACGCGGCAGAGCGTGAATCAATCGCAGTACGCCAAATGGGGACCACGCTAAAGACCTACTTCAACGCCGTAATGGAAAGAAGTGAAAGGAATCGAATATTAGTGGCTTATCATCTAGAAGGTTGCCAAACATTGGACTTTGGCTGGGTCGAACAATTATCCATGCAAGCGGAAACGTTGGCTGCTTTAAAGGTTCATGGCATCCCTATCTCAGAAATCGAAGGCCTGCAATACTAGGGGGTTGGGAGGTTGGGGGGCGAGGCAAATCAAATATATCATATACTCCAACAATAACACACCGCTGATCACAAAAAGCGAAATCGAAATTAGGGGGAATGAAGGTAAAGGTCACTGAAACGGAACCCATTATTACCAGAGTCGAAGCCAAAACGAATCATGCTTTTGTTTCAGGCCTCCCCCTCGAAACAGATACAAAATAAATTACCCACATGTTACCTACTAAGTACAACATGCAATTAAAAGTGACAAAATGGCACCTATGTACGGGTTCCACCCTGCTAAAACAGGAGAGCGAATTGTACAAGTTACAAGACAAGAAGCTAAGAACAGCTCAACATGGGGTTCTTGCTCAAAAGAAAAAAGATATAGAGGATCAGAGAAAGAAAGTCCATCAAGTCGGTGCAAGCCAATTGGGCATGGACCCAAAGAATGTTCAAGCCACCCAAGCAATATTAGGCTAAATGTATATGCAGGGAAAGTGGTCTCAATTGTCCCAACTACACTAGAGACGGAGAACATTCTGGATATAATTCAAGAACTGAAACAAATTAGTAGTCAGTCTAGAAATGGAAATTCAAACCAACTGTCTGAACTTAACCAGTCATATATTGCGGGAGAGAAACAAAAAAAGACCCCAGAATAAGCTCAATTTCTGAACCCAATAAAAACGTAACAAAGACACACACACACACCCTTTTCCAGTTAGAGGAGAAACAACTACTTATAACAGGTATGAAATCCTGCAAGAGGAGGAGGAACTGGAAACGGACCAGGGGACAATGGAACTTAGTGTGTTGCTGCCCCTGACCTCCACACCGATACCCTCACAAGAAAAAAAAAGGAAAATATGGAAATCGTTATCAAACTCCTCGTCGAGTGCTGTCACACCGACGGAGAAAACTATGCTAAGGAGATAAAAGGGAATATCTATTTAAAAAAGAAGGAAGGGAAAACTAGTGAGACGACAAAACAAACAATTGACGGAAAACTGACAATGACCAGGACTATGACACAAATGAAACTGAAAATGATGACGATGACAAAGAGGACGAGGTAACCAATGATGAGAATGAAGCAAAGGAACAAATAAAAGCCACATTAAATTTAACGGACAATGAGATGGAAATGGATACACAAGTAGAGGTAGAAACAAACTCAGTTGAGGACAAAACAACTGATACACTAAAAACAGAAGAGGGGCCAGTGCCCCAAATTGAATAATTTAATTTATTATCCAATATCAATATTATACATTTTAAAAACATATTATAGACAAAATTACATTTTAAAAAGCCACATGTAGGGACATGTCCAAAAAATGGAGGGACCAAACTTCCGTATCGACATATCAATACTAACGGAATAGACAACGACAAAATAACACAATTAACCAATCTAAAACATTACGACATTTTTTTGACACAAGAAATACACAATAATATCAGCAAAGAAATGATCAGTAGAATAGAAAAAAAAATTAATGCGGTAGTGATCTTAAATAATTATAGGGGAAACGACATTACAGCTGGAGTAGCCACAATAAGTATGAATAAATGGAACATAAATTGGGAACAAATATAAGAAGGTGAAAATTTAAAAGGGAGGGTAATACACATAGTACTAAACAAATTACACATTTGTAATATATACTGCCCTGCAACGAGATAAAAAATCATGAATTTATTCTAAATTTAACACAAACAACTACACAATGCAACACCTAAGGGGGGGGGGGTAATTGGATATGGGAGGATATAGACAGAATAGGGAAACTCACAATAAACGATTTAGGCTCACGGGAAATTATGAGGAAATTATTAAAAGACCACATCTTAGCAGATAGATATATATATATAGAAGATTAAACGTATTGAAAACTGAATATACGTATACAGGGATAAAGGAGCAAGCAGATACCATTCAAACAAGCGAGGAAACTTCAACAAATGGAAAAGAGGAAATAAAAATAAGAATTAAAAAAAACCTAACAAATAAAGGAGATAGATATAAATACTTAGAACAATTGGAAAAATTAGCTATGGGGGAATTCAACCATATCTATAAAAAAAAAAAGCTTTTCATAAGGGAGGAACTAAGAAGAAATAATAAGGGCGGACAACAGAAAAGTAAAAATAAATGGGAACGAATTCCCAAAGAAGGAATAATGAGGGAAATGAAATAAAAAATAAATATTACACCAAACTGTATACATCCCAAAATATAGACACACAAATAATAACAAACTATTTAGATGAAATAAAATGTGAAATGATAACGCCAGAACATATAATTATGTGTAACGATTTCATTTCCATAGAAGAAATAATATGCACAATAAAAGAACTAGCCAAAGAAAAATACCCAGGGAGAGATGTCCTCCTCGCGGAATTCCATAAAAAGTTCCAAAGTGTGGTGTCACCAGTTTTTGAAGGCTTATACAACAACATATTATTGAAAAATGACATAATGATTGACTCAATGAGGGAGATTATACTTACGATTATTTACAAAGGGAAAGGAGATAGAACAGATTTTAAAAATTGGAGGCTCCCTCCTAAACTTAGACTATAAAATATTAAGTATAATGGTCTCTGTTACCCTGTACCTCCTTAAAACGTATTTGTTTGTTCCAAATCAGTCAGAAAAAGATGTGTAGTAGTAAAATTTAAAGACTTGATCCTATTTCTTTATTGTTATTACTTGCCCAAAAGCTATTATCGTCTTTGTAATATAGTCTGTTATCTGTCGTATTAGATAGATTCTTGTTGAAATTTCCGTCAAGGAAGAGTGATTGTCGTCTGTTGCATTTGTCGACTTTAAAAAATGTATATTATCTCTTTTTAGTCTCTCTTTCTTTGTACCGTCGTATTGTGTCACAATATGAAAGTTAGTACAAGGGGTTTTCTTGCATAGTATGCATTTCACTGGTGTTCTTATTATGTGCCTTCGAATAGTCACTTCGTATGTTAACCAGGCGTTTTGGATATATTTAAATAGTATGCTTTGTATTTTTGGAGATGTTATGTTATACCAGTACAGACAAACTCCGAGTTAACTGCATAGTTTTCTTCCTCTACTTCGTTTCTTATGTTTATGGAGACGTTCTCTCTTATCCAGTTGTATGTCTTGGATGTTTCAATTTCCTATAATTCTTTTTGGTCTCTATATTTGTAAATAGTTATTTGAAGTTTCTAAAAAGATTGGTACTTCTAGCTTTTTATTTAAATTGTTGTTGTTGTATATATCTTGTCTGTTCCTCATTTCCAAACCAAACACAAAAATGTATAGTTCTTCCAGTGTGTTTGTGGTGTAATATTTAAGTTTTTAAACCTGTTTAATATGTTTTTGCATTTAGCTACGATTTGGTTGGGTAAAGCTATAAGACTTATAGGCTAATTATTTCTTTATTTTGTGTGTTTTGAAATTCCATATGCAACCTATTATTTCATTATCTATTTTTTCTAGTGTTTGGTCTGTTATGTCCCTAGAGTTAAGTAGATATGTCAAATTTGAATACATACATGTTTTTGCAACTGTGAACGTTCATTATATTAAGTGGCGTTAGTGCCCAGATTTTGATACTTTCTTTTATTTATTTTTTTCACTTGTTTACAGTTTTCCTTTAATTCGTTTGCCCCGAAAAAGATTGCCAGGGCTTTAACTCTGTATTCAATTAGCTGTAGTGTTAATCTGGCATGATTACTCCCTTCAGTTTTCTATTTTTAAGATTTCCGTCTTATCATGGTTTATTTTTTACCCCAATGCTTTACCAAAATGATTCATATTCCTTTTCAAGGCGTTTAAAGGAATTGGAGTCTCTGATAAAGTCTGTGCAATCATCATCAGCATGTTGTAGTATATTGAATTCCTCTCTCAGATATGGGCTCTTTATACCTTTTATGTTGTTGTTATTCCTAAATTGTATACGTATAATTTCAATTGGTACTACGTATAATGACATTGACAGTGGGCAGCCGAAACGACAGTTAGAATACCGTCAAGGCTGTCTCCTATCACCCACGGTTTTCAACATCTACTTAGAGCGCATCATGAGCGAAGCCCTGGAAAACCACTGTGGGGCGGTGAGCATTGGAGGGCATAACATCACCAACCTACGCTTTGAAGATGATATTGATGGGCTGGCAGGCAGTGAAGATGAGCTTGCCACCTTAATGAAGAACCTGGATGAAACATCTTCCAGATTTGACATGGAGATAAGTGCCGAGAAGACAAATTATGACAAATAATGGCGAACAAATCTCAACCAAGATTAAAATCAGAGGACAGGAACTGGAAACAGCGGGCCAATTCAGATATATTGGTTCCATAATCACCGAAGAGGAATCAAAATCAGAAATTGTGTCACGAGCAGCACAAACAACGGTAGCTATGTCAAAGCTAAGACCCATTTGAAGAGACAAGAATATCTGTCTGAAAACTAAAATCAGACTATTGAGAGCACTAGTCATCTCAGTCTTTCTGTATTCATGTGAGGCTTCGACCCTGACAGCAGAATTACAACGAAGAATCCAGGCACTTGAAATGAGATGCTACATAACCATCCTTGGCATCTTCTACATGGACCTAATCACAAATGAAGAAGTGCTTAACACCATCAGGCACAAAGCAGGCCATTATGAAGACCGCCTTACCGCTGCCAAAAAGAGAAAGCTGAAATGGTATGTCCATGTCACTAGAGACAACAGTCTATCCACTTTGGTACTGCAGGGCGGTGTCCGTGATAGCAGAAGGAAAGCTAGACAGAGAAAAAAATTGACTGACAACATCACAGAATGGACCAAGAAAAGTTATGCGGAGACAGGCATTGGCACATGATAGAAACAAGTGGAGGGAACCTGTCAGATGTTCAGCAGCACAGTACCTCAACGACCACCACTAGGTCAAGAGACTGAAGATGATGATGAGCCTTGCCGCACCGATCTTTGTATTCCAAATTTTTCCGTGACCGCTCCATTAGCCTATACACTTGCAGTTATTTTGCTGTACACAATTTTAGTCCAATTTAGAAAGTTTAGTCCAAACCGATTTTTTTTCCAGAACATTTTGCGTATAGTTATGTTCTAATCTGTCAAAAGTTTTTCTTGTTCGAAAAGCACCCTTACACATTTCTTTCCTGTTCTATATCCTCTCTCAAACGTCATCAAAATGAGCTAAGGAAGGAACTCCGAGATCAGGTGAATAAAACCTACTCGGATGAACAGCCCTATAGAAACACTAAGGGAAAAATACCCCATGAAAATTAAAAATGATATAAAAGAATTATCAAAAATATTACATGAATGATAAAACAAACACCTAACTTCACATTGGGGGAATAACAACAGCACATAAACATTTTTCTCTTATTTTGTTTTGAAAGTTGGGGGGAAGGCATCTGTCTGGTGCCCCGATCCCCACCCCTCAAAAAAAGAAGAATTAATACGTTCTTCGTTGCAGTCGCTTCTTGGCCGAAATTATTCAGTTAGCCCACGCAAATAAAATGTATTTCTCTGTATATACATAGTTGTACAATTATTAATGCTCAGGGCCCCTGTGACCGCTTGGCTCGATCGGCTCGTCATGTGTACCTTTTCGGAACAATCTTCTGTGTTTGTCTTTATTTTGTATAGTGCTCATGATCTCGTCAAAATTCAGATTTTCTGTAGTATTGTGTTCTTGTTTATTCCTCCTTTTTCTCTCAACATCGTTCCAAGACGCTGTGTGAAAAACGTCACGTAGGCTTTATGACCAGTATTACAAACGTTTCTGACAAGCACATAAGTTCCTTAACTTGTTTAGAACATTTTCTGGCATTTACAATCATTTGTTTGCATGCAAATAGTATACATTAACAGGTATCACGATACCAATTGTTTTTTCATATACCTCAATTTTAATATTGTGTGAAAAAAATATATTTTCTTTCCTACTTCAGCATGCATGACACACACAGTCATAGAGAACAAAGTTAGATTGTCAATTTGACAAGGACAATACCAGGTACTCCACTGCAATGGTTATCCCTTAGTAATGTTGGACCTAATATGTTAATTCCATAATAACAGCTGGACAGAAATAAATAGAATTAATTGAAAGTCAATAGAAAATTATAATTAGGCTTATACAAAGGAAATGCTGACTTAAAGAAACTGCTCTTGCCTGTTGGTATTCTCTGCCCATCAAAAGGGAATGCAAGAGAACTTAACCTAATAAACTGCATGACCAGTTAAAAGGCAGGAAAGTGTACAAAAAATGGACAATTAGAGTAGGACAATTAAAATTAAAATGGGAAGGAATATCTTATCTTTAATAAATTACCTAAAATTACTCTTACCAGAATGTTCTATATGATACAGTGATTTATCTACAAGTAAAAACCAGGAGTGTTCTCTGTCCTGGTTTATGACGTGCCTTACAAGAACAAAATAGCTGTATTTTTATACATGTTTTATCTTTTGCAGGTAAAATAGTAAATATTTGGCCATAATCAAAAATATTATCTTTACATAACTAATTTTGTTGCATGTATGCAAATCTTGGAGCTGACTACACAGACATAAAGCTATACGTCTGTGTCTGTCATCAATAATTGCAAAAGCCGCGATCCATAGCCAGCTTGTGCTATTTGCTGAAAATTTCATACATGTTATTCTTAAAAGACTGTCAATATCTGACCAATAATCGACAGCATCCATTTGTTTTCCTACATCAAACGATAGTACAGTTCATAAATACCACCCACATGTATGCGTTTCTATGGATACAATGTGAGGCTCTTCTTTACATATATATATTCTTCTTCTTCTTCTTCTTCTTCTTCTTCTTCTTCTTCTTCTTCTTCTTCTTCTTCTTCTTCAGAGAGAGAGAGAGAGAGAGAGAGAGAGAGAGAGAGAGAGAGAGAGAAACTACCACGGGGCCAGTATCTGCAGAGCATTTATATCAAGCTATGAAAAAGACTGAGTCTGAAGTATATCGCAGCTGAATGTTTTAAACACGTGTCAGTAAGTCTTGTTTATTTTTTTAATGACTCATATGATGCGAGTTGATCTATGTATGAATTGCAAAAACACCCACCTATGCACGTATGCATACATACAGAAGAACAATGTCATGTATACATGTTTATTGCAGCACAACAAACAAAAAGTTCTTATATTTGATCACAGGAAGTGATTTCTCTGTCACTGAAATTGAGTAAAAACCACTTCAGTGCATAACCACTGACCAATTAATATGTACCATATCAATTAATATGTACCATATCAATTAATATGTACCATACCAATTAATATGTACCATACCAATTAATATGTACCATATCAATTAATATGTACCATATCAACAACAGTGTTATATGGAGAAAGCAACAAGCCAGAAACTTATGTTCTCATTATTAATTCTCGAACGAATGTCTCATCATAAACAGGCCTAGATTTTTCCCCAAAATTTTGTAGAACTTTGACCTGAATCGCATATCGTGAACATTTTAACTAATTTAAAAACCAATAATAAACAAGTAAAACAACCGATTGCACGAAGTTATTAAAACAAATCTATAGAAGTATCCGGTATTTGGCATGGTTTGATCAATGTCTTGCATTTTATATGCAAGCATAAAGTGTTGAAAGTGGGTCTCCAAGAGCTGAATGTGTTTACAGACACAGCACTCCTGTATGATATATGAACTTTGAATGTTTACCATATTACAAAACTCCTAGTGAAAGCTAGCTTCCCAGCAGTGCGTCTTTGTAAATAGTTGTGTCTTGTGGATTTCATAACGGTTGTAATTATTGTAAGGTATATTTAATAAATATTTACATTTTACATCTGTTAATATAGTCAACATACAACAACGTTGATTAGTATGTTTATAGGATTTACGTATGTTCAAAATTTTGCAATTAAGTTTTCTGTTGTGTTTACCTTTGAAAAAGTCAAGTACGTATCGATTGTATTTATCCGTCTTAGTAGTTATATCCGCCTTCTTGGCATCGTATGGCCTTATAAAAGGAAAATGGCGGACAAATATTTATCAGGGGGGGGGGGGGATCAGTGATAGAGCTACTAACACATATCTTCAACAAGATCTGGCAGACAGGCGAATGACCAACACAGTAGACTGATTATAAAACTCCCCAAAATAGGCAATCTCCAGCTGTAAAAAAAATTACAGACCTATCAGTTTGATCAACCATGCTAGTAAGGTGATACTGAAGATCATCTTGAACAGACTGAAACTTCAAGCAGAAAAATCATTGTTGAAGAAGAGGCTTGGTTCCGGAATGGACGAAGCACAACAGAACAAATATTCAATCTCATGGTTCTGCGTGAAAAGTACTCGCAACATCAACACAACATCTATCATTTGTTCATTGCTTTCAAAAAGGCCTTTGACAGACTGTTGCATGAAGCATTGTGGGCCACAATAACGAAGTACAACATGGGTCAAATGTTGACCAATACCATCAAGCAGCTAAAAGCCAAGGCTACCAGTGCAGTAATTGCACAAGGTTCTGTGGGGGACTGGTTCAAGACAGCAGTTGTAGTATGTCAAGGCTGTCTTCTGTCACCCCACGCCTTTCAACATCTACTTAGAGTATCATGAGCGAAGCATAGGAAAACCAATGTGGGACAGTCAGCATTGGAGGGCGTAACATCATCAACCTATACTTTGCAGACGACATTGATGGGCTGGCACTCAGTAAAGACGAGCTTGCCACCTTAGTGAAGAACCTGGAAGAAACATCTTCCTTATTTGACATGAAGATAAGCGCCGAGAAGAAAAGCTGATGAAAAATAATGGCAAACAAATCTCAGAGAATGAAGATTTGCGTATGACCATCATGCATAAAGTAGACCATTACGAAGACCTCCTCACTGCTGTCAAAAAAAGAAAGCTGAAATGGTATGGCCTTGTCACTAGAGCCAACAGTCCATCCACTACAGTACTGCAGGATAGCGTCCAGGGTGGCAGAAGGAGAAGTAGACAGAGAATGTGGACTGACAATATCAAAAAATGGACCAGGAAAGGTTTTGCGGAGACACATGATTGAGACAAGTGAAGGAAACTGGTCAGATGTCCAGCAGCATAGTGCCATAACAACCACTCTAGGTCAAGAGAGTGATGATGATGATGATGATGATCATGATGATGGTGGTGAACAAACAGACACTTATACAACACTACGAAACAAATTGAAATTCAAAAATAGCCTGTCTTTTCTACGTAAGGAAAAACTGAATATGTTCTAGTATATTTATAGCCTTAACTTGTACAAATATCCTATGGAGAACCCTATTAAGTATTTTATAAACTCAACGTGCAGGAAAGTCCCGTTGAAAAACACTAGTGTATATTTATAACTTCATCGTGCAGAAAAGACATATAGAAAAACTTAGTATCTGTTTATGGCCTCAACTTGCAGAAAAATATTCTGAGAAAACCATGTATCTATTTATATCCTCAACTTGAAGGAAAGTCCTATAGAAAAGCCCTAGTATGTATTTATCACCTCAAAATAGTAGCAGTGTTGCAAGAGGCTGATGTCAGTTGGGTGGTGACGTAGTAATAATGTTCGAGTTGACCTCAATAAGTTGTAGTCTAGGTAATAATAATAATAATAATAATAATAATAATAATGAGGACTTTGCATAGTGCCTAATCTTTAGTAGCTCTAAGCGTTTTACAACATCTATAATGATATGACTACCACACACAAAAAACCAACAAAAAAACAAACAACCCAGGAAAGTGGAAAACATAAATATGCAGAAAATATTTAAGGTAGTAAACATTATAATGACTTTAAATTTGTTCTTACAATCGAAAATGTTGAGTTTTAAGAGCACTCTTGAAAGGGACCACTGTCTTTATATCTAATTTCAACGGGCTATTCATTCCACGTTGCTGAGCCCTGGTACGCAAATGAATGTTGTCCATATGACTTCGTTTTCATAGTGTGAATACTGAGTATACGATTATCAGAAGAGGTGAGTAAGTATCAATAATAATAATAATAATAATAATAATAATAATAATAATAATGACTTTGTATAGCGCCTAATCTTTAGAAGCTCAAAGAATTTTACAACATCTACAATATTATGACTACCACAAAACAAAAAACAAAATCATGAAAGTGGAAAACATAAATATGCAGAAAATATTTAAGGTAGGAAACACTATTAGGTCTTTTGATTTGTTCTTGCAATCGAGAAAGGTGATTTGTAAGAGCACACTTGTAAAGGATCACTGTCTTATATCTAATTTCAATGGGCAATTCATTCGACGTTGATGGGCCCTGGTATGCAATAGAACGTTGTCCATATGACTTCGTTTTCATAGTGGGAATAATGAGAATACGCGTGTCAGAAGAGGAACTTAAGTATCTTCCTGGTGTATACACATGGGTGAGGCCGGATAGGTATGCTGGACTGGAGTACTTCAGCCAAACGTAGCATAGAGAACAAATTTTGTGTTTGATTCTGGATCGAATGGACAGCCAGTGTAGGATACAGAACATGATGATTCGAGGAGCTGTGTTTTGAACGTTTTGAAGTTTCTGAAGTAGATATTGAGACAAACCAGATAGAATTGAGTTACAATAGTCCGGTATTGAAAGTACTAATGGACACACACGTGTTTTAGTGGCATCAACTGAAAGATATCTGCGAATGGAGCTGATGCGTCGCAGTTCAAGATATGCAACCTTGCATATGTTCATGACATGTTGGTACAATGTGAGAATACTGTCTAGAGTAACATCTAGGTTTCGTACTGACTGTGTGAATTTAATATTGGTGTTGCTAATATGTATTGTTTGAGGTTAAGGATGTAAATGAGAATGTCTTTGTGATGTGATGAGAATGGCCTTAGTTTGGTCATCATTCATTTGCAGCTTGTTACATGTCATCCATTATTTTAAATCATAAATGCACCTCTTTACAACTTGGATGGTAGCCTCAACTTCATTTGGGTGGCTAGACTTGTATATTTGGGTGTTATCAGCGTACAATAAGTGAGACACTGGGTGATGATCTCTGACACTTGAGAGCGGCTGAGTGTATAGAAGAAATGAACAGATCCAAGAACACACCCATGAAAAACAACAACGTAGATCAACTGGTCTGGAAAGTATTCCATTTGCAGATATAATATGTGTCCTATTGACTAAGTAGGACTTGAACCACTGAAAGGCTATATTTAGAATGCCAAATACCTGCTGGAGACGGTGAATTAATATATCATGGTCTATTGTGTCAAATGATGCAGACAAGGCAAGGAGGGTGAGGACTGTAATCTTTCCACGATCCAAAGTAGCGATAATGTCATTAAATACTTTCAGCAGAGTAGTTTAGGTACTGTGGCAAAGGCGATATGCAGATTGTACATTGCTAAAAAGACTGTCTGAATTCAAATGAGATACAATTTGGGTTAGAACAACGATTTCTAAGATTGTTTCCTCAGCAGAGGCTTTACGACGGCAGTTTTGAAAAATGATTGGTGTTCCCTGGATGCGAGAGCGATACTAATAACATCAGTTAGTGAAGACAATATTTGGTCTAAGCACTCAAGCAGCAGTGATGTTAGAATTGAATCAGTTTCACATGACTTTGGTGCTTTCTTCATCACGATTGTCCGTACTAAATCCAGTGAGACATTTGGAAAAGCTCCTAATGGTTGTCGCTGAAACTCTGTATCGGAACGGTATGGTGATGAAGAGTCAATTGAAATTGTGAAGTATGGAAAATTATATGCTAAATGGTAAAAGAGAGTTAGTAGGCGGTGGACTATATGACCTCAAAAAAGGTTTATAGAGTAAAAAGGATTTATCGGATCAAAGTGTAAGTGTAATAGTAAGAGGTTTAAGTTTGAATTGTCAAATTAGGCACACACACACCCACACCCACACACACACACACACACACACACACACACACACACATCCATACACAATCCATGGCGACTTGGATAAATTAGAACGTACTCGAAAGAAATGAAATCTCACACAATATACTATCCTGTATACCACACAAATAATATCCATCACACAGCCTGTACTATCCAGCGTTCCATACACACACACAATCAAAACGCCTTGTGTTAGCTTAGAGTAAAAGAGAAGATGAAAACTCACAAACATACAATCACACCACCTACAACCATCATCACGCCATAAACACACATACACATACACTGTCCATATCACCATGGGTTGGTTTAAATGCAAGAAAGTAATATTAAATTTCACAGACATATTATCACACACACACACACACACACACACACACACACACACACACACACACACTATCACATCAAACAAAGAAGGGTTTAAACCAAGACTACATCTTATATCACAAAACTACTATCCATCACACAACAAGAAATACTATCCATCACACCATCTAAAACATACAATACACCATACATATGCAATCCAAAACGACATGTGTTAGCTTAGAATGTACGATAAGATGATGAAATCTCTCCATCATACAATCACACACCATCGCACACCACATACGTACATTCCATGACTCCTTGTGTCAAACATGAGAGTAAAAGAAGAAATTTCTCAAAGGCACTATTTGTCACGCCAAGCAAAAAACGTAATCATTCACACTACCTATACCATCCAGTAACCCATACTTGCATACAATCAAAAACGTCCAGCATTAGCTTAGACACCTAATATTTTCAGTAACAAAGCTTGGACTTTTCTGTAAGTGTTTGTTTTCCACCTCCCGGTTCAAAATTATTTTAATTTATCTGAAATACCTTTCTGCTTTTACTTTTCCTCTCTGTATTTTATTGCATTTGTCTCCTCTCTCTCTCTCTCTCTCTCTCTCTCTCTCTCTCTCTCTCTCTCTCTGCATTTACATTTCGGAAGCTGAATCCTTCTTATCTATATTTATGTTTAATAATTTAATTTAAATTATATTACGTTCATTTCAGTGCCAAATTGAAATTTACAAATGGAACCCAAAGCACGTTTTTCCAAATTTCGTTTAAGAAAGATAATATTGTCTGGAAAGTTTGAGAAATTCATACTTTTGCAAGAACTCTAACCTTTGCTGGTTAAGATTTCAAATAATTTGCTCTATTTTATATGACAGTTTGACAGCTTATTGGTTTTACTATCGATTTCTCAAATATATGAAATAATACCTGGGGCTTCCGAAATAAAATGAATTTAAAGTTACAAATCAAAGGTTCTTAAACATTTTAGAGAAATTCAAATCACAGACGAGAGCCCGAATTCTTTTGTTACGACTTTATGGTCCTAAGAAAGGTAACAAAAAAGAACGAAAACCCAGAAATGTTGTAGACTTCAATAAATAATTTATTTCTCTTGAATACAAAAGTAAAAAATTAAAAAGAACTTACAGCATTGTGAATCGAATTCCAAAGGATCCTAAAAGTTTTATCACAAGTCGAAATGTATGAAGTTTTAATTGAATTTCAGTAATAGTCCAACATAATGTATGATATTGTATGCGTCCGTGTTTGCCAAAGACCTGGAATGTGATCATGTGTTAACAGCCCTTTTGAAGTATCACAATAAAATATAATCCAAAATGTTCTTGTCTGAGTTTACTATAATTTCAAATTATTGTTTTGAGTCCAAGAATATTATTAAGCTCTTTGTATTTCCAGTAAATAATAATTTAATAAATTCACCCAAATTAAAAACACAACAATACGACTGCTTCTGTTTCTGATGCTCAGGCAGTGATGAATAGTCGTAATGTGAACACGTTTATGTACTCCTCCACTTGACCTAGGTCGCAATTATCATTTTCTGGAAATATTCTTACAACTAAATAGGAAATTCCCTCTCTAGAACTTTCATAGTTCAGAATCAATACTGTATTTTTTTCAACTCAAACTGAAGTATAAATGTATACAATTAACAATGTTCTGAATATTTCATCTATATTCATAGATAAATATCTGTTTTTGTATTATGTTGTTTACAAAATAAATGTCACAGGTCAAGTTTACCTTTAACCAACGTTCACTGTATATTTTTCGTGTGTGCGAGGAACTTTTAAACTGCTGCGCCGCATACACACACACAGACACAGATATATATATATATATATATATATATATATATATATATATATATATATATATATATATATATATATATATATATATATATATATATATGCAATAGTACCAAAATTGAATTAGAAACATGTATAATCAAAGTAATTCGGACAAGCCATTGTTTAATGCAGGATAACACTATCCCTTACGTAAGTTTGCCGTGGCTAGGGTGGGATGCCCGACCAAGACCGTCAGAAGCGCAATTATTAGCTTGGTGTGAAAGCACTTGTGCAGATCAAAGAAGTTGCCCGAAGGAGTGGACGTGCCTTATCTTCTTGATCCGCAGACTGACAGCCAGGTTGAATTGCTCGCTTAATCGATTGGACAGGGCCACAGCGCTACCCAATCAGAATCGAGATAGTGACGGGACCCTGATTTGGGCTAAGTATGATATCCTTAAACCTGTCAGCAAGATTTAGTTCGCTATAGTTCGTTAGAGAGATTGCCAGAAGAGAGCAACTCCGATCAGCCATGCGTTATTGACGGGGAAAAACCTTAGGACAGGATTCTAAGTGTAGCTTCTAAAGGTCAGTGAGCTAGTTGTTCGATCTTTGCTTAATGCGACTGCATTTAGTTGTAGATCGTAGATATACTTATTATTATTACTAGAATCGTAGTAGGAAGAATTATTTTGTGATGTTAATATGTTTGCATATTTTGAAAAATGAATTGATATTTGTAAAGAGTCATATCGTATTGCTAGCTAGCCGTCGTAAGAGTTAATATTATTATAATTCGCTATGTGGTTATTTTATAGTAGACTAGCACATTTGTCCATGCAATTATAGATTTTGCCATTGCAGAATTGAATGGTAGCTTGGAAATGGTTGCGGTGTGAAAAATTAATCATATGAATATTTGAATATTTGTGTATGCTTGTGGGAGTGTAGTGTACAGACATGCGTCTGTTTGTTGTACTATTATAGTACAATGAGATTAAATATATATTTGGATATACTGATGTGACACAATGTATTGATGTATGTATGATACCGTGTTATTACACCATTGTTTACCCTGTAAGAAGTGTGTGGGAATTTCGATGTGTATGTATGCGTGACCTAAAAAGTAATAGCCTTATCTGATGGTTAATTGATGATTTATTGTGAGGTGAGATTCGATAAGCCATATGGTAACGCCTTGTGGTTTTCACAGGAAGCTTCGAGGGACAGACCTGTGACAGTGGTCCCAGTGTCTCCGATAGAGAGATGGAAGAAAAGAGAAGGAAGGAGAGAAGTCGGGAGAGGAAGCTTTGAGGGACAGACCAGTGACAGTGACCCCAGTGTCTCCGATAGAGAAGCGGTAGAAAAGAGAAGGAAGGAGAGAAGTCGGGAGAGGTGAAGTCCAGGAAGAGTGGGAGGAACGAAATAAAGAGATGAGTAGAACCAAAGGCCAGGGGAAAATCGAACTCACACTGAAAATCACGAGATGAAGTAGGCTATCACTTGGAGGACGAGTGATTGAGTTTATCATTTAAAATTAACGGCTTTATTAAATTGTTTTATTTGAATTTCATCTTCGTGTTCCATATAATTTAACCGTCGGCAGTGCTGACTGGGGGCTCAGAGCTATACATCTATTCCGGCAGTAATTTAACTTTATAACTTCACGAGCCAGGGTGGAGCTTCTATAATATTTTAATTAATATATTAGAAGTATCCCACCCCAACCTTTGCAAACGCTATGTATATATATATATATATATATATATATATATATATATATATATATATATATATATATATATACTTTGAGGTATTATGCAGGTTCAGCAAATACAACTTGCTTCTGAATGCAGTGACTTCTTGTATCTCTGCCTGTTGCTCTTCTTTAAATCTGCCTACATTATAATTGCTGATAACATGGTATTTGCAGCCGGGTTTAAAAGTATCTCTGGTGTAACCCAAAAAATCGAATTGGTCTCGTATCATAATCATATCGTCGTAAACATTTTCTGTTCTAATTTCAAGTATAGCCAGTCAGTGTCCGTAAGCAGCAGCTTGACTTGGTCGTCACATTTCTCTTTGATGGTATTATAATGAAACTCATCCATCAATGACTTGAACAACTCAGGCACAGTCAACCCATTATATATTAGTTTGTTCAGTTTTATATTCATTTTTCTACTGTGGATCGCAACCAAGTTCTCGTAAAACCAAATCTTCACAGAGACGAAGCCATGTGAGTCACTAACTTATCTCGCTTCGTGATTATATTTACTAGCTAAATATTGATACGTTGTCTTATGTTTTTCACAGCTTTTTTCTGAATACAAGTACTAAAGTATGCATGAACTTGAAGAAAAAATCCTTGCTCATAATTGTCAGTCGCAGCTGCTTACTTGGGTGCGTCGTAGATAGAACATTTTAGCTAAGCTTCCTGTTTGAACTTTATCACACGGATATTTTTAACCAGCTGCATTCTGAACCCAAGGCACATTTCTCAAATTTGTAAAGTGGGTAATGTGGCGTGTTTATGAAGCAGATTAGGAATTAATTTCGGCATCCTGAAATTTTCAACGCCTAGTTTCTTTCTTAAATAGTTCAGGAAATGAACTCGGCATTTCGTCATCTACCATACTAATTTCTGGCACCAGGGCATAATCATTATGTGTGCTATGCAGCTCGGAAGAATAGTTTAAATCCATTTCGAGAACGTAGCCTATGTTGTGATAACTACGTACTATGTTTTTTTTTGGTACAATTTACTGGAATCATCCAAGCAAAATCTCTCACAGGAAGCTTCCGCTATAGAGCCCATCCATACGAGCTTATAAAAAATGTAATATACTGTTTCTTTTGATATTTTGTATCCTGTCTGTTGTTGACCACTGTGTGTTGTTTTGTTATGACAGAAATTTCATTTCGCGATAAAATTGTACATATTGGTATCCATGAGTAATTCAAGTCTGAATTGTGTCATTTTCAGGAAAACATCGGACGATAGCACGGGACAAAAATAATACCAAACAGGGTCATGCATGTAAGATAACATGCAGAAATCGCAAAAATGATTCAAACAAGTCGGCCAAAATAAAAATTGTCTGATCTGAAATACAAACGAAAACACACTCGTTTAAATACATACTTCATTCCATATGCTACTAGCATGAGTGTAGAGTTCATCAGAAAATATCTGCGCCGTCTAAGTTGCCGTATAATTATTTAGTTTTGCTAGCATCTCGGTCCCATCAAATTTCTCTAACGAAGTCATGTAATCATATGGGATAAACTTCTTGCGGGTTAGCAAGCTGAACTTGTTGACATAAAATTCTTATGCAATATATTTGAGAAACAAAACATATGTATAAACGCAAAGCTGTCTATGAAACTCAGCTCAAATACATACTGTTATAAACGATGAGATGTGAGTGGAAGCCTCTGAGTTTATAAAATACGACTGAAATAAATTATGGCGTCCTCAGTTTTAGATCACATTTTTATGAGCACCACCATGATACCGAAGAAAAATTAGTCCTTTCGTGTTCAATTTTTAATTTGGATGGATTTATTTATTCAAATTATTTTTCACCGGAATTATAAAGTGCTCAATAATATTCTTGGAATACAACTAAAATTCGGAACTATATCAAATTATTTTGGATTATAATATTGTGATCCATCAAAAGACTGTTAGTACATCGACACACTTCAGACCATTGAAACATTCTAGATTACAGGCAAATCAACACATTCAATATTGGAATTTATTTAGAATACGACTTGAATTCAATTGGAACTTCATACACCTGGACATATTATTGAACATTTAGTACTATATGGGATTTAATTCACAATACTCGACGCTCCTTTTAAATTTTGTATTATAGAGAAATAAATTATTTCAGGAAATTTACAAACTTTTCACTCTTTCTGCTACTTAGTTTAAGACCACAAAGTCCTTATTCGTTTTTTTAATTGAATCGCCTTTGATGACATAATCATACTTTATTCAAAGCTTTGCAAGTCTTCTACTTCGATACTCTTGCTGGTAGATGAAAAGGTGTTGTTCACGCATCAATCATATTTGTTTATAAGTTTATATGTTGATTTTAGTTGATTACTCGTTACATGTTTTGATTTAGTTCCATTTAGGTACGACATCGTTTCACTATGTGAGTTGTTTCACTCGTTGCGTATCATTATGTTAATTCATAACATTGCTGGATATTATGAGCACAAATGTTGTGTTTTGTTTCATCCAGTTTTTAATCACTATAAATAAACATATAGTTCAAGAAATTTTTCTCAGTGCCTAATCTAATCCCATCCCGGATCATCATGTTACAAGAGTGTGATGAACATATTACAGATACAATAACCGAAGAGCTTACTACTTCAAGAAATCGTACCGATATTACAGATGCAATAACCAAATAAGTTCAAGAAATCGCACATGTGTTGTTAGCGAACGCACTATCTTAAATCAATTTCTTATGATTATGGAACTAAGATATTTGAACTGGTCCACTGTTTCCAGTTTCTGTCCTCTGACTTTAATCTTGGTTGAGATTTTCTTGCCACTATTTGTCATCAGCTTTGTCTTCTCAGCGCTTATCTCCATATCAAAGAGTAGGTTGGTGATGTTACACCCTCCAGTGCTGAAAAGTACTCGCAACAACAATATATCTATCATGTGTTCATAAATTTCAAATATGCCTTAGTTTTTCTGGGCTTCTCTCCTGGTGTGCTCTAAGTAGATGTCTACAAGCGTGGGTGATAGGAGACAGCCTTGACGTATTCCGACTGTTGTCCCCCACAGAACCTTGAGCAATTACTGTACTGGTAGCCTTGCCTTACAGCTGCTTGATGGTATTGGTCAACTTTTAATCCATGTTGTATTTCTTTATTGTGGCCCACAACACCTCATGTCACACTCTGTCAAATGCATATTTAAAATTTATGAACACATGATAGATGTATTGTTGTTGCGAGTATTTTTCACACAGAACCCTGAGAGTGAATATTGTTCTATGGTGCTTCTTCCACTCCGGAACCCTGCCCGTTTTTCAGCAATTATTTCTTCTGCTTATGTTTCAGTCTCTTTAAGATGGTCTTCAGCATCTCCTTACTAGAATGGATGAT
Source organism: Unio pictorum (assembly GCA_030141615.1). Classification (NCBI taxonomy): domain Eukaryota; kingdom Metazoa; phylum Mollusca; class Bivalvia; order Unionida; family Unionidae; genus Unio; species Unio pictorum. Next base: position 5,047,058 of record JARLTB010000221.1, read on the forward strand.
CAAACTGATAGTTCTATAATTTTGGCACAGCTGGAGATTGCCTTTTTTTTTTGGGGGGGGGGGAGTGTTATAATCCGTGACTGGGTCTACTGTGTTGACCATTCACCTGCCAGTCAGATCTTGTTGCAGAATTTTGTTAGTAGCTCTATCACTGATTCCCCACCATGCTTGATAAGTTCAGCTGGGATGTTCTTGGCAGCCGTGGTCATGACTGTTTTGAAAGTGTTTGTCATCACTTTAACAGCATCATCTATCACAAGGAGTGCAGCAAATTTTCCTTCATTAGTAACATGGAATTGCTTGCAGATGCTTGCTTGACTGCACAATGACAAGCAAATAAAAGTAGAAACGTTTGACTCTAATGAAGTCAGAAATTCAGGACTAGATGAATTTCTTGTGAGAGAGGAATACATTCTCTACTCATTACAAATCAAATGTGACCTAATACTAAGATTACCCAGAGTCAGCTATTCCCAAGTATTTAGTAATGGTTGTTTGCGGCAGTGAATATTTAGTTTTATAAAACAGTGCCTAAAAGTCAAAGTGCCAGAGAATATTGATCTTTGTTGCTGTTAGAGCTAATATATACCTAGAAGAGTGTACTGGTGAGTTGTGCTAGTGATTCTAAATTTGGTCTTCGTAAGTTTGTTTGTTTGTTTGTTTGATTTGGATTTTTAACGTAGCTTTAACAATTTTTCAGTCATATCACTACGATGTCTGCAGTGAGGCAGTTTATAGTGATGTCTACCACTGGGGCATCATGCCGCAGACATGTAGGATGATGTCCCGCCCAGTAACATTATCCTGACACCAGGCCGACCAGTCCTAACACTAACCTCTTAATGCTGAACGTCAAGCGAGGCAGCTGTTAGTACCATTTTTGTAAGTCTTAGGTCTTCGTAAGAACATTCGCTATATAACGATTGATCCATTTACGTTTTTAAATATTTCTGAGTAATACATAAAAATGACAGTACTAGAATTTTATTTTCAAAAAAATTATTCGATATATTTATGTAAGTGCGTACTATTTTAATTTTCACCATGATTCATTATATTTTATATTGATTTATAATTTTAATAAACAAACATATGAATGGTCTGGTTATTTATATCGAGTCTTGATAATTTAATAATAGTAAGCTATTAAGTAAAGAAAAATATGAATGATCCAGATATATAATTTATAATAAATAATGAATCATCTCTTTGTATAACTGTTGTATATTCTAGTAAAGTGCGTTTTTTAAATACTTATTGTTTGTTTTAAACCTTTGCTGATCCAGGGTATGGTACGATTTAATAGTTACATTCTTCTAGGAAGAACTGCAGTCCACAGTGTTGTTAAATTGTGAAATATTTCTTCGGATTATCAACCATTCAGTCTGCTGTTATCAATACACTTGTAAACCTTGGAATAAATATTTAAAGGTTGAAAACTTCTAATGCAAATATCTGTCTTATCTCGATAATTTTAACCCTGAAAGGAATCCAAACCTGTCACCAAATCAAAATAAAATTCAATCAAATGGCAACACTTGCTCTCTTCGTGGTAATTTGTATGAATCTTGATTCTAAAAAGACCACTGTGAATTGAATAACACGATATCTCATTCCTTTCCTTATCTATATCCCACCTCTTTCTTCTGTGTTCTCTTTTCAAAAGTCAAGTAGAAGTCAAATCCTGTACATTATCATGTCGCCACAATCATTCAATATACCCCCCTGGAGACTCAAATATTTGAAATGAAAGCCTGATGGGAGTGATTTAAGATGTGTTTATCTACAGGTGGAGAAAATATATGTTGCCGTCTCAACCATAATTACATCCAGATGTAATTCAAAACAGAGTGACACCTTGATCACTTTAACATTATTTCAGATGGTGAGAGCTTTGGCGTAGGTTCAGGTGGCGGCGTATCTAAGACTTTTATAGACGATAATAAATTAATAAGCTTGAATTTGCACATATTGTTATTATTGCATCAACTCACATTTTATCACTGTAGAACTTTAGCTTTGTTTAATGACTCAACTCATGCACGGTAACTATTTATTTGTAACTGTTTATTGCAAATATATGTTAACATTAATATACGATAATTTTGAACGATGCATTTGAGGAAATTGTGCGATAATATCTTACGATAATGTAAAGAGATGCACGATAAAACCCAAGTAAATCAAACCTGAAACAAGCTTCATAAAATTCACAAAATGTGATATTAGTATATATTCCAGTGAACATCCGTTGAACTTGATAACATATTCTTGTCATTTTTTTTTTTTGTTGTCTTTAACGTTTTATTTAAAGGAGTGATAATAAGCATAATAATACATGCTTCACAGAGATTTAATAAATTTCTCATAATTATCTTTCGGTATAGGGGATTTCACGGTTACTATCTCACCAGAGGGCGTATCGGTGCAGCTAACTTCCCGATAGATGTAAATATGGTAGACTTAGATAAAAAAAATGTGACAAACCGCTCATATTTTGCAAGCAGGATCGATATCTCAGTATTTAAAAAAGAAATTCTATCAATATTTGATCAATTGTTGTAACATCTTTTATATTTTTCACTAACTTGTTCTGCAGCCAGCTTTCAAATAAGTGTTCTCTGCCCATTTCAGATCTTCATTATCTTTCCATTACTACATTATGTACTAGTTTGTATTTTATGCAAAGCGTATCGCTGAGTTAAAAGTTCTTGCAATTTATCTCGCTTGAAGAATATTGAAAATATGTTTATTTCTTTACAGCTTTAATCAAGCGTACAGACAAACATAAATTTTATTTCGATATTTTGGAAGAAAAACAAACGCTTTAATTATCATTTGTGCGATAATATTTAAAAATATTGAGATGAAAGCAAAGAAAAATGATAAAACGATCCGCCATTTGTAAGAATTTGAATTTAACGAAGTGCATAACGAATAATGCGCCATTTCAACCACATAAATATCCCGAATAACTGTGCAGCCAACCTCCCAACGTATAATTATGAACTGTTTGCAGTAAGTTCTGCTTATGCACCACTAAAGCCTGGTTTGCATTAGATTGACACAATTACATGCTTTGTGAATTTATTTCCTTTCGAAACAGACGCCTTCCTGATGTAATTATCTCCAAATGTGCACGAGACAGATTCAGTGATGCACAACAAGATGTAAGTGCATCTATATTATACAAATAATTGGTCCCCTGTTTGCTGGATATGGTCGTATACACGGCAAACATGGCTCAAATAAACATTGTCATTTGAATTACACATATTAGAGGTTACAATTGTTGTTATTAAAGGTGATACTTATGAAAATAAATTCAATGTTGGACCTACCTCTCTCTCTCTCTCTCTCTCTCTCTCTCTCTCTCTCTCTCTCTCTCTGTTTGCTAATTCCTTATTACTTATGTGGCTTCTCTGAATGGGCTTGTGAACTGATTAAATTGCCATTGATTTCGCTTTGTTAACCTGTATGCGTTCATCCACTATGAACTTAATTATATGCAACAAAGAGATTGTTAAGTCTTCTTGTTTTCGCGAGTATATAGTCTCGAAAATGCATCAAAATACACATAGATTTGTGCAAATTGTAATTCTGGTCATTCATTGGAGCCTACTGGATAATGTTTTCTAGGGCCCACCAATATTGTCCTCTGCCCTGGTCATCTCTGATGCTTTTATGCTCATATCTACTTTTCTGTTTTAGGCAAGTTATTGAACTTGATATTTAATCACAATAATTATGTGAAGGGTGTACAAATTTCAAACCTTAACAAATTTGCTTGAAACTTTCATCACGAACATACACTATGTTAATGAGACACACACACACACACACACACACACACACACACATATATATATATATATATATATATATATATATATATATATATATATATATATATATATATATATATATATATATATATATATATATATATATCTTATGGGTTTGCTATTCTTCGTATCTTACTGAACATCAGAGTCGTGTTTCCCGGTTTCTATGGCGAGAACAGCTAAAAGTGCGTGTAACGCATCACGTTATAGTACAGAGAGTACAAATCAAGTTTATTTGATTATTTTATTTGTTAATCACAAAGGAGGGCAATATGTCCATGGACTTAAACGAATCATTAACTATTTATCGTACCAAAAATGCTTTCTCAAAATAGAAAGCTTTGCATTGATGATATTTATCTAGTTATACCTGGATTTAGGCTGAGATTGTTAAATCTGATCACACGCTATGCGGTCGTTTTCTAGTTCTTCTTTATTGAGCTATTGTTTGGCGGTTCTCAGCCCTCGTAGCAATCATCGAATCTTAGGTTTATCATGAGTAAACAGAAACTCAAACTTTATGAAATTCCAATGAAAAACATGTATGTTATCGAGACACAAAAAAGAAATTGAAGAACAAATTGAACGGGATCCTAGACTTATTTATAGAGATTCAAGGTATAAATCTTGTAATTTTGCTTACGATATGCCATATATGGTTATTACGTGACGGAAATGTAAATCCAAAACGTCTATATTCTTAAAGACTTAAATGCCTTGAACGCATCGTATGCAAAACAGCTCTCACAACCCCATGAAACCATGTGTTTCATTCATCCAACAAAATTAAAGATATGTTTAAATCCTTACAGTGAAATTAGGCGTCGTACTCTATCCCATTCAGTCTTAGCATAGTTACTCATACTGGTGACCCGTGACGCCCACAGGAGAGTGGGTGAGATAATATGTTGATGTTGGAATTAACGGAACTTTAAACACATTGACTATATCATGCCGAAGAGCAGCAGAGAGGGTGAATCCTACAACGTTTTTAGACAAAATTTGATTGAAATCCTAAAACGAGCCGTCCTATAATCTCATTTTAACCAAAAAGAGGGCGAATCCTACAACGTTTTCAGACAAAAAAAATTGATTGAATCCTTAAAACGATCCGTAGGATTTCGTTGAAATCTACGAAATCTCATTTTAACTAAAAAAATGAAAACGAAGATTTTTACGATTTTTTAATTAATTTTGGTCGCAACTTGTTGTCATCCACCCTCTCTGCTGCTTAGTGATTTCATCACTGGGTTAACAAAAAATAATAAATGATTTGATCAAGTCTTTAGGATCTCACAAACAAACTAATCGCTAACACCTCTTCTTGTAAATCAATCAGATTATTTGACTGGTCGGTGAGTTTGAAATTAATTCTCGTTAACGAATTATTATGGCATCGCATATAAACAGGATTAATTGGGTTTTCAATTATTAAAAATCCTGGAGGAGCTGTTGGTGCAAACGAATAAAGAATATATCCTTGCTGAGCTTGATTTGATCGTTCGAGATTAATTTGATAGCTTCCTTCGATAACATCACATACTAAATTGAGCGCAATCACTGAGGATATATTTACGTTGAACGGAGCGATATGCCTGCCGCCACCATCTGGATCATTATTATGTTTAAGGATTTTTATTTCCGGTGATGCTGTTTTTTTCCATGCATCATGAATTATTTTAAAACCAATATCGATGGCATCACTGAGTAGTTTTTTTAGTTCCGGTACGTTGTATCCCGGTAGTTTGAATGTCGGGATATCTTCAACGCGGATATTATAGTCTGTTGCAAATCTTGTTCTCGATTTGGGAATATCGTCATCTAATACCACTTGAATGATTTGCAAATGAAATGTTTCCATGTCATTGATGATTTTGTTGCATGTTTTTACGACGCTGATAAATTCATCTCGGGTGAGAGAGCCGGATTTTAGAGATATTAACAACAATGAAAAATCATTATTCATCGCTGTGAAATTTTTAATGATTTCAGGTTCGTTAACAAAATGAAATCCCTCCTCCTCCCCTGGCTTCTCTCTTCCAGTTGCGTAGTATCCGAAATAAAAAAAATCTGTAGGTATCCTGTATTCTTTATAACTCTTTATTGGATTATCAGGTTTTATTCTGTCGGTGATATAATCAGATTTTTGTGGTTCTGGTAATTTAACGGTTTCCTCCAGAGTTTTACTCTGGGGTGGTAATTCAGGCCATCCTAGTACGGTTCTAATAGAACTCTGATAGATATCTACGACGTATTCTTCTGAGTTTATCTCAATTGCGGATGATAGCGTCGGCTCATGAACTGTTATAGCGATTTTTGACTCTACTCCAGTAATCGATTTTATTCTACGCGCGAATTCATTATTGATTTGTTCGATTTGGTATGACCCTGTTGGTATCGAAACGACGTTCCAGTCTGGGGTTCCGTCGTCTTTATTCTTATTTGCAAACACTAAAGAATTATTGGGTTGTTGACCACCAAATGATTTTGATCTGATATTAGGCCAACTGTGATACACTCGTAGTTTTGCTAGCGCTATCTCCTTCACCGGAACCGGAGAGGGGAAATTCACACTGAATTCTGGATTCGTTGATGTTATTGATATCATGCTTGTTTGTACTGGGTTCGTGTTCTCCACTATTCGTTGAAGTAATTCCTGCGGTGTCGTCATTATATTCATGTTGTATTTCTAATTTTGGTATCGAGGAATCATAAATACTGACCATCACCGAGAACTCACAATCTGGTAATGTTGATATTATTGAGATCATTTTGTTTTTTGGGTTTGTTTTTTCTGATTCCATCTGTGTTGTCATTGTTATTATACTCATGTTGTTGCTCTAATTTCGATATTGCAGAATTAAAAATACTGACCATCTCTGAGAATTCACAATCTGATATAATCGTATTATCGAGTGACGACGATATCATCAATGATAACTGCGAATATGCGGTTGATGCAATATGAAATTGAAGTAAGTAATTCTGCAGTTTACTCTGGCTGCATGATGATATCCTTTTTGCTATCCCGGTTGATATACCCCCGATTGTAGCCACCGCAGAAATGCAAATTGGAACTACGACCGGGGCAATCATTGTAACCGATGCAAGTATTATTCCGGCGCCAGTGAGAACGCTTGACACCGAGTACATAGTAATATCAATTGCGGTGATTCTTCGTCGGTATTTTTTTATTTTTATTTGATACTCCTCAGTGAGGGTTTTGAGTCTATTTTGAAATTCTCTGACCTGATCATAGCGACATTGCGTCGATGACAAAGTCATTGTTGTTATTTTAAAAAAGCTAGCGTTTTCAATTGTGAAATCCGAACGATTTAGTTATTTACTTAAATCCGCTACGAATTCAACATACCAGGTTACTGAAACCCCAATCAAATTTTTATCAGTAGCTGTTATAGTGAACTTTTCAGTTGTATCCTTGTCGATGATCGTTGAAATCGTATTGTTGACCCCGGATGAACTCGACGATGATATATTAAATTGAGTTAATGGTGTTACTAGTGTTAATCGATAAATACCTTTAACGGTTGCAGTGATATCTAATTTGTTGTTTGTAGGTGTCCACGCAAATGATCCGTGTTGGATTGTATATACTACGTTATTGGTTTTCTCATGAGGAATTTTTGTTTTTTCAATGATTGTTATCATCCTCGAAAAATCACCTTTGATGGCTTCGATGAAAGTTTTTGTCTCATCGATGGATTTTTTAATATCGGGGAGTTTTATTTCAATTTTATCCAACTGGGTTCCAATAAATTTATCAATGATATTTCTACGAAATGATATAAACTGTTTTCCGTTATCTTCAATTCTAGATTCAAGTGTTTTTATTACAACTATAGAATTGTTTAACTCATCGTTGATAGTTTTTAATCGATCTGTAATCGTCGAAATGAGTACACCCGGTTTGAGTTTACCCTGATCGGAAAATAACGCAACGGTGTTCTCGATTGCGTTTTGTTGTTTAACTAAAATATCATCCAGAGAAATATTACTGGTTTTCAATTTACCCTGTTTGTCCTGAAATACAACTATTTCATTCGGGTCAACACTTTTTAAATTTAACGTCTCAGCGATTTCATCTTTAATTTTTTTTGTTATATCCTTGATAGAATCAGGGGTTGCTACGCCATCGGGTTTGGGTTTCAAAGATCTCCCCCAAATATCAATCATGTTATTGTAAAACTCTTTCTCTCTCTAAAAAGCGATTACTAGTGTAGTCATTTACGACAACATGTGGTGGTTTTCCGCTTGGGTTACTCAAGGAGTTAGAAATAGCGTCAAGGACATTTAATACTTCGCTGCCACATATTGGTGGGTCAATCATCGTTTGTGTTGGTAGCGTAGAATACCAAGTCTTCATTGGAAGGGTTTTTATATAACGCAAAAACTCTTTTGGTGGGGCTAATCCATATGAATCAAAATAGACAATCCCACGTGGATCAATAGCGTATGCAACCCAGTGAGTTCCAGGTCCGGTGCTGTTATCGAGATTAATGATTCCGGTTTCAACGCTGTTTGGTTGATGTGGTAATTGATCTTTCATAAAGACACCTCTGAAGTTTTTAATCGCGAGTTTTTTAGCAGCATCCATTAAATCAAAATTGGACATAGAAATCGAAGATTTTTGAATTAATAAATCGTTCCTGGTAGTCTTAGACCCTTTCCGCTGTACCACGAATACGGGGTTCCTGGTAGTCTTAGACCCAATCCGTGAACGGATCGTCCCTTTTTTTTATATCCTCGACCTTTCTTCGGTTCATATGATTCAGCAATGCTCTGTACCGCTTTTGCCCCCAAGCCTCCAGCTGCCCCCAATGCGACTGCTTTTGCAACTGCTGGGGCCGCTGCCGCAAACAACGCTGGTAACGCAGCAAACAATGGAAATATACCACCTGTTTTAATCATATTTTTGATAGCAGCCGCAGAGAGAGTAATCTGAACACCTTTTTTGGCTGCAAGTGCATCATTGAAATGTTTCACCTGACGAGTTGTCAGCGATAGTTTATTTGCACCACCAGTCATTTGGTTGGGTTTCAACGTGATTGTGGTTCCACATCGCTTAGCCGATTCTGATTGCAATTTTTTTAATTGACCGGGAGTTAACGTAACACTAATAACACTATATGACATTATACATAATAGATTGATTCTAATGGAAAAATCTTTTAAAGATTTTCTACTGGGGCATCTACCACTCTCATTCTTCCTCCAACACCTTCGAGTAGCATTGATTTATCACTGAGAATAACAGCAACCGCTCTATAATCAGCAATAGCACCACGAAGCACATTAGCTCTAAAGTGTATATCAACGACAGATTGTCTCATCAAATCGAGATGTTCCAGTGAGAAGTAATAGATCGGATACAGATTTTTAAAGTCGTATTGTGATATTTGCAAACCAGTATCCACATTTTGGTCGCGTGCCATAAATGACAACAGACGATGATAAACTCGTGCGATATGATTTTCTGTGTAATTAAGTTGTATATCCTCGGATGGTTCCTGCTGGCCGTTTATTCTCAGTGAGACGTCTTTAACACCTAACTGATCAAATATCATATGGCTGGAGAGTTGATTGCCAACTCGTGCGTTATCTTGTAACGCAATAAATATATGACGTGGCGCAGAAACACCTTGTTTTGATGCTAGATTCCACGTGAATAACCCGTTGATATTTGATTGCTTCACATCTGTACTCACTGATAACCAACTCAACAACGACTTTCCTCCTTGGTCCATAAATGATAGCAATCGTTCTTCTGCGGTGATTGCTGGAGTCAACACTGGCATCCACAATGATATTTTTGTTAAATTGACTTTACCGGCATCAGTATTTGGATTTGCATTGTCTGCTGGAATCCTCCAGATTGCGTCATTATCATCACTCTTTCGTACAAGCGATACTGTATGCTTCGCTCCATAGATAACTTTTCGGACGTTTCTACAGAATCCAAATATATGATGCAGTGGAATCGCGCATGAAAATGATTTACGCCCTACTCCCAACATTGAGTTTCGTGTTGCAGCTCCTAGATTGAAATTAGCATCGTTGTTTATAATCATATCTTCGGCATCAATATTAGCGGTGCCAGCATTATTCTTTGGTCGTCTTACAACAAATGGATTTCCTCCAGCGGTATTTTTATTATCCTTTGCAAACATCATAGAAGGTCCTGCTGATCTTGTATAATCATCGGAATATCTCGCTAACCCGATTATTGTTGTAGCCACATCAACATCGCGATCTATCGACTCGATTTCTTTTCCATCAATGAGATATCTAGCACTCTCAAATAGCGCCATGATACCATTATTGACAAAACCGACTTGAGTACCAGCTGGATACGGTGCTGGTACAGCAGGAGTATCAGCAGCTGTTACAAGTTCTCCTTCTACTTCAATAAACGCTTCACAGGGTAGAAAGTATTTACTGGTATCATGGACTTGAAGATCAATTCTTGCTCGACTATTTGAGTCTATTGCATGATAGGCGTAATATTGATAATCGCGTACAGAATCATCCTTGCCAACTGGGGCGTCTATATCAAATGCTGGATCACGTGACTGTTTGAACATTTTATTCTATTTATCAGAGTCTAAATCGCGATTTCCCATTTCATCGTCGTAGTTTTTTAAAGCCACTTCCTGCTATCATATTTGCAATATTGCTTTGGTCGGGGTTTAAAGCCATCGACGCTAATTTTTCATCTACTGCGTTATTTATAATTCTACTAACACTTGCAGGCATTTCCGCTGTAGACGGTAACGGTTTTGAAAATCCTTTAGATTTCATCCGTGATTTCACTAATGATGTTAATTTATTCTTCGCAGTTGAAAACGCTTTTCCAGCAAAATCTCCAACAGCACCAATACCCTTATCACGAATAACATCAATGGCTTTCATTCCTAGTTGTTTAGCCAACGGCATCACTTTTGGAGCCATTCTCGCAAATAACCCTAAAATGGTATTACCTAAACCATCTCCGTAGTATGCTCTATAAACCGGAAACCGTGAATTAACTACGTAGACGGGGGTTGGTTTATCATGATTGTAGTGTATGATCATTATTTGAAATCAGAAACAATTTTTCAATTGTAAAACAATTTATCAATTAATCACTGTGATACCCACTTTCCACTAACTCGCCAATGAAATCTCGATATGTGCTGATATCCATGATACCACCCTGAAATAATCGTCTACAGATATCAGCTGCTTCATTAATTATTTCCGGTGAGTTATTTCCAGCTCGGAATCCTCCTACAAGAACCTCTAATCGTGATATATCACTGAGAACACTACCAGGACATGAAATCCAAGGATTTTCCCTCGAAGAGTTTTCAACTAAACCACTGCCTGTTTTTGAAAATCCTTTGGTTTTATCAGTGATACCGGTTGCACCTTTTTCATGATCAGCTTCTCTCGTTATTTTCATCTGTTGGGGGGATTGTGTTATATCAATAAATTTTGATTGTTCTGGTAGTCTAAGAAATCCGGTATCCGATTGCTCCCCTATAGATGATTCAGTTTTTTTTATTGCTGCCATATATTCCTGAAAAGTTTTATCATCTCCTTTTGCTTGAGGGGAACCTGATAGTATACGATATAACCCCTTATACCAATCTTTTTTAGGAGGGAGATTATAATCACCGTGGATATATTTTCTTCTCTGATGAAAACTCCTAGTGACAAATTCGGCTAATTCTTCCATAGAATCAAATTTTTTATTTCTCAATTCATCTAATTTACCGGGAAGAAGTTTTTCATTGAATGCAACTCGTCCACTAGTAGTATCCTCCCCTTTTTCTTGAAATTCGGGTAGGGGGATATCTTCTTGAAGTTCTCGTTGTTGTTCTGAAGCGGTTGATATATCCTGAGGAAGTGTTTTCAATGATTTTTTTGTTTGTTTAGTTCTTTTTGCTATTTTTTCTAACACAGGAAGAAAAGACTCTTCTTGTTTTTTTCCTTCTTCAGAGATTGTTGACACTATCTGTTTCGTTGCTGTGGTTACTGGTTTAAACAATTCTTCAGATCCCAAAGCAAAATCAGTCTGAAAACTCTGTCGTTGTTGTAGTTTATTCCGTACAGAGTCACGAATTGGTACAAATCTCTTAATTGCATCTAATCGTTCACGAGCCAATCGGGTTGTTAATGCTTCATTGACCATTATTTGAAATCAGAAACAATTTTTCAATTGTAAAACAATTTTTCAATCCCGACCTAACACCATCGGATGGTCATGGAAGTATTATTTCATCGTGAGACAGCTTCGTTCATCGATGGCGAAACTATCAAAATTGTATATATAAAAAAATAATACTGATAGTTTCGCCATTCTATTTTTGATCAATCCGACATATCGTCCATCGATTTTTGACATCCCTTGAGGGTCGGCTAAAAAAAATGATTAATGGTCGGGCAATCAAATAATGATAAATGGTCGGTCAATCAAATAATGATAAATGGTCAATCAAAATTGTTCATTTTCTTGAATTAACGCCCGTAGGTTTCTAACTTTAGAGTTGACTTCTTTTTTCAATTCGTATTCGTACCCCAATTCTTTTCGTATTCGTTCTACGATGGTATACAACGGAGCGAACACACTTACGTCACTGGAAAATGCGAGAGAGTCCTTAATAGAATTCTGAATTCTTTTGATGAGTGCATATTTCTTTGGCAGCATGTATTTATTGTTGTTAACTCCGTATTCTATATCCTGAAAATCAGACATGATTTGATCAGGATTTAACCCATCTGATAGTTCAATATCCCAACCTTTCAATTTTGAAATCTCGGATATGATGCTATTCATGTTTTCAGAATTCATTATTCTATAGCAATGATATATCTCTAAATGAAAAATATGAAGCATTAGACGTAACTAAATCGAATTTTTTGTCCCGTCCCTTTTGAAATAGCCGATCGACAAACCCCCTCTGCAACTCTTCGTACTGAGGGTCTACAAATATCGAAGTGCCTACCGGCTTCATTCATTGATTGAAATATTTTTTCTTCGTTAGTTATCGTATTCAAAGATTTCACAGGTCTCGCTTTTTTCGAGTATTTCCCAGTCCTTCCAGATGAATTATTTTCACTCTGTGTAACAACTCGTAAATTTGATAAAGAATTGTTCATTGAATTAGAATCGATATGATCAATAACAAAACCATCCTCGATCAATCCATAAAAACACTCGTACGCGAAACGATGATTGAGATAAGTTTTCTTCCCAACAGTAAATATCAAGTACCCTTGATTATTCACAGAACCAACTGGTTTCTTCAGTCTGCGGTTTCTGACAGTACCATCACTGGATGCTTCATAATTTGTACTCACAGGGTGCTGTCTGAATTCTTGGGTCATTCGTATACATAATACTATTGTTTGTCTAATTCATCGTTTGGTTTAATGATAAATCTTTCGATGTAGTCTTGAGGAGTTCTTATGATTTTATCCCTGACTCTGTCAAGGATACTGACTTTATCAGTGTCAGCGTCAGGGTCATAATTTCTGATTGATTGTCTATTTTTTATTCTTTTATCATAATAACGCTTCAACTCCCTGTATCGCTTTCCACCGCAATTCAAACACAACTGAGATTTTCCCCTAACCCCAACCCCACATCGTATGCAGGGTAACGGGCCAAGGCTTCCACGTCGAAAGCTTTGCATATGATACCCACAAAACTCATTTCTGCATGATTTGTTACACGGGGTTACTGATCCAATCATAAGCCACTTACAGTGATTCATTATATAAAAATCTTTCATTTAAATGCTTGTTTTAATTATAGAATGATGGAATTAAGGAAAACGCCTTCGAAAAATGCTGAATTCAATGCTGATAAGGAGTTTAAGAGATTATTGAAAATCAATCCTAGATTTAATCTCGATAGACCCAAAAAACGTATCAAACGTCCAAGAGACGGAAACATGAAAGAGTTTAAGAGATTATTAAAAATCAATCCTAGATTTAATCTCGATAGACCCAAAAAACGTATCAAACGTCCAAGAGACGGAAACATGAAAGAGTTTAAGAGATTATTGAAAATCAGTCCTAGATTTAATCTCGATAGACCAAAAAAACGTATCAAACGTCCAAGAGACGGAAACATGAAGGAGTTTAAGAGATTATTGAAAATCAGTCCTAGATTTAATCTCGATAGACCAAAAAAACGTAACAAATTTAATCTCGATAAACCCAAAATCCTTCGGATTTCAAAAGCGTCCAAGAAATTACCCTGGAAGGATGCTCAATTCAATCTCGATATAGTCTCTGATACACCAAAGAATAAAATTCTTGATAAAGCCATGATTAATAAAATCAGAGATTGTTTCAATGAATTTAAGCGTGATGGAGCATCCTATTGTTGGTCAACATTTCGAATTGATGGTGTTGTTGACGCTACCATGAATGATGAAAAAGCAGCAGTGATAATTTCACATGTTGGGGAAAAACGGTATTTTTTCCGAATCAAATTCATTATTGAAGTCGATGGCAAATGGATTATTAGGGATAAATTTGAACCAATCCTCAAGAATAAAAAAGCTGTCATTGTGAGTAGAGATTCCAAACCAGGGATTCTAACCGGCATTGACAAACCATACTACGAAAGATCTTATCCCGTAACAGCAATGGTTTATGGGCTATATCCGTTAAATGATAAACCCGATATCGCAAAACTAGCTCCTATGAAATATTCGTCAGGGCTTAATTGTGTAGCAACACGGGTAATGGAGCACTTCACAAATGCATCCCGAGGAAATAAACTAACTGATCTAAGACGAAAAAAAATAACCGAGTGGGAACTGACAGTGAAACAGAACGGTGCAAAGATTTCTGATATAGCTAAGTTAGAAACATCATTAAGATTTCCAATAACAGTTATGACGATAACCGGAGAGGTTTTATACGAACCGAAATATAACAAAAATGGAGCACCAATACAGATTATTGATCATAACAAACACGCGTGGACACCTGCGGTAACAGTATTTCCACGAGAACGAACCGTGAAATATATCCCTAAGGAGTTCGTCGGGGATGTTTTCTATGAAGAGAGATTATTTGATGCTATTAATGCGTTGTGTAAGGATGATCCTGTGTCAGTGTGGTTACTTAGAAGTGATGAAGGATTCGATCAATTTGTAAAACCAAATGGTGAATTATATCGCGTTGAAGAATTAGATAACAGAATGAGAAAAATCGCTAATGATTTTTCACCGGAGAGTTTCCATGAAAAACTACTCACGGATAGTTTTACTATTCCATCAGTGGTAGCTCACTTCGCAAGAGAAAAAAACTCATGGCGTCCAACACGAAGTGATTTTCTTGAGGATGTTAAATCGAGTTGCGTCGAATTTGGTCATGGAGGATTGTGGAATACGAAATACTCACGTGATGGTATGATTTCAATTGATATATCCGCGTGTTATCCCGGAAGTTTTCTCGGATATGGGGAATGCGCTGAATACTTCAAACGATTTGGACACCCCACGCATGAAATGACTCGTGTTGCGATTAATGGACCATTGCCTGATTTTGATTTAACCGGATTCGCTCGTGTGATATCATTTGAATTAGCTACAGGGTTACATCCGTGTAGTTATGTTTGGCTCGGTAGACACCTATCTGAAAAGGCCTGGATGCCAATAGTGTTACTACGATATATGATTGATTGTGGTATGCTAATATCGTTGATTGTTTCCGAGGCTATTATATGCTATCGAGCTCAGAAAGAAGTTTGGCTACCACAACCCGATCTAGATCGTATAATCAACGAACTACGAAAACAATTCCCTGATTTCAATGAAGAAGAAATCATAAATTGGTCTAAGAAGTTATTTGAAATTAAAAAAGAACAAGCAAAAGATCTCGGACGAAGAATAATCGGTAAATTCACTCAAGGTGGACGGTACGACAACGCAAAATATTCTTCGCGGTTGATCATAGATGTCGCTGAATACGATTTTCTTGTAGCGGATTTAATGAAACAGGGAAAACTTGTATCCCGTAAGGATGCTTTTCTATCCAATGGTGAGAAATTAGGTACGGTTGTTACCTACTGTGATGGACATAATTCCCAGTACACACATTTGAGAAGTTCAATGCTAGCCTATGCTTCTATTAATCTATTTTCGATGATAAATAGATTTCCTAATACCGCGGTTAGAGTGGCCACTGATTCGATGTATATACACAATAAATACAAATCAGCTGTAGCTAAATTCACAGATCCCGAAGAAAATTGGGGGGGTTGGCGATTTAAAAAGGAGATGCTACATGAGTATTGTGAATCCGCAGACGTTGCCATGGATGATAAATATCTTTGTTGTAACCGTATTGAAAATCAATCAGAATTTTCTAATGCACCACCGGTATCTGATCCAATCTGTAGATATAAAACAGTTTATTTAAACGGTTGTGGTGGGTCAGGAAAGACAACTCGTGCAATTGAATTATTTCGTCGTGGTGGAAATACTTGTATTTCTACTAACATGATTGTGCTAACACCGACTCACAGACTCGCCAGAGAGATGATACAGCGAGGGGTAAATGCCTGTACTTACCATAGTTTCTTTCGATGGAAGGGTGACAAATGGACTCCTGAGCGTATGGGTGATAAATTCATTCCTGAAATCATAATTTGGGATGAAATATGCACAGTGTCATTAGATGTATTACAAATATTTCTCGAGTGGTTGTTAAACAAAAACACAAAAGTCGTCATGTGCGGTGATCACGGCCAACCACCACCATTTGTCGGTGCATCTCCACATGAATGGCTAAGGGGTTTTGTAGACTACTATGAAGAAATCACCACTGATTATAGATCACTTGATGAACGATTACGAGAATTTAAGAAACTAATTAGATTACAACCGGATAGAATCCAGTGCGAAATAGCGCGTGAAGTGATTTCAGAAACTCAAATAAACGATTTCTGGGAAACATGGAGACCAAATGATTTGATAATTGCAAGTAGAAAAATAGTCAGGGATACACTTCAGATGAAGTTATTTGAATTGCATAAAGAAAAATTTGCAACGCTTCCAGTACCCCTTTGTTATAGGCCATCGGATACACGAAAACAGAATATTGAAGTTGATATTCCAGGACAGAGTGAAAAACAAATTCTCGTATTAAATGATATTGTGCTGGTTGATATCAATGTCGTTGAAGATGCATTGCGTGCTAATAAATCCCCGTGGACTCTAGGATACGCAGCAACAATACACTCTTCACAGGGATTGACTATATCGGATACAATTGTTTGGATGGTGGATAATCACATCGAATGGTCGAATTTAGTCTATCTCGCAGTATCCAGAGTACGAAAAATAAATCAACTTCGAAGAGTTGTTTTCGATGATAATGACACAACAATAAGTGATATTGATGTTAGCATCATTAATAAAAAACTCTCCGGTTACAAACAACAGGACAAAAAAAAACAACGAGAATTTGATATTGATGCTGAATTAATAATCACTTTGAAGAAACAACAGAATAATCACTGCGCGAGTTGCAATTGTATAATGCGTTGGCAGTATTCGGATAAGGATCCTCGCCAATTCACCGTAGACAGAAAAAATAACAGTCTCGGTCATGTCAGAAATAATGTGATGTTGACTTGTCTTGAGTGCAATAGACGCAACGGTGCTAGTTAAGACCATGCGGTGGCAATTCAGTATCCTCGGGAATTACCTGTAGTTGTTGTCGAGTAAAACCCCGCTGAGGGGCAGTTGAATCCAGTTTATAGACTGGAGGTCTACCCGTAGATCGTGTTATACTAGATATCTTGTGTGTAGTGACGCTCCAAATAGGATCAGTAGCCCTTTTTCTACCCCCTTCAAGCTCTCCTGGTTCGTATAAGTACCTCACAATGACATTACTATGAAGAATTGGTTCTTTGAAATCTTTTTGTGGTTGTACGGGTATTGACTTCTTTTTAATCGCGTTGATAGGTTTCATGTTGATTGTTCTAGTAATCTCGTTATTCAGTGCAGTAATCACAGATGGTAATCTTTTAACCCATTCACGCGATCGCTTTTCTTGAATGAATTCTTTTGCATATTGATATCCAAATAACCGTTCAGCAAGAGTCCGATTAAATCGTTCTACAATGGCCTGATCGCGATGTAGCGCAGTATGCCCTCGTCGTATGGTGACATTATGATGTTTCATTGTAGATAATACTGCACCCTGAAATTCCTTGCCAGGATCAACCTGCAATAGATTTGGCCAGTGCAGAGGACCTCGTCGATAAATCCTTTCAAATGCAGAAGCGACTTCAGTGGCTGATTTTGTTTTTAACGGTTCTGCTTCTTTGTATCGACTTGCAATATCAACTACGGTTAATGCGTATTTGTAACCACGATCATGTGGCAGAAATAATATATCAGCCTGATGAACTTCATTAGGAGCGGTCACATCAAAATGCGAGAATTGAATTTGTTTAGGCGGTGGTAGATAAATTTGCCATAGTGCCTGTTTGGATAACCAATTAGCCGCAGTGGTTTTTTTCACTTTTGCAGCGCTAGCGAGTTTATGGACTGCTGATTTACCCCTCCAGTATCCTCTTGGGGAATAATAAATTGATTCCATATTATTAATTACCGGCACCTAACATCAATTTACTTTTCATAGCCGATTTTATTAAAAATGAAGCCAATTTTTCTTTGAAGGATTTATCAGGAATAGCATTTAACGCATGAATTAATTTCACATCTGCGAGATGCCTGTGTTGCAGATTGCTGCTTTTATAAGCAACATCATGAAGGTGACAGGCCTTATCAATGGCGTTTATTGGTTCTTCACCGGGGTTGGGTTGATTTTGATTATTGAGTCTGATATCAAGTCTGGTTCCCGGTCCACAGTAGCTATATCCGGGAAGGTGCTTTTCTCCGGGGTACTTTGCCCATGGGGTTCCAGGGAGCTTTGCCAATTTGGCTGCGATATCACCTCCTCGTTTTTTTTTAAATCAGATTTCATAGACACAAATCTAAATTTCTTTGTACCACATTGCATGCATTTACCAGAAAGCGCTGATCGGTTATTTTTAGTTGTAACTGTCGTCACATCATCTGTGCCAGTACGCGTTTTGCACTTCACACAATATAGATCCATAATTTATGTATAGAGATATGGATATAATTGATTTTTCAGCGACTAAAAGAAGAGAACCGGTTAAGCATCATGCAGCGCTACCAAACTCTATCCGGATGATTATAATCGGGCCATCTGGATCCGGTAAAACGCAATTGTTACTCAATTTAATAATGAGATGGATGAAGTGGGATAAGTTGTATTTAATTGCTCCTAGCGTAGATGATCAACGATGTTATGAAGTGCTAAAAGATTTTAACGAGAGCGCGGTAGAAAAATCCGGAGAGGGTATTATTGAGTTTATAACCGATATCGATGAAGCACCGAGCATTGATGATATTGATGGAGATATTAACAATTTAGTCGTATACGACGATATAATGTTGGATAAACAAAAAAATCCTGCTAGAATATTTTCCCGTGGGCGTCACAAAAACACTGACGTGATATATGTCACTCAACGCTACACTCAGGTTCCAAAAGTCATCAGAGATAACTGCAATATTCTTTCTGTATTCAACGGCGTTGATACACATACGCTACGAAATATTTGGCAGACATGGTGTTCTGATATGGACTTCAATCAATTTCGAGATTTCTTTAGTCATGCTCAGTCAAAACCACACGGATTCGCAACAATAAATTTGCATGATCCTCGGACACGATATCGTATCGGACTGGATCAAATATTCGGTTAAAATCGTAAAAGAATTATTAACCCATAGCAGCAGAGAGGGTGGATGACAACAAGTTGCGACCAAAATTAATTAAAAAATCGTAAAAATCTTCGTTTTCATTTTTTTTAGTTAAAATGAGATTTCGTAGATTTCAACGAAATCCTACGGATCGTTTTAAGGATTCAATCAATTTTTTTTGTCTGAAAACGTTGTAGGATTCGCCATCTTTTGGTTAAAATGAGATTATAGGACGGCTCGTTTTAGGATTTCAATCAAATTTTGTCTAAAAACGTTGTAGGATTCACCCCCTCTGCTGCTCTTCTAGATAGTTTCCGATATTTACACACCTCGACAGATATCCTCAGACATCAAGACCTTCTGTTCACGCCAGATACAAACGTAGACGGACAGACAGTGACAGACAGACAGTCAGACACCTCAATTTGATCGCACAATCAAATGGCACAATCAAACAGCACAATCACGGCACAATCAATCACATTCAGCTACAATAAAGAAACCAAACTAATAATAGTTGTTTCTAAAACAATCTAAAATTTAGATTACGCTATTGCATTTAAAGTCTAATAGTGACTAGTAATTCCAAATATTCAACGGTTTAAATCTGCATTGTAATAAAGGCATCATTACATGAAATGATAAACTGAATAAAATTCACAATAAAACGAAATATAAATTTAACACTCACCCCTTTGGCTGGAGAAAGAATAACGAGCTATCTCTCCTTTGACAAGATACTTTTGACTCGTAATCTTTTTAGAATTATTCTGCCTTATATATGTCCCCAAATAGGTGAGCAGAATTCACGGCAAAACTCCCGTGCACCCCGTGATTATAATGTTCCTGACTTCAAGTGATTTCTAGTCAGGTACATGTAAATCGCTACACGTCGCTTACCTTGAAAAACACTTATTCACCCGAGGTAACGCATGTATGACGAAACAAAAAATGGTGAAATTAGTTTGTATTCAAGAAGAAATAAATTCAATTTTCGCCTAATTCTGTGATAATACCTCCCTCCTAAGAATAAAAATGTACACATTTTTAAAACTTACATAGAATAGAAGAAAAATAACTACTGATATCTTACAACATTTATATTGGTTATACTACAATCTGGATTTTAATACTGGGTAAATTTATACAAATTTCCAATCATACCCTACTCAAGTGGTCTGCCCCTATATTTTCAACTCCCCTTATTGCTTCTACACGGAAGCGATAAGGTTGTAGTGTCAGCGCCCAACGCATCAACCGAGCTTTAGCGACCTTGGCCTTGTTCAAATACAATAGGGGTTGGTGATCAGTCTCGAGAACGAAATCTCTCCCAAATAGATACGCGTGATACTTCCCAATTCCCCATACTACGGCCAAACATTCCTTTTCTATAACGGAATAATTTTTCTCCCTGGGTAGCAATTTCCTACTTGAGTAAGCTACGGGTAACTTACTGTCGTCTTGCTCTTGCAGTAAAACTGCCCCCAACCCAGTTTCAGAAGCATCTGTTCTTAAAAAAAAGGGTTTGCTAACATCTGGCAATTTTAATATAGGTGCACTAACAAGTTTCTCTTTCAGAGCACAAAATGCTTTATCTTGTGGCGGTCCCCATTCAACTTTGTTTGGTTGCCCCTTCTTGTCAAATCAGATGGGGACTAGCAAACAACATTTAAGACCCCTTTTTCAACATTGTCGCTCTGTCTCTTGATGTACAACTTAAGCGTGTTAGCATGGAATGTCTTTAAATTACCGTCCATGTCAATTTTATAGTCCATGTCACCTTTGACCTCTTTAACTTCATAGTGACCTTTCCACTGGACTAATAACTTATTTGAGCTAGTTGGAAGAAGCAATAGAACCTGATCTCCTACAAGAAATGTCCTATTTTGCCCTTTGCGGTTATAATATTTGGCATATCTGAGCCCCGATTTCATTAATTCGTCACGTGCTATCTGGCATGTACTCTCTAGTTTATCTCGCAGATCTAACACGTACAGGTAAGTAGTTTTTATTTCCTCGTTCGCGACATCACCCGTCCATAGTTCGCGTAGTATCCGCATCAGGCCTCGAACTGTACTACCGTACAACAGTTCGAAGGGTGAAAACCCTAAACTTTCCTGCGGTACTTCACGGTACGCGAACAGAACAGCGTTCACATAACGGTCCCAGTCTTGCGGACGTTCCGCGCACATCTTTTGTAGCATGTTTTTCAGGGTACCATTAAACTTCTCTACCAGTCCATTGCACATCGGATGGTATGGGTAGTGTTTAGCTGTTTGATGGACAACAGCCTACTTATTTCACCCATGATGTCAGAGGTGAATTGGGCACCACAATCTGTGAGGATTTCGTCTGGCACCCCTACCTTACTGAAGATATCTACTAATGCTTCAGCTACCCTTTCCGTTTTAATAGCTGGTAACGCTAAGACTTCGGGGTATCTGGTCGCGTAATCAACAAGAGTAAGAATATACCGATTCTTTCTTTCGGTAACTGGTTGTATTGGTCCTACAATATCTACTGCCACTCTCTTAAACGGTGTATCTATTAATGGCATCTGTCCTAAGGGCACCCTTGTGACCCTTCCCTTACATACGGTTTTCTGACATACGTCGCACGACCTACAGAACCGTGTGACATCGCCATTAACACCGGGCCAGTAGAATCCAGCGACTACTCTACTGGTGGTCTTAGCCTTACCTAGGTGTCCTGCCATGCTCGACTCATGCGCCACCCTAAGTACTTGAGATCTATATCTCTGGGGTACGACCACTTGTCAATACCTCTTACCCTCCGGAGCGCTAAACACCCTATGAATTAATTCGTTCTTACGGACGAATCTCGAGCTACCCCAACCTTGCAGTGTTTAATCGCGCCGGACGCGATTTTCTCAACAATTGTTTTGATGGATTCATCACGTTCTTCCTCTCGTTTGAACTCATCACGCGAAATTCCTGAAATCGATTCAGGGACTATTAGTTTATGAAACGCGCTTTTCTCTCGTCGTGTTTGCGCTCGCGTTTCGATTGCCTGGGCCAAAGGTATCTTAAAATCTGCCATGGTTGGAAGACGGGAACCTTCAACATTACCGATCGTCAGATCGTAAATATGGTGTTCCATACAAAGGGCATCCACAGTTCCAGTTAGGAAAGGTGTTTTTACAGTGATCCTTGGTACGGGAATGCGACCGATCGTCTGATCAAGTAGCATACATGGGGACTCACACCCGAGCATTTGGTTATCCTGCACGAGACTACGTTTGATCACTACGCCCGTGCAACCAGTGTCACGTAATACTACAACTTCTCGACCGTTGACTACCCTCTCGCGGTTGGTACTCGCGCTTCGGGAAATAGACACGTGCCAAGCGAATGAATACATGGTTCTAACTGTACGATATTATCAGATATACTTTACTTTGTATAGCCACTGCTACCTTATGTACATGTCTCTTTCTTTTAGGACAGTCTTTTTGAACATGACCCCATACATTACACAGGTAACATTGCACACGCTGACTACCTGGATTCCTAACTGACCTATTTGCCTCAGCTGATTTCACAAGCTCCGTAGGCATCGGTCTCGTAGACTGGTTTCCAGACTTAAAATCTTTTGAAACCACGTTATGGGTTCCCCCATGAGCTTCGGCGAAGAAATCGGCTTGCTTAGCCATATCTTTTACGTTTGAGAAGACTTTCTCTTTCAGAAATTGACCTAATTCTCACCCAACTGTTAAATAATTGATCTCTGAGCAAGAAATCAGTCAACCCTTCAAACGTTTTCACCGCATTGCCGCATTCAATCCAGCGCTCAAAATAGTTCGCAATTCTAACGATGAACTGACCAAAGGTTTCTCCCTTATCGGGCTTGCTATACCTGAACTTTTTGAGAAAACCCTGTTTAGTGAGCTCGTACCTTTTAAGTAGTGCTTCCTTTAGGACGTCGTACTTAAACACATCGTCTCTAGGAAGTCGTGAGTATACATCCAGCGCTTTACCTTTTAATAGACCACTAAGATGCAGTGCCCAGTCATTTCGACTCCACTTCTGGTTTTCGGCATAAAGCTCGAACCGATGAAGATAGCTATCCATGTTATCTTTTTCATCGTCAAAGGGAGGTAGTTTGGGGCCCATTAATTGCTAGAGGCAGAATCGTGTTCTCTTTTTCCAGCTGTTGCTAATTCTACCTTACGCTCATGATCCCGTTGTTTTGCTCTTTCTTCTAACTCTAACATTTCTACTTTTGCTCGTTTATCTAACTCTATTCGCCTTTCCTCCGCTTCCCTTTCCCATTCTATCCTGTCCTTTTCGGCCTGCTTCTCTAATTCTATCTTTTCCCTCTCAAAGGCCCATTTCCTTTCTTCGGCTTCCCCTTCTAATGCCCGTTTCCTTTCTTCGGCTTCCCTTTCTAATTCCCTTGCCCTTACCCTTTCTTCCCTTTCCCGGGCTTGTTCTTCCTGAATAAATTTCCTTAAACTTTCTCCTTCATACCCAAATTCTTTGCCTAAGGCAACCAAGTCCTTAAGGGATGACATGACAGTTGTAATATAAATATAAATATATAGAACAGGCTGACCTTATCTTCCTGATGAAGGTAATCAAACCAATACTTTAAATATGTTTATACTGGACCCACGGACCTAGATAAACTAAACAAAAATAAAACCCTACTTGAGGATTATCTTGTCAAGAAGGTCACGCTCAAATATAAACATTAAATGTATACTTTCACAAACAAAATGATTGACAGTTCACTTAATCCAGTGATCCCACTTCTGACAGCATTGTAACAATTGTTACCGAGTGGTTGGTGGATTAAATCAACAACACAAACACAATATGTGAAAGATGATGTAAATTTATGAAATAAATTATTAATGTAAAATAATCATGTATCAACACAATAACTCATGCGTTCAACCCACGATCACACTTCACAACCATTCACAATTTAAAAATAAATTAAATATTAATACAAAATAAATACAGATCCAAGGAACCTCCTGGACTACACAAATGTTTCAAATAAAATGGAACCTTTACAAAAGTTATATTATCGCACGTATAAATTGCGATAACAAATACAAACATCAAACTATATTATCGCACGTATGAATTGCGATAACAAGTACAAATATCTACATGTATTAAATCAAGTTACTAACTGTTATTGAGATTCTTGTAATTCCTTGGAATACTATCAAGATTCAAAGTAACTCTGTGTAAATATATCAATGTATTCAATTGTAACAACAATTGAAACACACACATGCGTCTCGACCCTGTACAACCTTACGATTCACCAACTGTTGAATCGCCGCACAGCTTCTCCGAATACCTAGGGTTGACCCAATGCTTTTATCGGCCGCTTGCCCTTCACGGATCCACTACAGTTATACGTACAGACAGCATACAGCACCTACTAGAACCACCGGTCCCAAACACTTAGATGCTACCCCGGACGTTTACACCTCTTGACAGCTCCGGACACTCGGACATTTAGACTTCTAGATAGTTTCGGATATTTACACACCTCGACAGATATCCTCAGACATCAAGACCTTATGTTCACGCCAGATACAAACGTAGACGGACAGACAGTGACAGACAGACAGTCAGACACCTCAATTTGATCGCACAATCAAATGGCACAATCAAACAGCACAATCACGGCACAATCAATCACATTCAGCTACAATAAAGAAACCAAACTAATAATAGTTGTTTCTAAAACAATCTAAAATTTAGATTACGCTATTGCATTTAAAGTCTAATAGTGACTAGTAATTCCAAATATTCAACGGTTTAAATCTGCATTGTAATAAAGGCATCATTACATGAAATGATAAACTGAATAAAATTCACAATAAAACGAAATATAAATTTAACACTCACCCCTTTGGCTGGAGAAAGAATAACGAGCTATCTCTCCTTTGACAAGATACTTTTGACTCGTAATCTTTTTAGAATTATTCTGCCTTATATATGTCCCCAAATAGGTGAGCAGAATTCACGGCAAAACTCCCGTGCACCCCGTGATTATAATGTTCCTGACTTCAAGTGATTTCTAGTCAGGTACATGTAAATCGCTACACGTCGCTTACCTTGAAAAACACTTATTCACCCGAGGTAACGCATGTATGACGAAACAAAAAATGGTGAAATTAGTTTGTATTCAAGAAGAAATAAATTCAATTTTCGCCTAATTCTGTGACAATCGGTAGATCACAAAAAAGTAGCAAATCTGTAACAAACAATATCAACAACAGATGACTTTTAGAATATCAACAAAAGATATGACTTTTTGAAAATCAACAAAATATATGACTTTTTGAATATCAACAAAAGATATGACTTTTTGTATATCAACACAAGATATGACTTTTTGTATATCAACAAAAGATATGACTTTTTGAATAATAACAACAGATAACTTTTTGAATATCAACAAAAGATATGACTTTTTAAATATCAACAAAAGATATGACTTTTTGAATAATAACAAATGATATGACTTTTTGAATATCAACAAAAGATATGACTTTTTAAATATCAACAAAAGATATGACTTTTTGAATAATAACAAAAGATATGACTTTTTGAATATCAACAAAAGATATGACTTTTTGAATAATAACAAAAGATATGACCTTTTGAATATCAACAAAAGATATGACTTTTTGAATATCAACAAAAGATATGACTTTCTGAATATCAATAAAAGATATGACTTTTGAATATCAACAAAAGATATGACTTTTTGAATAATAACAAAAGATATGACTTTTTGAATATCAACAAAAGATATGACTTTTTGAATATCAACAAAAGATATGACTTTTTGAATATCAACAAAAGATATGACTTTTTGTATATCAGCAAAAGTTATGACTTTTTGAATATCAACAAAAGATATGACTTTTTGAATAATAACAAAAGATATGACTTTTTGAATATCAACAAAAGATATGACTTTTTGAATATCAACAAAAGATATGACTTTTTGAATATCAACAAAAGATATGACTTTTTGAATATCAACAAAAGATATGACTTTTTGAATATCAACAAAAGATATGACTTTTTGAATATCAACAAAAGATATGACTTTTTGAATATCAACAAAAGATATGACTTTTTGTATATCAGCAAAAGTTATGACTTTTTGAATATCAACAAAAGATATGACTTTTTGAATAATAACAAAAGATATGACTTTTTGAATATCAACAAAAGATATGACTTTTTGAATATCAACAAAAGATATGACTTTTTGAATATCAACAAAAGATATGACTTTTTGAATATCAACAAAAGATATGACTTTTTGAATATCAACAAAAGATATGACTTTTTGAATATCAACAAAAGATATGACTTTTTGAATATCAACAAACGATTTACCAAACATGTATGTATGTCTGTGTGTGCGACAGGGGGGGGTCAACCATGTTTTTAAGCAATACCGAGACATTTGTTTCTACAATAATGTCGCATATTCCATAATTAGAGTGACGTTTTGCAAATTGTGAAAAACACAATTATTCAATAAAGATTACACACATTAATTTTGAGCGTTCACTCGCATCATATACATTCAGATACAGTCATTACACCTTCTACGTTGACCAACAAAAACGACATCAATGGAAACGTCTACAATCCATTTCAAAAGCAACCGGAGAGATGCATTATTCCACATTGTTAAACTCGGCAATTCACAATGGACGTGCTAGGATAGAGAGATTCTGCAAAAAAGTCAGTTATGATCTCTCTGACAAACTCAACCAATGGCGATGGACTTATTGTTGTCTTCAAAACGGAAATTCTATCCATAAAAAATCATACTCAGAGATGATATAATTTGATATACCATTCATATTTAATTAGGACAGATGTTCAGTTTTAGAAACAATATGAAACTATAATTTAACATATTTTCATCACACCGTTGACACATTAAGCTATAATGTGTTCTTGAGATGATAGCATGTTAACATACCACCCCACATTCTGGAACATTCTGTTATACTATTCATATAAACATTTTGAAGGTCACAGTTCGAACCATAATGTCACATCGTTCTGAATATGGCCTCGTTACACCATATATAAACCACAAACCCAAATGTCACATCGTCCTGAACATGGCCTCGTTACGCTATATATAAAACACAAACCCAAATGTCACATCGTTCTGAACAAGGCCTCGTTACGCCATATATAAACCACAAACAAGAACAGTATGAATGACAAATTAAATTAAACTTGTTATATGTCAGCTAAGAGCGGGTGTTGGTGGAAGGGTCGGTGGTAACATGGAATATAACCTATATACGATATTAGTTTAAATGCTAACTTGTATGAGTAAATAAACCCACCTCTGTCCACATAAGACTGTTGGACAGAATCTATAAAAAAAATTCCTCTAAGTCTGCCGTAGTCTACTTTCCAAAACAAATGCAAAGATCTGGTCACAAATACATTACAGTAAATCTGAAATTTTTGCATCCATTAATCATCCATTCACATAAATATCCAACAACTAGATGACTTGGTATTGAAATAGACACACCTTAGTTGTAAAACTTTATCGTCTAACCCAATCAGAATTCATATGGATATTCTGTGTTCAAAATGACGGTGTCTGAGTCAAATGTTCAATTTTTTGGAAGGACATTTTTTCGTTTAATTATAATTTGCAAAACACCTAATTTTATTTGATATCTGAAAATACATTAGTAATTTGGATTATAAATGTCTAACCATTCCATGAGTTTAGCCTGTATTGCCATTGGCCTTCGTTGGATCCATTCTCCTCGCAAATATCTGCCAGGTATGTAATTAAAAACCATTAATAATGCACGGGTAACAACAACTAATATCAAGTAAATTCTGTCAATCAAAAGTGAATTATGCCTACGAATTAGAATATAGTACAGCAATAAAAACAAACGAATTTGATGGCTTCGTTGCGAGGATACAAAGTCCTGCCAAGAATAAAAGAATCAACTGAATTCTCTGAATTTTTTTACTAGATTGATTTCCGTCTAAGATCGATAGGTTTTTGTTCGCCACAGGCATTCAACGTTTGAATAAATTTCATTCACCATCTTCAAGATTACTTTTTCCGCTAAAACGGAGCAGATATTTATATGTGTAAATTTATTACTTTCTTCCGAGAATTCCTCCCTTTTAAACAATAAAAGACAGCATGACTTCTCGGGGAACGGCTCCTTCGTAATGATATTAAAAACATCCAATAAATCATACTTTTAAGGAATGTCATTCTGGTACAGAGAAAAATTAATATGAACTAATGTGATTTGACAGAGCAATATTTCAGAGGCCGGTATCTTGGGCATAAATCAATAGTGTTTTGTGCACATCCCGCGGGACAGCTTTGAAAGCAAATGCGCAACGGCGGCGTTTATAACAACACCGTGACTGACATTTAGAAGCACTTGTCGCGCTTTGAACAATTCACCAAGATTCACTGGGACTTGGTTATCGTTTTGGGGCATAAAAGAGACATGCATGACTTCTTCCTGGGAGGGGTGGCATGGAAAGCTAGCAAACAAACTGAGAAATGTCAGTGCGGATAAGTCGAGGAAAGTTTTCATAATACTATAGTTGCCAGGTGTATAGACTTCGATAGAAAATGTTATGTTGTTTTGAAAAAGGCAGTGAATATAACTAATTTTTTAATAGTTTTCTTTTCAACATGGCCACTAATTTTCAGCATCATAATAACGTTGATAAATATATGTGCTAGGCAACTCAAAATATCGTTGATACATATAGGTGGTAGTCAACTCACCATATCGTTGATAAATATATGTGGTAGTCGTCAACGCACCTTATTGTTGATAAATATATGTGATTGTCAACGCACCGTATCGTTGATAAATAGATGTCGTAGATCCCTCACAATATCGTCGATTAATAGATGTGGTAGTCAACTCACCATATCACTGATAAATATTTGTGGTACATGTAGTCAACGCACCTTATCGTTAATAAATATATATGGTAGTCAACGCACCATATCGCTGATAAATAGATGTCGTAGATAAATCACAATATCGTCGATTAATAGATGTGGTAGTCAACGCACCATATCGCTGATAAATAGATGTCGTAGATAAATCACAATATCGTTGATAAATATATGTGGTAGTCAATTCAACATATCGCTGATAAATATATTAGGTAGTCAACGTACTATGTCCTTGATAAATATAAGTGGTAGTCAACTCACTTTATCGTTGATACATATATGTTTTAGTAAACTCACCATATCGTTGATAAATAGATGTGGTAGTCAGCTCACCATATTGCTGATAAAAGTAAGTGGTAGTCATCGCGCCACATCGTTAATAAATAGATAATTCACATTATCGTTGATAAATGTTTGTGGCAGTCAATTCAACATATCGTTGATAAATATATGTCGTAGTCAATTCAACATATCCCTGATAAATATATGTGGTAGTCAACTCACGATATCGTTGATAAATTCATGTCCTAGAGAACTCACCATATCGTTGATAAATGTATGTAGTAGTCAATTCAACATATTATGTTGATAAATATATCTGGTAGTTAACGCACCATGTCGTTGTGCTGTAAATAGTTAACTCACCATGTCGCTGATAAATGTATGTGTTAGTCAAAGCACATTATCGTTGTTACATATATGTTTTAGTAAACTCACCATATCGTTGGTAAACAGATGTGGTAATCAACTCACTATATCATTGATACATATATGTGGTAGTCAAATCACCATATCGTTGATACATATATGTGGTAGTCAACTCACAATATCGTTGATAAATAGATGTGGTAGTCAGCTTATGGATTCTGTTATGACTAGCTGGATATTAGTACATGGGTTAATGAAGATGAGTAAAGTCTCAAAAGATCATACCATCTAAAGTCTACGGTTGCGTCTGTGATTAAGATTGTAATATTAGCCAATTATAAACGAATTTTCAAATTAGCTTGTTTAAATCTTAAAACCCTTTTTGATAACATCAGTAATCTCCATAGATATTGGGTGTGAACACAAAACCGTTGCTATTCCTAGGCGGGGCTATGGCGAATACATATATACTATGATAAAGACAAAATGTGAAAAACGAGATTCCTTTTTCTCTATGCTTTACCCCTTCCCTCCACCTCCCTTCCAACTCCTCCTCTCGATTGATGAAGATTGACCGAGACTGATCGAGAGAGATTAAGCACAAACTCTGCTTACTTGATCCAAGAGAAAATGAATATGGATTGAATTAACCCAATAGGCTTCGCTGTGCATTTCTAACTCACTGTTAACATACAAGCTTTTAATTTAATTTTAAAGTTGAAAAGAAGATAAAGAAAGTTTTGACATTTGTCTAAGTGAAACAAACAAAACGTGCTCGACCTTTTTTGTGCATGAATAAATGTATTTTTTTATCGTCATGGAATAAAATAATTTATATTCTTGGAGACCAGATTACAAAATATTTGAACTAACTTTAATAAGGACTGAGTCGTCAGTGATGACTCCCGTGAAATAATCAATGCCATATATATGAAAAGTTTTTAAACATTCATTTACCATAGTGTTATTGTATATGAATATTGGTTATACAGTCTGTAACGTTCAATTTCAGCCATTAATAAGACCTGTACATAATTAGCAAGTTATATTAAATACAAACTAGGCTGAGTGTCTAGAGTATAACGATTGTCCTTTCAAGCCAGTGAGATGACTGGCGAAACAAGACTAAGATTAGCATACCAGGTAATCTGTCATACAAAGTCTAACAAGTAAGTGTTAATTTTTTTAATTATTTTCCATCCTCTGTATTTTTAAGATGCTAGCACAAACATAATTTGCTAAAGACCGATGTTTATGATATGATGTATACATTTATCTAATTGCATGTATTATAATATTCCAAACATTTCGCTTCCATTTAGCACAAGCATAAAACGTGAATCTTTATGTGTGTAACTGAAAATTATTGGTTTGTTTGCTACTTCTTCCGTGTAAATTATGTTTTATCAATCGAAATTGAAAGCAGTTGAACATTTACATAATTTGGCATCATATACATTCGTACGTACTTACAAATTGAATCAAATCGCAAACATGATAGGTCCTTGGCTGCCATCACATAATGCACAATCAGATGAATATGGTATATAGTGTTTGTTTCACTGATTACTCTTAAAAATGTGCAACGACTCAGATCTGCCTGAGCATTATGCGACTTCAGATGTGTGTCTGTGCAGTTTGCAGTTGAACCTAGCACATGTTCTATATGCAATTTAGAATATATATCAATACAGACACATAACAACTATAGTAGAAAGACTCTCCACTCCCGGTATACCTGCGCCGGACCCGATGTTTATAAACGGATGCAAAACATAGCAGAGGATATGAATTTCTACACATACATTTCTGTGGTGATTCCATTTTTTCATCCTGTTTTTTTTTTGTTGTTGTATGAACCCTGCAAACTATGTTTCCAACAGGTTTTCACATAGACCATAAAGCAGAGAAGACTTCTGTTTAAAGTTCAGCTTCATTTATCTTCTTAATTATTTACACCATCTTTAACGAGGCAATATGCCAGGCCAGAGATTCAGATATAAACCTCAATAATATACATGCAAAGTAAAACTGAAATAAAATAATATTATAATAAATCGAAAATGATGTGCCGTCAAATAGTAATCAATAAATAACTTGTGTAAAATTCAAGTGTGCCAAATACGTCTGGTTTATCATGGAATACTAAATCAAGCAATTCCTCAGAATAAAGGTCCAACGTAACGTAAGAGGCCGTAACACATGTACACAAGACATTAATAATATAAACAAATAAATCAACCAGTTAAAAAGGAGTTACAAGGATGTAATTTTTAGTTATTTAATTATAGTTCAATATATCGTTTACAAGCATGAAGCTAATCCATGTGTCCAATGGTGACATTTCATACATTAACTCCAAAAGCGAACAGCATGGAATGTCATTTACTATCTTTCAATGAGCGTTTCAGACTTTATGGGCACAAACATTATTTGTTAAGTGATTCAATATAATTTTTCCCCAACAATCCGAAAACCCCAACAAAACGAACAACCCAAACCCCACCATAAACACATCTACCTAGGTCTAGACAACGTGTTTTCTGATGTCTCGGGGTAGCGAGTAATTGCAGTTGTATAATTGCACTACCATGTAAGTCTCCTTGCAATTAGAAGCAGTCCATACCACTTAGGTGCGTCATATGTTTTCAATCTTCAAATAGTAACCTCTACTTTGTATTTCAACCTGTTTCATGACACTGACAAAAGTCCAGAAAGTACTACACTGACGCTTCATCAAGATTGTAGCACTTAATTTTACCTCTGACATTTTACTGTGTATTATTTACTGTACACTATATAGCTGGAATTGTTATGCTGTATCAAATGCTGCTGC
The DNA here is from genome assembly GCA_030141615.1 of Unio pictorum. Classification (NCBI taxonomy): domain Eukaryota; kingdom Metazoa; phylum Mollusca; class Bivalvia; order Unionida; family Unionidae; genus Unio; species Unio pictorum. The sequence continues at coordinate 5,080,216 of JARLTB010000221.1, forward strand.
TGTTGATGATAATGATGTAGATGAAATGCGTATATATAGTTACCTGCGACATCCATAGCAGGTCAGTCAAAATGAAATGTCATTTTATCTTTCCAATGTATTGCTACAATGTAAAGCTTAAATGACTCCTGGTAGAGATCTTCGATAGAGCTACAAGGGTTTTAGTGCAACATATGGGATTAATTAATACTCGTGGGTTATAATGAGAGTGGGGGTGGGGTGATTATGATTTTTAACGTAGCTTTAAAAAATGTTTCCAGTCATAACGATGTCTGCAGTGTGGCAATATCAAGTGGGTAAATGTCATCTTACAAACAAGTCAATTAGGAAAATGAATCATAAAACTACAATTATTAACATCAGTTTCGGAATGCTTCATACATACAATGAACAACTGTTTCATGATATTCCTGTATTTTAAAGTTGTTTTGTCTATCGCGTCATGGTTTGAAGCAAATAAATTGAAATTGTTTAAAAGTCCTAATCAGCTCAAAATGCAGCCGGGAACATAAAATTAAATTGTTGATTTCTGACCGTGTTAATCATACTAGTGGGTATATCGAAACTTAATTTTTCTTTTAAATCCGTTATCACTTCAAGATAAAGATACATTTTGCAGAACACAACACTCACTCACTCAGACTACCATGTAAGTCTCCTTGCAATTAGAAGCAGTCCATACCACTTAGGTGCGTCATATGTTTTCAATCTTCAAATAGTAACCTCTACTTTGTATTTCAACCTGTTTCATGACACTGACAAAAGTCCAGAAAGTACTACACTGACGCTTCATCAAGATTGTAGCACTTAATTTTACCTCTGACATTTTACTGTGTATTATTTACTGTACACTATATAGCTGGAATTGTTATGCTGTATCAAATGCTGCTGCTGTTGATGATAATGATGTAGATGAAATGCGTATATATAGTTACCTGCGACATCCATAGCAGGTCAGTCAAAATGAAATGTCATTTTATCTTTCCAATGTATTGCTACAATGTAAAGCTTAAATGACTCCTGGTAGAGATCTTCGATAGAGCTACAAGGGTTTTAGTGCAACATATGGGATTAATTAATACTCGTGGGTTATAATGAGAGTGGGGGTGGGGTGATTATGATTTTTAACGTAGCTTTAAAAAATGTTTCCAGTCATAACGATGTCTGCAGTGTGGCAATTTATAGTGATGTATGGAATCGCATCACGATTAATAGTTCCAGTTCAGTACCCCGAATGTAGTTCTAGTGTATTTTTAGAACATTTTTTCCGCTCTCAATTTGGTGGTGATAGAAAAGTTATTTTGATACATGTTTGGTATGGATTTAAAGGTAATTGTTTATTCTTGAGAATAGGATCTCCGATAGTGGTTGTCTGTGTGTATTTCGGCGCCAGTGCACAGTGTGTACTTAGGCCTTAGTAATGATCCGGAAGTGAAATCTGTGTTCTGTTTACATGCTGATCTGTTTACAGCGCAGCCACTCAAAAAAACAACCCATGACAAGAATTTCACCGTGAAGTCATCTTTGGGGGTATTTTAGATTTTCATATGATTTGTATTGATTGTCACACTGTGGAAAGGTCAGTGCTGAGAAATATATGTAGAGAACATATAGTAAAATTAATTGTGGTGTATGGCCGTATAGCACTGGGGCATTATGCCACATACATGTAGCATGATGTCATACGTAGTCATCCTATCCTCACAGCAGGCCGACAAGTCCTAAAAACTAACCCCTTAATGCTGAGCGTCTAGCATGGCAGCTGTAAGTCTGTGGTATGACTCGACCGAAGTTCGAACTCACGACGTCCAGCATTCCAGGCGTACGCTCTTACCACAAGGTCACTGGTGCGATCGGGGGTTATGATGTAACAGACAGGATCAATACTCGCGGATTATTTAGCATAGATCTAGCATTGTAGCGAATGTTTTTTATTCAATAAAGCATACTTTTTTCTACATGACAGTTGACCAATTTGTATATATTTCTATCATCAAGAAAAACAGCAATTGATATAGTTTTCAACCTACCCCTTACGTCCCATCAAAACCTTCGCGAGCAAACACAAGAGAGAAACAATAAAAGGCAGATAATACAGCATCTTCAAAGAACGTCTTTTAATCGAAAGTGTAATATTTATCGCAGTTTTGGTTCCTTAGCAAGTAATCACATCACCTTCTCCAAAATCCGCCCTCTCTCAGCCTTCAACTTTCTATATCTATAATATTAAAATTACTTAAATGTGTGTGTGTGTGTGTGTGTGTGTGTGTGTGTGTGTGTGTGTGTGTGTGTGATTAATCCTGTCAGACACAAACACATCTCAACTAATCTCGCAAACATTCTATATGATATTGTAGTTAATGACAAAAGTTGTTGAAGAAAAAGCACAATATAACAAATATTCAATGTCAGGGTTCTTCGTGAAAAGTACTATCAACATCAACAAGACATCTATCATGTGTTCATAGATTTCAAAAAGGTCTTTGACAGAGTGTGGCATGAAGCGATGTGAGCCAATACCACCAAGCAGCTGTACGCCAGTGAAGTAATTTCTCAAGGTTCGTTGGGGTACTGGTTCCAGACAATAGTTGGTGTACGTCAAGGCTGTCTCCTTTCAACATCTACTTAGAGCGCATCAGAGCAGTGAAGATGAGCTTGCCACCTTAGTGAAGAACCTGGATGAACATCTTCCACGTTTGACATGTAGATAAGCGCCGAGAAGACAATGCTGATGACAAATAGTGGCAAACAAATCTCAGCCAAGATTAAAGTCAGAGGACAGGAACTGGAAACAGTGGGCCAGTTCAAATGTCTTGGTTCCATATTCATCGAAGAGGGATCAAGAGCAGAACTTTTGTCACGAGCAGCGCAAACAACGGCATATATGTCAAAGCTAAGACCCGTCTGGAGAGATAATACTATCTGTCTGAAAACTAAAATCAGACTATTGAGAGCACTAGTTATCTCAATAGTTTTGTATTCATGTGAGGCCTGGACCCTGACAGCAGAAATACAACGAAGAATCCAGGCACTTGAAATTAGATCCTACGAAACCATCCGTAGCATCTTTTACATGGACCACATCACAAATGAAAACGTGCTTAACACCATCAGGCGCAGAGTTGGCCAATATGAAGATTTCTCATTACTGTGGAAAAGAGAAAGCTGATATAGTATGTTCATGTCACTAGAGCCAACAGTCTATCGACAACAGTACTGCAGGGCAGCGTACAAGGTGGTAGAATGAGAGGTAGACAGAGATAAAAGTGGACGGACGACATCACCGAATAGACCAGGGAAAGTTTTGCGGAGACACAGGCATTTGCATATGATCTAAACAAGGAGAGGGAACCGGTCAGATGTTCAGAAGTACAGTGACTCGACGACCACACTAGGTGAAGAGACTGATGATGATGATGATGATGATGATGATGATGATGGTACTGCTACTGCTTCTGATGATGATGACGACAACCATGATGATATTGATGATGGTTGTGATGAAATGATGATGATGATGATGACGATAACGATGATAATGCTGATGCTGCTGATGATGATGATGACGATAATAGTGATGATGATGATGATGATGGTGCTGCTGCTTCTGATGATGATTACGACGACGATGATGATATTGATGATGGTTGTGATGAAATGATGATGACAATGATGCTGATGACGATGACGACGACGACGATGATGATGATAAATGACAAAAGCATCACCCCTGGTATTAGAAAATTAAAGGCTTCATTAATTCCACAGTATTATGCAGAATCTGGTCCGGCCTCGAAGTTCAGCAAATGGGACCAATTGAGTAAGAGTTCCAAATTTACAGGACCCATTAATTTAAAATCATGTTATAGCAAATTCTGTATTGGATATTTTATTTCCACCAGACAGGTGGTACTTATGAGGTAAAGAAATTGCGGATCATATTAATAAGTTACAATAATCAAATTATAGGAATTTATTTCTTACAGAGAACCCGCAATATAAATTGCTGTAACATGAAATGTTGAAAGAACGTAAACTGTTTAGTCATAACATGAAATGTTGAAAGAACGTAAACTGTTTAGTCAATTAAAGGTATATAATTTAGAATTATGTTTCTAAGGAAAAACAACACAGATTGAGAAAACAATCACGTTCGTAGGGATGCACCTATTCATTTATTTGATATAGGAAACGGTTTAAGAAAAACATGGTGAGAACTCTAAATCATGTGCGTTCAACTTTCTAAATCGACTCAACAGTATTACACATTGTATTCTACAAATTTAGTTCCATATATTTATTATAGTATATAGTTCCGTCTATGTTTTAATGGTGATCATTAGCTTAGATTTTATCTTGGTACTGATTTAAAGAAAGCTGGTTATTATTTAAAATAATGAGGATTGATAGATAATTCTTTCGTCGTATTTTGGCTTCAATGAAGATGCATATACTGACGCTCTTCCGGAAGTAAAATCTATGACCTTCACACGTTGCATTGTTAGCCGTTCAGACGTTACAAAAAGTGTCAGATAACCGATTACAAGATCTTCACTGTAAGCTTGTTAAAGAATATACTTTTGATTTCACTTTATATTGGCATTTGGTCTGTGTCGTTTGCATATTTCTATGCTGTATTGCCATTTGGTCTGTGTCGTTTGCATATTTCTATGCTGTATTGCCATTTGGTCCGTGTCGTTTGCATATTTCTATGCTGTATTGCCATTTGGTCTGTGTCGTTTGTTTATTTCTATGCTGTATTGCCAATTGATTTGTGTCGTTTGCTTATTTCTATGCAGTACTGCCATTTGGCCAATGCCTGAAGCTTATATGCTCTCTGATCACAATGGGGAAGCTTCACAGGTATAATGAATTTATGCGAGACTGACAGGTGCTTGCATTTGAAACATGCACAATGGAGGGAATATCGGCATACCTGTACATACCTGTATGCTACTTTTGTGTAATGTGGCTAAACAATCTTTGGATATTTTGCTTGTGATTATGTATATGATCAAAGAACACGGTTAATCAGCATGACTGCTCCGATGACAGCCTGAATTAATCGAAAGTACACTATCTTTAGAAGTTATTAAAATAGGGGATTTTTTTTTCTTCAAACTTGACAATACCACATTCTGAATGAACAATGAATGAAAACAGGTTTTGGTTGGGTTTTGTTTGCAGTTAACCTCTGCAGTACAGGAAGTACACGTAATAGCAAAGCTAACAGTTGTTTAAAGGTGCACATCTGAAATGAAGCCAGCTATATTACTCTATAACCCACATTACACTCATTAAACATACACCCCAATAAAGGGAATTAACATTTATTTTAACAGCACCTAATATATGTAAGGTTTCTTTGGGAATAGCCATTATAACCAGTGAGAAAACCCTTGAGAATCCTTGTTATTTTAAAATATAGCCTATGCAAACAGGACTCTAGAGACCGCCACCTATTCGGCCTCTGTGAATCGATTACGATCTGTATCTGTGATACGCTAAATTACCATTCCGCCTCTGTCGATTGCTTATTTATTCGCTGCATTGCCATTCGGCATGTGTCATTCTCTTTTTTAATACTGTATTGCCATTCAGGCTGCTCGTTTCCTTATTCATTCGCTATACTGAAATTATGTCTTTGCTATTCGGCACGCCTTGTTTGTTTTAATCTTCTATGTTTAGTTGCTAACATTTACTATGACGCAATACGATAATAATTCTGTTGTAAGTATGCCGCTAAGCTCCACCAATTTAACAAAAAAGGATTTTTGAATATCCGCCCACCCACCCTACGAGTTCGGGTGTGACAAATTGAAAGCGACTATGACGATTATCCAATCTTCATTCCTTAAACAAAACTTCATAATTACATTTATCCACTCGTTATGACACATAAAATAGTGCGTTTCAAGACAAGCTGTTCAAATGACGCCCTTCTCCTCATAAGCCATCGCAATATATAATTCCAATGATCACTGGAGAGTTATTCGCTTCATCGTGTATCACAATTGTATCCATGACAATCGTTGGGACGTGCATATCAAGAAGAAAAGAAGAAATAACTCATCTTTAATTAGTGAACTGGGTGTTTCAGCTCTGAGTAGGTTTTCTTTGCATCATGAGTAATTAGAAAGAGATTTGCTGACGTATCGAACATAATTTGAATGCATCTGGTTGCAATATCTTCAAGACAAACATGTATTACAAAAGACACAACTCTGATAATTACATCACGGCTCATTATTTTAAAACCATATATAAACCTCCAGCTCATTTTGCTGAAACAAATTCAGCGAGGATGTATTGTAGTTTTTACTGTGGCAAACATATCTATATGGAATGCAAAGGTAATGGTTTATGAAGGCTTAATTTACATGAATAAAATAATTTGACGCATTAGTGTATCTGAACATTATTGACTACGAGGGTTTGTAACGAACTCACTACGTATATACTCGCCAGGTATATATACGCCATACACCACTCGGCCACTCAGGTCCCCGAACTTGTATGTGTACTAAAAGGATCGACTCCTGAGCTGAATACATGTAGCAGGTAAATTAACAATCTATTTACTATATATATATATATATATATATATATATATATATATATATATATATATATATATATATATATATATATATATATATATATATATATATATATATATATATATATATATATATATATATTTACAAGAAGGAAATAGTATGTCCGTAAAGAAACATCGTTGTCTTTAGGAATGTTTGTAAGTATTGTTACAAGCACAGGGATATTCACTTGACCGAGCGGTGTCAAAACCCAGGCGCGAGTCACGCTGGAAGTCATATGTTTTCCCCAAATTTCCAAAGACTTCCATACAACTTGAGTTGTAAAATGGAAAGAAAGACGTGTCTGCTATAATTATTAATCTTTGCTGTAATCAATGGGCGACCCAGAGGAGACAACTTGCCCAAACGTCCATTAACTGCACCTTTACATGGTTTTTCTTCATTATCATCCGTTTTCCGTACCGATAGCTTGTCATGCCATAGAAATTACACCAGTATTCCCTTACTAACTGGGAAATATTTAACTGCGCGACCCTAGGCCAGTCCATCCACAGAATTTCCGGCGTATCACGCTCATATACATACGCCAATTTTCCACTATGGCCACATAAACGGTACCTACCAAGTTCCAACTTATTGATTCCATTCTATAATTTACTGATTTCCAACCATAAATGCTGCCTTTTCAATCACACTACTTGTATACACCACTGAATTTTAATATGGACTATGTTACGAAAAGGGACAGTCATTCGGCTTGTACCCAAAATCACTACTAACGACCCAAGCATGGTTCAAATTCACTAACACTTACTCCAAATTTATTACATTACCCCCGCCTTTAAAAGATCACTCGTCCCGAGTGACACAAACGTCACATTTCTGTGATCTAAATCACAATTTGAAGTATTTTTTTTTTTTTTCTAAATTTAACCCCACACCCGATAAACGATTACCAATATGATTATATACAACAACATAAACTATCCAAATCTAAACAAGTTGAATCCAAGATGAAATAATGTTTCAACCACTTAGTCGGGTTCAAACTCCCTCACGACTTCCTCGAAATTGACTTGTCTAAGCATAGGTCTCTAACAACAGACATCAAATGCAACCAGAACCATTCCTCTTTACATTAAAACTCTGGTCTGGAGATTGCGTTTCCACCAGGACACACGTTCTCCTAATAGACCTTGGTACACCTGTACACATCACGAGGTTAGCGTTCTTCAGAGACACCTTCTCTTACTAACCTCCAACAAGTCAACCATGACTTCAATGCCCAAATATTTTTCAACTCAGTCTGTGCCAGACGATCCTATTTGTTTCTTTCACTGTTAATTCACTACAAATTCCACCCCAGTTGTTACCTAAATCCCTAAGAAAACCTATCCCCAAACGCTAAAGTTTGGAACACTATCACATAACGATTCAACTATAATTGTGGTGTGCACTACAATTTCTTCATGCTGCTAAATAACTAACACGTGCTTTGAATTGTCCTTCACAGTTTTCCAAATTGACACCATTCCATTCATGCAGACAAGTCAAACTATGCATGATGAAAACCTCGCTGAACCATATATGATCATGAAGATGCGTGTAGACGATTTCTTTCTTCCTTCTTAATGTGCTCTGTATAAATCAATTCTCAACTGGCAAGTCGCTAACAGTTCAATGACAAACAAAATACAGGTTCCGTCCTGTACTACCCCACGAGCTTAGAGAATGCGTTCTTCAAATGAAACACGACCTCTTAAGAACCTCAAAAGTAAGTCAACCATGACTTCAACGCCCATCTGGCGCGACCCTATTGTCACCAACAGAACGCTAGACTTGACACTGCCTTTTCAATCATCTTTTCACCACTTAACCGTACCCTACAGCAACACAAAAATAAAAATAAACAAATAGTCCACCAGCCTCCAAACACCCATACATAAGACCCTTATTTTCTTTACATTCAGCCATGTTTAACTCCAAGCACAATTCAAACAACTAGACTTAATTTACCACCTGGTCTCATGCAGCAACAACTTCTAGAACTTTTCTGCTCTAACACCACATGATTACAAATTATAAAACTAATACATACAATAATAAAACCCCAATCAAGACCGACATCTGTCGTCACAGAATTTGAAAATATTAAACAAATAATCACACTAATAATCAATTTATTTACATAGCCTTTGGGCGCATTCTGATTTGATTGTAACTGCGCGGCTTTCAAAGTCACCCGTTGACAACGTGTCTTAACCCATCCATGTAATAACACGGGGAAAAATTATTACCCACCCATATATAACTTTTATTTGCCGTTTCTACTGGTGTATGACGCTTATTCAAATTTTGGAGTTTTACTCATTGTCAGTGCTACTAGCACATGACATATCTGAACTCATTTACAATGTATGTGTGCACCTTAGTACAACACAGCATCGTTTCTTCGTCGCGCCCTTCTTTGTTCCATTAACTTGGCCCTTTGGGCTGTAATTGGATATGGTGATTCCTCTTCTTCCCTATCGGTTTCATCACCGCTATCGTGCATATTTTCCTGGCCATCGGTGTCTTGGTGTTCACTCTCAGGTCGCACCAAGCATGGTTTTAGTCGGTTGAAGTGAACAATCTGAGTCGCCTTATGATCGGTCCGTGCAATCAGGTATGTAACATCCGTTATCTTCTTTGCAATTCGCCACGGTCCAGTCCATTTGACCATAAGTTTAGGTGATTTACCTTTCTTTCTTAGTGTCTGGTGCAACCACACCATGTCACCATCACTAAAAGACTGGCCGTGAACCTTGAGATCATAGGCGACTTTCTGATGCCGAATAGCTGTGCCTAATTGTTTTCGTGCTTCTTCGTTTGCCTCCCACATTGCATTTCTATAATTTGCCACAAATTGAGACAGATTCTTTGGGGCCTCGTCTGGTGTTTTGCCAACTAGAAGATCTGTAGGGAGAATCACTTCTCTACCCAGCATCAGCTTGTTTGGGGTGAATCCAGAGGAAGTGTGCTCAGATGCACGATAGGCCATGCTCGTAAGAGAAAGGTACTGGTCCCAGTTTTCTGGTTTATCATCTACATATGCTGCAAGCATCTGGCATAACGTTCTGTTATACCGTTCCACCATCCCATTACATTGCGGATGATAGGGAGACGTTCGCGTTTTCTTAATCCCTAACATTACACAGAGCTCTTTGAATACGGCACTTTCGAACTGTCGGCCTTGGTCAGATAATAGTACACGAGGTACACCAAATCTACAAATAAAATTATCCAACAACGCTCTTGCAACCGTGATGGCTTCAATATTAGGTAGAGGCACCGCCTCTATCCACTTAGTGAAATGATCTCCAATTACCAGGATATATGCATTGCCTTCGTCTGTCTTCGTAAGGGGTCCCAAAATATCCAAGGCTACTAGCTCTCCTGCTTCACCAGCCGATATGCCCTGAAGTTTCGCCCGGCGCTTCTGCTTGGGACTTTTATGCTGAGCGCAAACGGAGCATGTCGCACAGTAGTCACGTATATCATCCCGCATACCGGGCCAATAGTAACGTTGACGCACTTTACTGAGGGTTTTGTCAACACCTAAATGTCCCCCGGCGGCTCCATCATGGCATTGTTTTAGCACTTCACGCCGCCAACTGTATGGTACGACGATGAACCTTTTAACTGGCTTTCCAGAACGATCTAGCCAAACTCGCACAAGTATCCCGTCTGACATCTCTAATAATTTATATGTCCCCCATAACGCCTTAACTTCTGCGCTATTCCCAGATACCTCTTCCCATGCAGGGCGTTGCTGCCTCTCAACCCAACTAATTACTCGTGACAAAGTAGCATCTTGTCTCTGTATCCCTCCAAAATGTATCCCACTGTCTAGCCGTATAGCAGATAATCCCACGCTACATTTGCTACAGTATCTGCACCCGCTGCAAGGTAAGCGACTCAAGCCATCAACATTGGCATGTTTAGTTCCAGGGCGATGTTCTATCACAAAATCATATTCTGATAACTGCTCCAACCAACGGGCCAACTGTCCCTCTGGCTCTTTGAAGCTCATGAGCCATCGCAGGCTACTGTGGTCAGTGCGTACCTTGAAATTTCTCCCATAAAGGTATGTCTTAAAGTGACGAATAAAATGTACGACAGCCAACAGCTCACGACGAGTGACACAGTACTGACGTTCTGTCCTGTCCAAACACCGACTAGCGTAAGCTACCACTCTTTCTTTGCCATCTATGTTCTGGGACAGGACAGCACCTATGGCTTCACCACTCGCATCTGTGTCGAGTATAAAGGGGCTATTGAAGTCCGGTACAGCCAACACTGGTGCAGAGGAAAGCGCTTTACGCAATTTTTCGAATGCCGCCTGATGTAATTCTGTCCAGTGGAAAACTGAATTCTTTGTCGTTAGCTGATGTAAGGGAGCTGCAATATCGGCAAAGTTTCTTACGTACCGCCTATAATAACTGCAAAAACCTAGGAACCTCCGCACTGCGGTAATTGATTTTGGAGTAGGCCATTTCAAAACAGCTGCCACTTTCTCAGGATCAGTTGCAACTCCAGCTGCGGAAATAGTGTGACCAAGATACTTAACTTCTCTCGCACATAGTGTACATTTGCTGGGTTTCAACTTTAGGCCAGCCCCTAGAAGACGGGTAAAGACGCGCGCTTGTCTTTCAAGCAACTGATTGAACGTGCTCCCGAAAACTATAACGTCGTCGAGGTAAATTAGACAAACTTCATATTGCAACCCGGCTAGGACGGCTTCCATAAGTCGTTCAAAGGTCCCAGGCGCGTTGCATAAACCGAACGACATGACTTTAAACTGATAGAGACCCCTTCGCGTTGCAAACGCTGTCTTAGGCCGATCTGCTTGCTCAATTTCTACTTGCCAGTACCCTGACATCAAATCTAATGTGGAGAACCAGCTCATACCTGACAGTGAATCGAGACTATCATCAATTCTAGGAAGAGGGTACGCATCCTTCTCTGTAACTGCATTTAGCGCCCTATAATCTACGCAAAACCTCTTCTTCCCATCCTTTTTAGCTACTAAGACCACTGGGGCAGCCCAAGGGCTTACAGACGGTTCTATAACCCTTTTCTAAGCATGTCGTCAACTTGTATGTCAATCTCCTGACGGAGCTGGAACGGTAATCTTCTAGGTGGGACTCTAATTGGCGCGGTATTGCCTGTTTTGACAGTGTGCTTGATCAAGTTTGTTCTGCCCAAGTCGTCATCATCTTTAGCAAACACTGTGCAAAATTCACTTAATTGTTTGCTTAGGCCTCGTGCTTGATCCGGAGTCAAATGGACGCTTGACTTCTCAAACAATTCAGTTAAATGTGAAGGCAGACTGCTGTTCGAATCCGGTTTCTGACTTTCGACAATTTGTGTCGATAGGGCCGCACTGGCTTCAGCACAACAAACACCAGCCTGCAAGTTTACCACCTCTTTAGTCGGGTTTAGCAACCGTATTGGCACTGTTCCGTCCATCGTCTTAATGACGGCTCGCGCGACAAGGATTTTAGTTTCATGCCTAAACATCGATAGAGGCTCTAGCACTGACTCTGTAGCTAGCTTCCCACAACCAACATTCGCCATCCAACCTCGCGTGATAACTTCCGTCTCTGCCGGGACAATGATGTTTTCAGCCAAGGTGATACGATGACAGCCCATAGACCCCGCAAAGTGGCATGGGAGTTTTAGTCCCTGCATCTGCAGTGTACACTGCGTAATACTAATATCGCACTTATGCAGCCGAAAAAAATCTAACCCAAGTATTCCATCGGGCCTAATGTCAGCTACAACGAAAACATGTCGCCTTCTGACACCTGTCCACGCAATGCAAAATTCAGCCTGACCATATGTTTCAATTTTGTTACTGGATGCACTGATTAGTTGACTATCCACGGCATTGAGTTTTGGCTTTATATGACCAAGTGTTTCATACCGCCTCTTGCTGATGATCGAAACAGCAGCGCCTGTGTCTGCTAGTAAAGCGAGCTCCACTCCATTAACACAACATTGCGTGTATAGTCCCGGCTCCTCGTTTACATAACGTACAGGTTTGGCGTTTTCTGTTCTTGTCCTCCTAGAATCTCCCTCTCTTTGGCCTTTTGTTCTCCATCGTTCATTGTATCTGTTTAAAGGCTTGGTGCATTCGCTTTGGTAATGACCCCGACCATTACAATTCCAGCACTGGACCCCTGTTCGCCTTGAATCGCGTTGCTTATCCCCCGACTCGTGCCAACGACCTAATGCATCTTGATGTTTTTCAGTCAATTTCTTATTTTGTTTTATTAATTCTTCTACTTTTGCTTCTAACCTTGCTATTTCAGTTATATTTGTACTAACGTCGTCCTTGTCTTCTGACTTTTCATAGCCTCTACATGCAGAACTTACTGGCTTCTGTCTTACGCCAGCACGCAGGAAAGCCTCCCATTCAACCCCTACTCTGATGGATTCTTGCAAACTACTAGGGTGATGCCGCCAAATTTCAAGTTTTAGGTTTTCATCTTGTACTGCCCCTAAGAAATGGTCCTTTGCAAGCCTATCGCGGATATCAGGCGGGCAACCAGGATATGCCAAAGAAACCAGTCTCTGTATCGTTTGACCTAATTCAGGGAGCGTTTCTCCTTTTTTTCTGAAACAGCTTCGAAGCTGTGCCTTGTAGTACTCATCTTGGTTACGAGGCGCAAAGCGAGCTTCCAATGAAGTTTTCAATTTCTCAAATTCGACTTGACCGGGCTGGACTTGGAGATCGGTTAAGACTTGGAGAGCGTCTCTCCTTAAACACGCTGCCAAACGCAATCCCTTTTCAGTTTCGCTCCATTCATTAATCATAGCGCAGTGTTCGAAATGTGTCATATAGTCGAGAAAAGGTTGAGAACCATCATAAATGTCTGCTTTAACTGTTGCCTTATTTCTAGTTGGAGGCGCAGAAGCACAGAGTTCTGTTTTTGCAGTTTCGACCTTCTTGCTCCACTGAAAGTCTGGCGTCTCCCTTACTTCCTTAACCTCACTGCGGCTCCCATTCGAACATTTTGTCAACAAATGACCCATGGTGGTACTTAACCTGTCAAACTTGTCCGTAATGAGTGTGTCAATGGTCTGAAGCAGACTATCAGTAGGCGAACTACTCGCTCCCTTGGATACTGAGTACGTGGTTCGATCATAAATGTCTGCCTTCACGTTCTCAGGCACACTCTCTTTAATGGTTCTGAACCTCAGATCTTCAGCCCATCCATCACGTGCACGTACATTGCCACTATCGGCCTCGCACGGAGTTGAAGTCGCATAGCATTGAACACCACTGTCTACGTCTATTAACTTTCTTGGCCTCCTATCAATAGGCGACAATGGCGACAAGAGTCGCCAATGCACAGACTGTGGTAAAGGCGTATTCAATAATGAGGTAGGTGTACCTCTGCCTGTAGCCATCCTAATAATTTATAATACTCTTTCAATACTCACAATTTGCCTGTGTCGATGTACTTGGTAGCACACTACCAATTGCTATTTAAGACCAATGAAACCGTATGCGGTTGTTATTGCTATTATTATTATTATTATAAGCCCCCGAATCCCTTACTGAATTTCAATAAATACAGCATAAGGTTTATGAATTTACCAAATACAGCGGGGAGAAGGTGTTGTCAAACACACGTTCTTTTGCTTTTATTAATTGTTCTTGTAAACTACTAACTTTAAAAAAAATAACCAGCTAATGCCTTCACTCTAACATAAGTAAAAATACTAACACAGCCGACTATCATAAAAATGTCTGCTCAACTTCTCGCTTTCTGCGCGACCTACCAAATACAATACTTGTGTCATCGCTGTACTATATCCCGGATAAAACACTCCATCCTGCTTGAACATAGTACTCCTCTTAAAAATCCTTCTCAGCAGCAAATGCATATATCTACTCTCGCAGACCAAATGTCGCGAAATCACAATAAACGTAATGAAAAGCCCACTATCCATAACATTTCTCTCCTCTTTCTTTCCAAATGCGAAGCAATAGTCAGTTTCACACATAATAACTCTGAATAAATTGCAAACCATGACAGAACTATTCACACATATCCCAAAACGCTGACACCAGAAATTTTTCTTGTTACAAGCACAGGGATATTCACTTGACCGAGCGGTGTCAAAACCCTGGCGCGAGTCACGCTGGAAGTCATATGTTTTCCCCAAATTTCCAAAGACTTCCATACAACTTGAGTTGTAAAATGGAAAGAAAGACGTGTCTGCTATAATTATTAATCTTTGCTGTAATCAATGGGCGACCCAGAGGAGACAACTTGCCCAAACGTCCATTAACTGCACCTTTACATGGTTTTTCTTCATTATCATCCGTTTTCCGTACCGATAGCTTGTCATGCCATAGAAATTACACCAGTATTCCCTTACTAACTGGGAAATATTTAACTGCGCGACCCTAGGCCAGTCCATCCACAGAATTTCCGGCGTATCACGCTCATATACATACGCCAATTTTCCACTATGGCCACATAAACGGTACCTACCAAGTTCCAACTTATTGATTCCATTCTATAATTTACTGATTTCCAACCATAAATGCTGCCTTTTCAATCACACTACTTGTATACACCACTGAATTTTAATATGGACTATGTTACGAAAAGGGACAGTCATTCGGCTTGTACCCAAAATCACTACTAACGACCCAAGCATGGTTCAAATTCACTAACACTTACTCCAAATTTATTACAGTATTTATGTGAATAGTCAAACTAAAAAACTACTTTAATTAAAATACCATATATTGTTTTAATTATAATAATGTAATAAACTTGGAGCATGCATATTTGATAGCGCCCCGTTTTTAAGCAATTCTTATATTTATTTGTGTGATTATTTGGTATTCAACGCCATGGACATATGCCTAGCCCGAAATAATTAACCAAATAGTAGGAGCTAACGTCACAGAGCCGAGTATTAGTGAGTTTGAACCAGGCTAGGGTTCGTTAGTAGTGAATTTAGGTACAAGCCGAATGACTGTCCCTTGTTGTAACATAGTCCATATTGAAATCTAATGGTGTATAATAGTGTTGTGGTTGAAATTGCAGTATTTACGGTAGGAAACCAGTAAATTACGCAATGAAATCAATAAGTAGAAATTTGATAGATACCGCTTATGTGTCCATAGTGGAAAATAGGCGTAGTTATATAAGCGTGATACGCTGGAAATTATATGGATTCCTAGTGTCGCGCAGTTAAATATTTCCCAGTTAGAAAGGGAATACTATTGTATTTTCTATTGCATAACGGGTTGACGGTACGGAAATCTGATGATAATGAAGAAAAAACATGCAAAGGTGCGGTTAATGGACTTTTGGGCAAGTTATTTTATCTGTGGTCGCCAATTGATTAGAGCAAAATTTAGTATATAAAAGCAGGCACGTCTGACTTTCCATTTAACAACTCAAATTGTATGGAAGTCTTTGGAAATTTGGGGAAAACATATGACTTCCAGCGGGACTCGCGCCAGGGTTTTTTGACATCGCTCGGTCAAGTGAATATTCCTGTGCGTGTAACAATAATATTAATTATACTATCATTCACTGTATAACTTATACTACGATACATTGGATTAATTATAACGTTTACCGTAGTACGATTATAATTATGTATGAGGGAGGCAGTGAAAGAAAGTGATACTTTTTAACATCCCATTTCATCTTTCTCCTTTGGTTAGTATTTGCACTCGTTGCCATGAAAAACCAAACGGGTCTAGTGTTCACTTCATGGTAATTATAAAAGATGTATCAACTAGTTTCACTAGTTCGAGAGCAACCAGTCTGTATTTTTCAGAAAGGAATTGTATAAATATGCAATTAAGGTACGAAATAAATTATGTTTCATTTTTTCCAACAAGGGGACCATCACCCAGCTTAAAAAAAATGAATTTGTGAAAATATTAATAGGCGAAGAAAACAATTGTGTATTTAAAAGTAACCAGACTGTCATTTTTTCCAAAAATGAACATTTCCACTTAATAACCTCTCAAAAGTTATTGCTACATTAACGTTTGAACGCTTGAACGTAAGTAACATTATCTGATACATAATGCATTTAAGTCAAAGAAACATTCACATACAATAAGTGATATGTATCAAGCTGAATTATATCGCGGCATTATCCTTTCGCTTTTGACAGCCAACGTAAACAGTTGTCATTAAAATATATAAAGTTAAAATTAAGGTTGCAAGATGTTTAGATTATAGATCAAAATCTAAGTATTTAA
Organism: Unio pictorum; assembly: GCA_030141615.1. Lineage (NCBI taxonomy): Eukaryota > Metazoa > Mollusca > Bivalvia > Unionida > Unionidae > Unio > Unio pictorum. The sequence goes on from JARLTB010000221.1 coordinate 5,097,070, forward strand.
GTTTTTGCTCCTATTTCCAGAAACGTCTCTAAAACTTAAACAGGAAAACAAGTCTCTTGCGAGTGAACATTAATTCTTAATCCATGAACCTTCATTCGAAAGTTAAATAGGAATTATTGGTCGCCTTATAGCTGATGCAGTGTCATTTATAACACAGAACCTGGAATAGGTGTTGAATTAAAGTACATTTAACATATTTTTACTACTTGAAAATATTAGTGTAGAAGCGAAAATGTATTTCCGTTGAAGCTGATTGTCAATAACTAGACTAAACATCTAAATAAAAAGTCACATGTGCATCTCGCCACCCATATTGTGATCCCTCTTAGTAACAGACACCCATATTGTGATCCCTCTTGGTAACAGACAGTGCATTTAATTGTATATTGAATTTTTTAAAACCATGTCAGTTCTCAGCTGAATAATTACCACCTGAATAAAATCATATCTAATTATTTTGAACCACGGATAATGAGAAATCAATCTCATGTTATGGACAGAACAGTGTCCAAAAATTATTCTCTCTCCAATAAAGCAAATTACGCCATCAATAAACAAATACAATCACATCACAGTTATTCGATACAGATTTATTTCGCATAAGCAGGTTGCAGGTGTTATTGGGTAAACATCAATCATAACTACTCGAAACATTCATATTCAATTCCACTGCCGTAGTTTACACTTATGGAGGGAGTTTTCCTTATGGAGAAATGGAATTCAATCGCAGATACACTGATACATTTTAAGCAATTATAATATTATCCTCGATTGGTCGTTTAATTAACACATTCCTTTAAAAAATAATATTTCAACCAAGGATAAATATTTAAACACATTGCAACCCAGGGACAAATATATTTAAATACATTTTCCATTTTCGGCCTTCATAAATACAGTACTGAAGCTATGTTTTCGCAACTACATGTCTAATTGATCTGTTGCAAAAGAACAATCACCATCACTCTAAAATTGTGGAGTATCGAATTTTGGATAAGCAGTGAACCTTAAAGTTCAATGTACCAGGCTTAAAGATTTTATCACGATTGGGAAGTATCAATTCGACCTTTAAACTTAATTTCCTCCATATCAGTGTTAAAACTTCAAAGGGGCCAGTATTCTGATTCTGATTCAATGAAATTGACGGGATATTCTAAAACGGGTGTGAGGAAGAGACAGCAGAATTTCTGATCCGTGTCAAATGGTCATTCTTCAAAGGGAAAAGTTATAGAACGTATTTCAGATATTCTGACGACGAAACAAATGTTTGTCTTAGAAAAATGTTTGAGAAACCACTGCTTATGATTGGCCGAGTGAAATTAAAAGCGTACATCTTGGAAATAAAAGGCATTTAAAGTTTTAACTACCTAACTACCTTGGTAGAAATAGTTTGGCTCCGGGGTAGGTCTAAGAAGGATTGTGCTGTCCTCGTTAAACAAGTTAGGGACCAGGTGCCTGTCTTCCGAGAAAGAGAAGGTTTAGTGCCGGATGCACACATTCTAAAGTTAACAGCATTAAGGTACGCAATTCTAATTTTACGTAATATTCTAGTTTTGTTTGTTTCTTGTTTGCAACTTGTTAATATGATTACGATCCGTATTATGTATCGTTTATTCAATTTCAAGGAAACGTGTTGATGCTAGAGTTGTTATGCAACTTATCTTATTAAATTTCATGGAAATATGTGATGCTAAAGTTGCTATGCAACTTATCTTATTAAATTTCATGGAAATGTGTGATGCTAAAGTTGCTATACAATTCTTTTAGTTTTACAGTTATTAGTTCATTAGCAGAATTGTTGCATGCGACACAAATGTTCATTTGTTCAAGATTTATCCCTATAAATGAATAAATATGAAAGAATTTCCTTCGTCGGTCAGAACGATGCTGAGTATCGTGAGGTAGTGATAACTATCTGTTCTATTTGGTTTTTTAATGTTTAAATAATCTCGAAGTTTGTAAGGATCTGTGCATTTTATGCAATAGTAAACGAACAAGTAGTAGCATACGGTAAATATTCCATAGAGAGGTCACGTGGTAATTTAGGGCAAGGTACAACCGTAGGAATGGAGAGTATCCTGAGTAATGTAAATGCAGGAATTTTATAAAGGTCTAGAAAGTTGTACTTACACCAATTTAGGAATAATTTTGTCCATTAAGGAAACAGCTTTCCTTAATGAGAGGGGATTCAAACGTCCGGATACGGAGTCCGAAATAAATGAAAGCAAAGCGAAAAGTGACGAGTGAGGTCCGAAAGGGGAACGTGACGAGTAGAGTGTAAAATCTATGAAGTCCAAGAAGAAAGAGGCAGTTGGAAGGGAAGACTCGAGAAAAGAGGAAACGTTGGAACACTGTTGAGGACAATGCGCGTTTTCACCACTTGTTATGATGATGTAAAAAATAAAAATTAGACACTGCTATTAAATCATGTTGAAATCATTTAAGTTGAATTGAAATTACAAATTAATTTATTTGAATAAACGTGTTATTTTTCTTGTCTAAGGGGTCTCGTATTGCATTATTTCTTCCCAATAATCTAGCCCAGTTCTCTGTTGATATTCTCTCTTCCACTCACACCGGGTCATATTATCGAGGGAGGTCATTCCCTGGATAACGCAGCTAAACCCAATTAACTACCTCTGTTAGAGAGACATCATTACAACTCGGAAATATTATCCAATATTTAAAAAGTATACTCCCTCAAAATGACACTATTGCAAATTATATTCATTCATAATTTCAAAAGTGTTAAATTTGATAAATATAAGTATGATAAATAATTTGGTAGTGGAAACATCTCGGACGGTAGTCATTGTCTTTCTTATAAATATATGTATCAATGTTGTAACTGTTACATATTCAGACTATTTCGTTTCAAATTTGTGTATATCTTCCTTTTACATCAAAGATTAAAGAATATCAATGGAATACATTGTTTGTAAAGTTAAGTGTTCCCAATTAAACACATTCCTAATTTGACATATATAATAATTCTTTAGACTGATCATTTCATTATGTGGATATCTGGAATGTTTCTCGACTATGTTCGGACTGTCATTCGTGTCCTTGCATTGTTTTCTTTCTCTTCATCCTCATCCTTCTACCGCCGATAAAAACCACAATTTAAAAAAAAAAAAATGAAACCTTGAGGAATCATCGACGTTCCCACTTCATAACCAACTTTCTACATAGTAATGGGATTATAAGATACAGTGTAATTACATGATCCACTGGATATTTTTTGTAATTGCCTTATCAGGTAATATATGATAATACTGGAAGATTTTCAAAACAAATGCAGGGGATGACAGTGTTAATGCATCCCAAAGATTTCAAGTAAGTACTTAATTCTCTGGCAATATTTTCAACATTAATGTTGTTTGATCCTCCTTCTGGTCTTCGTCTTTTCTGCCATTCATGATGTTTAACTATATTTTGTCTTTACTACATGATTTGTCTTTTAGGATCTTACCTCTTATAATATATTTTAGTCGGGGTGGGATCATGAATTTTTTTATGATATTAAAAATAGCCTTGCTTGGTCAAACGGTTTAAAACCTTTGATATCTTTGTCGACGGTACAACATATTTTTACATCGTAGCATAATTGTTCTTAGACGCCTATATCACCGATCGATGGAGCACGCCTTTCGAAGCATGTCTGATATTTTGGCATTGTTTCAAGGTATTATCTGTGCCATTCCACCGGATAAATGCTTTTTGAATTGTTTATAGTCTTTGGACCGGAATAAAACGCAACACATTTGAGAGAAAGAAAAGAATTCTTGGCAGCCTGTCACGTTTTGTTAAAGTTATCTTCAACGGGAAGTTGATAACAAGTTGAAAACACACGTAAGAAGAATCTCTCATCTTCTGATAAAGAGTCAAATACAGATTGTTAACTTTCCTTTTATACAGAGAAATTGAGACGTCATGTCCAATCTTGAACCATATGAAATCAACACCCAAACCTTGTACGTGAAGGAGATATAGTGTCAAGTTTGCCATCCTTAATGGAGATAAGAACAGAAAATACATTTATATCAACGAAACGTTTTATATGCTTTCAATCTAAAAAGACACATTATTTTTAAAGAAACTGATAAGGAGTTCTCTTGAAACAAATTAAACGCAATTTCTTTTTGTACAATAAATATAAACTATGTTTGAAGACCAGACGTAAAACACTTTCGAACAAAAAATTGAGCACGATTTTATTTTCTGTTACTAATTTTGCTTTATGTCAGTTTTTGGCTTGTGTGATACCTTATGTGTACACGAGAGAAAAGGTAATAACAATATGAACGGCCTCAGGTACGTCTAATCTAACTACAAACATTTTTACATTTCATACATCTTTGTAATGATGAGTAAGGACATAGACAACTGCGACACATATTTAACATTAAATAATAAATGAGTATCTGCATATAAAAAGAAAAGAAAGAAGCAAATGCACGAAACCGCAGAAATAAATTTAGACATAGTAAGGAAGTAATCTACCTAGTTTTAACGCAGAATGTGACATGCAATTTTTTTCATGACATTTGAAACAAGAATGGACACTACACCTGTTTGAACTAACTATTGGAATAAACAATCAATGGGGGGGGGGAGGACATTTACTGGTATTACCTTCTGTTAAAGAAAACTGAACCTACTTTAAATGAAAGACCATATTTGGGATTAATTATATGCAAGAAGTCTTTTTGGCTTTCGCTACATGAAATGGAAGACCAAATTTTGGATTAATTATATGCAAGTAAAAGAAGTATTTCTGGCGTCTGCTTCTTTCAATAACTGCCAGAACAAGCTTATTATACTTATATATATATATATATATATATATATATATATATATATATATATATATATATATATATATATATATATATATATATATATATATATATATATAATTGTACATTTCTGAATTGGAGACATGTGTATGACTGAAAGACCATCATTGCAATTAACAGTCGTTTTGGAAACATATATCGATGCACACTCCAGGTGCACCTGCACACTCCAGGTGTATGTGTCTGGGTGTGATTTGGATTTTCAACGTAGCTTTAACAATATTGCAGTCAAATTGCTACGATGTATGCAGTGTGTCAGCGTGTAGGGATTGTCTAACACTGGATCATCATGTCACACCACCTCTCATTCTCCTGACACCAGGCCGACCAGTCCTGATACTAATATCTTAATGCTGAGGTATTTGGTGTGACTCGAATGAGGTTTGATCCAGCGACCTCCAGCATCCGAGGCGGACACTCTAATCATTAGGCCACCGGAGTGGTCACATTCCAGGTACCGTTTGTGCTGAACTTCCAACAGTACAGACTCAGATCGGCGGTTGCATAATGTACCGTCAGATCTGGGTCTTTGCGACTTAGTATGAGTAAGCAGTTGAACAAACAAGATAGACCCTGATGTAACTGGAGTAAGGTGTCTTGTCCAAGGGCACACCACGGTGGTGACCCAGGCTGACCGTATGGTAGGATACGAAGGAGCAAGTTTAAATAAGCCAATTCGGCTCTTGAACCAGGTGTGTGGCAATACTAATAAGTCGAGTCTAACTGAAACCAACAAAGCTCATGATGTGACATAACAAAATGTGCCTATAGATCAGGCTATATTTCGTGTGTTCTACTGATAAACCCTAACAAACTGCACAGACCCAGAACTGCCGGCGCATCATACGACCGCATATATGAATCAGTTGATATTTACAGCTGACCTCGTCTTATTCTCGAGTACATACAATCATCTGCACATACATAGATCTTATTTTCCAGGGAACAGCTTCAAACCATACAATAATAAATAACTTCCTGTTAGGTCTATATCCATCAAGGTCAAGGTTGAATTGTTTCCAATATTGCTTCCGAGACCGTTCCCGAGGTATTTCGGATTTAAGGGATGAGGACTGATACAATATAGTACCGATAAAGTCATGAACTTAGGGCATTAATTACTGATTTTAGGAAGACCTGATGTTGTATGATGGACGAATAAATAAAGATGAATATAGGCATATATCGATTCGGTTGCCTCCTAGAATCTCTGTTCGGTCCACATATATTTTAACCACACTCAGAATATGAAGAAATGCTTGATCTACAGACAATGGTCTTCGAATCAAATTATTTCTGCATCCTGAACGAGAAAATTAGTTTTCTGTTGTACCATTTTGGTTAGAACTCATGCAGCCTGATCGAAAAATGAGTCATGATTTTACAATAACGTTGAATTGGGCGCATGACAGTGTATTCGTTAATTAAATGTGCTCTTGAAAATTTTAAAGATTTTTGTCCTCAACAGGACGTAATCCAATATATGTTTTCGTTGGACGTATCAATATTATCGTGATCATCAATAATACAACCATCATTATACTCTCTCTCTCTCTCTCTCTCTCTCTCTCTCTCTCTCTCTCTCTCTCTCTCTCTCTCTCTCTCTCTTAGATAGCTGCATAATTGAACTAAACTATATTCTTTAAATGTTATTAAAGGCTTCAGACGTGTTGTAAGGTAAAGTGTATGCTAATAAATATAGGTAAATTTGTTTCGTTAATAACAATACAACGAAAAAAAACCAACTCAAAAGCATTTAACACGTGCCTTTATTGCAATAATTAGATTTGAAAGAGTCTTTATTGCAATAATTAGAATTGAAAGTGTCTTTATTGCAATAATTAGAATTGAAAGAGTTATAGTATTCTTGAAAAAAGAATTTATTTTCATCTCATGAAAATAGCGAATGTCGTTACTTTAGTGTCAATGGGAATTAGCATTACACCCCCACCCCATCCCCGGGCCACTTTGGCGTCAACATTTTTAAAATCAAACTGGGTCACCATAGCGTCAATAAAAAGGTTGGGTTCTGTTTTAGGGACAGTATGAATGGAACACGGGAGACGTCAAGGTACTGGACATAGAAAACAATGTTGCAAAGGTCTGACCTGGTAGGTAGAGACAAATACTTTATAGATAGAAACATATATAACATATAAATAGATTGCTGAACATCAGTCTATCTCACTAAAATATAAAATCTTCTAAAAAAGATTTTGGCAAGATACTAAATGTGTTTGGAGGGAAACATAAAATATAAATATAAAATCGATTAAAATATTTTTGGCAAGAAAGCAAATCTTTTCGAGGCAATAATGTAGCCCTGAAAAATGCCTTTGCGTGTTTTCTACTGATCATCTTTTTCACCATTTTCTTATCTCTCCCATCACATTCGTATTTTTTTTCTGTCTTATCCTTTCCCTTCTTCTCCTCTTTCGAATTTTCCTGTATTTCCTCTTTCTTCCTCTTTTCATTCTCTAGTTTGTTTAAATGTTAGCATTCCATGCTGTCATTTGTTCTTTCTCCTCTTTATCTTCTTTTTCCTCATTTACCTTTTTAAGTGTCTCTATTCCTATTTCTTTGCCATTCTTTAGATTATTAAACGCCATCTTCACATGTTATACGCTATAACACCCATATTCAACATTCACCAACATTTCCTCCAACATCCCAAGCGTATCTAGCACCTCCTAAAATTTATTCATCTTCTCCGTGTTGCCGCCAATCTTCTTCGTTTTATTCCGCGGATCACTGACTCTTGCGAATGGTGAAAATTTCACGTGCACACGTCGTATCGGATACTTGGCGGTTGTTTTGCTCAAAATGCAACCGATGTCGTTTACCACATTCGGTAACACTTCCCCGCTTCGCAAATAAAGTCTGACTCCTTGGACCATCCAGCACCAAATGGAAAATGGTACTGCTTCGATTCAATCTTAGACGGACATCTACGTCGTTCAGCAAATATTTCTCTTGAAACCAAATGTCCTAAAATCTGTGCATCGTTAATTTTCTTTCTTCGCTCTTCAAATCTGTCATTGTCGTCCGATATTGTGATGAATTGTTCAGCTTCATCAGGTTTCCATAGCATGCAGGCATCCAGATGAATGTTCTTGGCATCTGATTCGTACGTCAAGATATTTTCCAGGGATGCACGGTAAGGATAAGTATCCATGCTGCTGCTGATCAGTTTGTTATTCGAGTACAAAATCCATTTCGTTGAACAAGGAATGCATGAAATTGTTAACGGGAATTACATTCCCATAGCGGTCGATATGACCTCCATTCTTTTCTACAACCTGGACTTTCTTGTACGGGTAACTGCTCTTCAGATCAATGCAATCATCGGGCTGTCCTTTGATTTCAAACTCAATGGGGACTGAGCCCGCCAAAGAGGAGACGGAATGAAATTCTACCCATGGGGACTTTTGTATCTTCATCATGGTGGGCGACATGGAAAACATATCTAGTTACAATTTGTAACAGGCGTAAGATTCGATTCATCATTTTCTGTTCGGTTCCTGTGACTTTTAATAATAATACGCGTCTAAATCTTGGACGGTTCTTTGTTACTTAATATTTCTAACTCTATGGGTGAGAAGGGCTCTAGAGGGGTCTTTCTCTGCCCTCTCCTTCCTGTGGCGTCAGGGAAGCAGTTATGCCTGACTCAGCAACATCTAGGGCATTAATAGCAATTTCTCGCCGACCCTAAATAGCTTTGCCCGTTTTCAGCAAGACATTTTGTTTTCTCTCAATAAAACCTTCTTAGTTTTTGTTGTCGATGATGACATTTTGTAGAAATTCTTTGCCGTGCGTCAATGCGACATCTTTCAAAACGTGCAATCCTCCTCGTGTAACCATTGGTTTCCAAACTGGGGCTACCGAACGAAAGGCCGACTTCAAGATATCTCCTAAACCAGGTCTTGCCTGTCGAGCGACTCCTCGGTACACAGGGTACATGACTTACAAGTCGTTGGATAATCGTTAATGAAAATGACTTTTCCCTTTGGAGAATGGAATGTTTTGTCCCAGATCATCTTTTATAGCAATGTTGACAGCGTCAAAATACGACTTGCTGACCGGTAAATAATGATGATTTACAGATTCTCTGTGAACGTGATAGGTGTTTCCACCTTCCTGATCATTGGTCGTGGGAAGTGTGCTCCACCATTTTGTACTCCAATGCATCGGAGTAAACAATCATCAAATTGAGTCATTAATTCAATTCAACCGAGGATAAAAAAGCTCTGATAAAAAACCATATTGTTGTTGATCTTCGGGCTCAGATTCTGCCAACTGTGGATGTACACCTACAATTTCAAGCACATTACTATTAAACTTGATGGACAACGTTTCGGTTTCCTGAAATGTCATCAGCAGGCGACAAGCCACTTTATGGTACGCAATCTTGACACATTTTTGGCTCTGTTCAGGGTTTTGCCAAACGATGCATCGAACCCCACCTGTCAGCAATCGTATCAATCAAGTGTTCGCCGCGAAAATAACGAAGTTTAAACAGTATAGATGCTTAATGATGAATTGCTTGTTGGCTTTGTGTCACCTGCAAATCCAATTTTATTCATCTCTTCTTGTAATTGGATCTTCAGAATTTCGACCTGGAAAGTGTTTTGAATTTCCGTGGTGTGTTTAAGTTGTGTAGGGTAAATCATTTTAACCAAGGCCGCTTTCCAATGGGCCTCATGATCCAACTAGATGACCTGAGGTATTTTAGACGTGTAACAACGTATTGTTGGCAAACACCTCCGTTGAAATGTCACTGGGTAACGTTAAGTACAATTGATTATTGTTGTACATGATTCCAAAGTTCTGCTGCTGGCCTGGGGGTCAATCGAACTCCGATCCCGTTTTTCAGTTAGATGAGTATTTCAGGGAAGGATTTGGAAGAAGGTAACCGATGCATCTGCTCAATACAATGGCCAACAATCGTTTGTCTCCTGGTTTCAAGCTCACATTGGCAATGGCAGCACCGATGTCACAAAATACAACACATATTTGGCATAAAAATCTTGCTGAGAAAAACTGGGGGAAGTATTGGTCACGGTTGTAATGGCATCTAAGGCTTATTTGAGGCGCATGATGGTCACTTCTTTTAATGTTAAATGACTTGCTAATCGTCGAACCAAGAATCAATACTAAAAGGATATCCTTTCCAACGTACTTTGACTTCTTTGACACGTCGTTTTCAGCATTTTCGGTTTCTTCGTTTGAGAATGATTTCATATACGCGTTCTAACTCTGGTAAGTAAAACGTTCCTTTTAACATTTCCCCGTTCATGTCTTCCAATGTATAGACGAGAAGATGATGCGTACGCACTCGTCCAGTGAGAGGAAACAATTCGGTTGTCCAGTTTGGTAAATAACCTTTGTCGAAAGTGTGTTTGGTTTTACCAATGCGCACCCAATATCCTGGTGACAGCACTCCACCTTTCCCAAGGGCAGTAAACGGGAACGTACCAGTCACTCCATAGCAGTCACTTCGTTGTTGGGAGTCACTTCGAGGTGGGGAGGGGGACACAGCCGATGATCTAATGGCAGGATTCATTTTACGCTTAGACCAAGTGCAGTAAGACATCGATTTGTTTGAGTGTGTTGATGCGTAAAATATTTCTTCATGCGTTCTTTCAAGGCGTGTTTAAAATATTACATAACGCTAGGTTCGGTTTCGAGATTCTCGGTGGTGAAGAAATGATTATCAGGTTTCATTAATTCTTAAGCAGGTTTGCTCTCAACCATACGTGCAAGTGTTACATCTGTTTTTAATTTGAAGTGTTACATCTGTTTTTTATTTGATATGTGAAGCATATTCAGTTTTTAATGCCATATAGTGAAATTATGCCTTTACAACTACGCAGACTTGAAACGTTGTGAAACTTTTGTTACAATCTGCTATGAAGGGTTTAACTTAGTAGCATGTATCTATAGATTTTAATTCCGTACTTGATATTATGACCAGTGTGCTTTCAGTATAGCTGTCTGCAGCTGTCTATAGCTGTCATGTACGTATGTCTATACGTATATCTGTGCACATGGTGGATCTATGAAAGGAGGGCGTGGCCAATACAAGTGTGCTAACCCAATTCAGTATAACTGTGTGCTGTCTGTAAGTATGTGTGTGCGGGTTTAGCAGACTGTATATGGATATGGAAGATGATGCAACCATCAAGGCCATACAGTAACGAAACAACTAATATGTAAACATGTGGGCATGGTGGATCCATGAAGGTGTGATACAAGTGTGATACAAGGCCGATACAAATGTGGGCCAAACCAAGAATACGGGATAACTGTGTGGTTTGTCAGTGGACACATTTGCACGTTGTAACAAATATTTATGAATCGTATGGCTGTACAAATAACCGAGTCATATGTTTGTTCCAATTGATTGTTGTTTCAAATGATAACAATTTGGGTAATTTTCATTAGATGATTAATCTTATTTTGATAACAGATGATTATTTGAATCTTATTTTAATCCCATGTATGAATCTCGCTTTCATTGCAAGAAATTACATCAGGTTATCTGAATCTTATTTTAATTGTAGGAAATGACGTGAGGTTATATGCACCATTTTATTTCCTATTTATAAATGTTTGGAAATAGTAATTGAAAGCGACGTATGTTTCAGAGCGTCCAAGAATCGCTATATATATATATATATATATATATATATATATATATATATATATATATATATATATATATATATATATATATATATATATTAATATTTTAATTATCCATTCCATAAAATTTCATCTTTCATTACACTGTAATCTGTACTTTGATCAAAGCATCCATATCCAGAAACTATAAATAAATAAGCTGGAGAAACTCCTGTCAAATTTGCTTGAGCGGTTTTTAGATATATGGTGCTTAACTAAAGTCTCCAAAAACTCGTTTTACTTGAAGAGCTCAAAACATGTGTCCATAGTGACATTAAGACTTATCTTTTCGAACACAAGATGTAAACTTTACAAAAATGTTGCTCGCGCAGCTGCTGAGAATTCGATAACTCATAACGTTCTTTTTCTACATAAGACTTCTACTCGCACAACTTCTACAAATCAAGCATCTGATAAACGTGATTATCTATCCTTGTCTCTTTCTACGTGTACCTACTGCAAGAAAAAAGGACACATTATTTACGATTGCTACAAATTGAAAAACTGGCATCAGTATCAAGACAGCACTATTGCAAAAGCTCTTGTTTCTAAGAGCTTATGATCACGGTTACGGCCATGTATTGAAAGCAACACATTTGCTGGGTTTAATAAACTACAGTCTGATTGTATTATGGCGAATTATTAACCATTCATAATGAAGGATTCTATATAAATCTTAGGTGATTTGGCCAGTCCCAACCGTATTCAAATTTTAAGTGACACAGGATCTTCGCAGTCTTTTTTTGACATGTACTTTTCCATTTCTGAGAGGTCTTCTTCTAATGAAAGTGTTCTTATTCAGGGAGTAGAGTGCTGTTTTTTTAATGTTATCTCCATTGTGTACATCTGTCACCAAACTTAGTCTCAGGACCGTGACAGTCGGAGCAATCTGTTTTACCAGTTGAGGGCATTCAGTTATTACTATGCAACGACCTATCCGGAGACAAGGTTGTGGTTATTCCACTTGTAACTGACAAGCCCTGTTTGGATCGGAAAGTCGATCCAATTGAAAAAGAATTCCCTGATTTATTAACAGCTTGTGCAGTTACCAGAGCTATGGCAAAGAAAGCTCTTGAACATGAAGTTGATATGTAAAGTATTTCTTTAGTGACACATGTATTGGTTAGGCTTTTGATGAAGTCATTTTCACTCCTTGTTTGGATCAATCAGAAGGTATTGATCACAGTGATCACAGTGATCACAGTGATCCTCTTTTAGCAACTCATTCTCTTTATTCTAATCGGGGTGATAAACGACAATCACGTGTCGTCGAACAGGAACAAGATCCCGAGATCTCATATTTCTTTCAGAGGGCCATTACTAAAACTGAAGCATCTGATGTACCTATCTGTTATTTCATTAAAAATGGAAGCTTTATGAGAAAATGGAGAGTACCTGCTGATATCGAGCGGTCAGTGATCTATCAAAGTTTAGTTGCAAAACCTTACAGACAGGAAATAGTTCATCTGGCCCATGAAACACCTCTGGCTGGTCATTTAGGGTTTAATAAGAGCAAGAGCATAACTCACCTTTATTGTCCACAACTCAAAATAGATGTTGCCAAAAACTATAGAGCTTGTCATACTTGTCAAATGGTAGGAAAAATACCCAATCAGAAAATACCTAAGGCTCATATGCAACCTATTCCTGTATTTAACGACACATTTGGTATAATTGAAGTAGATTGTGTTGGTCTTTTACCTAAGACCAAGTCAGGTAACCAATACTTCTTGACAATGATGTGTTTATCAATAAGGTCTCCAGAAGCAATTCCGTTGAGGGATTTTAAATCTAAAATATTTGATAATGTGTGTATACTTAATTTGGCCTTTCCAAATCTGTCCAATCAGGTCAAATGTCACATTGTAGGTCTGGACCTTTCCAGCCTATTATAATTTAATTTAGCATTCAGCAGTTCAAATATAAAGTCAAATTAGGATTTGAGAGAACTACAATGGAGGGAACCTTTAAATCTGATAATGGAGTTCTGCCACTCTTGCATATTCTTCAAAATGTTCTCCATATTAGATTTTACGACCCTTACAAAGTTAAGAGGGAAACAAAAGTTAAATTATAATATGAGTGCTCCTAGGATCTAAATAAATTATAGGAGTACCAGTAAATTGAATGAGAAAGCCAGGTTAACTTACATTTAATTCAGCTGTACCTGTCCCACTAAAAAAAGATTTACAGAAGGAATATCATAATTTTCTACTGATTTTTAAGTGACAAATATTCGGAATTCAGGGAGTATGACAGATCTAGACCAGAAACGACTATACTTGCAAGAGCAGGAATGAAATGAACTCAAATGGTTTTTAATTGAATATGAGCACTTATTTCCAGATGTTCCTACAAGGAAAAATAAAATGTTTCATGACTTTGAAATTGTACATTCCAAATCTGTAAAATAACACAAGTACAGGACGAACCCTCTCAAACAAGAATATTTGAAAAAGAAATTCAGTATTTGTTGGAGAATGGTTTCATAGAGCCCAGTAATAGTAAATGGAGTTCACCATGCATATTTGTTCAAAAGCCAGATAAAACCTTCCGTATGTGCACTGATTATACGAAGTTGAATAGTGTGACAAATACATCATTTCTATTACCAAGAATCAATGACTGTGTTGCTAATATCTGAAATGCCATGCATGTCACCAAATTCAACCATCGGAAAGGATTTTGGTAAATTAAACTTACTGAGAAAACGAAGGCAGTTTCGGCATTTGTGACTCCAGATGGTCTTTACCAATATAAAGTAATGCCGTTTGGGATGAAAAGGGTCACCAAGTACTTTTCAACGTCTTATGAATCTGATCAACTCTGGTCTAGACATGTGATATACTTGCATTGATGATGTAAACATGTACAACGGCACCTGGAAAGAAAATTTAGCACCACTTTTTGACAGACACACCGATGCAAATTTGACAATTCATGTATCTAAAAGTGAGTTCTGTCGTGCTAGTGTACCTTTTCTAGGACATATTGTGTGATATGGACAAGTTCAATCTAGATAGGCGATCTCTGAATTACCTGAGCCTGTTAATAAAAAGCAACTGATGCGATTTTAGATATTGCTGGTTACTATCGGAAATTTGTTTCCGATTTTTCTCTAACTGAATCTCTGACAACTTTATTGAGCAAGATAAAACAAGTTCCTTTTGACTGAGAAATGTCAGGAGGCGTTTGATAAATTAAAAGCCATACCTATAAGCATGCCAGTTCTTACGGTTCAAAATTTCAGCCAATCATTTGAATTGTCTGTTGATTCAAAGGATGTTGGGGTTGGAGCAGTTTTGATTCAAGAAGATGAAAACGGTTTTGATCATCCAGTGTGTTATGTTTCTAAAAATTAAATAAAAGTAGTAGCAGCAGCGAAAATAAGTTGTATTTTTTATTTTATTCCTAATTATAAAGTAAAATTATTTCTTGTTGTCACGGTCATGTTTGGACTATGCGATTTAGATTGAGATATAACCTTAGTTTTAGAGAAGTATTCTCAGTTGCTGGCTTTTACACTTGGTATTAAGTCGCTTTTATTTGTTGGAGCCAGTTTTCGAGTTGATGTTAATTTTTCTTCAGATCATTTGGATTTTATAAAAGATTATTTCGTGTCTCTGGAATTATTTGATGTGCTCATACATAAATCTTGGACAAAGTTAATGAAACGTTTATTCGGATATCCAACACCGGAGTGTTCAATATTGTGTTTCTACAAGGAACTGTATATAAGCACAGTACTATCTATAGCATACGGTTTCGTCTTCCATCTTGGATTTTCCATCATGACTCAAAGTTGAATTCATTAGAATGTTTAATTAATAAGGATTTTTAAAATTTTAATTCATGGATTATTATTGGATTATGTTTAGATTTGATTTCTAAAACTGTAAGTTCTTTTTTCATTGAAATAAATTATGTGTAACATTTGATAAAACTTATTGTTTTCATATTTTCTGTGTTACTGTGTATTAGAGCCTAAACACGTAACAAAACATAATGAAATAAAGACAATCAGAAGCTTAAAGGATATCATGGCAAATTATATTTACATGTTTGTATGTTAAAATTTCTGCGTATTCGCATAAATTTGTCTATTAAATCATATTGACGTGAAAGAAATGATAAAGTGCAGATATGGTACATGGGTATGCAATATTAAACCATAATAATGAATGTTTTGAACGGACGTTATGCAAATTGATGCTCAAGGAGAACGATAATACGATAATACGACAGAGAATTGTGAAAACGCAGCCAAAATATCGACTTCTTCTTAAATTATGAGTTATTAATTCCACTTTGCATGGGATTATCGAGCCAGAGTTAGTAACGCGTGAATTCTAAATGAACAACAGTGCGTGCTAGGAACGTTATTTACATAAAAGAAAGGTTCGTCAACATCATTCATGGAAATGAAGAACAAGTATGTGAAAAACACGATTCATTTATGTTATTTCCCAAACAGATAGTGTAATCTTTCTTAGCCGTTACGGGTGATTATTGGTCCCGAGTGGCCTAAAGCGCTATCCGTTACGGATCAATGCCATCTCACCACTGTCTGCGTGGGTTCCAGTCTCAGATTCGGCCAATGTGGGTATGTGAGAAAGTTTGCCAGTAGCTTCTCGTGGGTCGGTGGTTCTTTCCGGGGTTTTCCTGGGTTCTTCCTCCACCATTAATACTGGCCGCCATGTGTAGCCTATCTTTTGATGAAACATGGCGCTAAACCCTAAAACAACTACAACAACGGGTGCTTACCACGATCGCCCTGAAGGTGCTGAAACCATGATTTTTAGTGTTGGCTGCTAGAGAAGCTAGAAGGTAACTTTGATGGTAAATATCGGCGTTGTTTCTCGATGATTATCTATCTAAGGTGTCCTCTGAGTAATCACTCACGACACACCTTAATATAATCAGATGTGCAATGTATTCACACAAAAAAAATTACTTTAAATAAACACTGTTCTTAGTACCATGTTCCTAATAGTGTACGCGGACCACAGGATAATTTCACAGCATGGAGTTTTTGTAATAATGGATACCATATCTTTCTTAAACAGACCATATGAAATTATATCAGACCTAAAGATACAGCTTGTATATATACCAATTTTGGATCTTTGTCAAAATTTGTCCGTGTATGATGGACCTTTTAATTTCAGATGTACTTTACAGAATCGATATATCAGAGAGAAGAGTAATGATTTTGAAATTCACAGATGTATAATTCCTATACATTGCTTGTGATAATTTAGGTTAAACGAAACACAACCAAGAAGCGAAGGTATAGTAATCGTTCTCATGGAACAAGTATATTTCTACTATCATCTCATGGAACAAGTATATTTCTACTATCTCGTCAATATATGAAGTCTGGTTACAAAAGTTGTTGAAATTATCACTTTGATTCAGACATCGGTAAATTTGACCTTTGATCCCTTCTCAAGAACCCCAGGTGCGGAAATTCATAATGATACCCCTCTTTTCTTCGATAAAGAGACAGCATACTTTTACAAGTTTATGATCTTCCACCATGTGGTTAAAAAAGAGGTTTGAACAGAGTTTATGAAAACATCCTGAATGCTTGTTAAAATATCTTGTGGATAATAATGTATGGATAATTCTTTTTTCTTGTCTTTCAATATGTGACAGGTGAGTTCACTTAGAATGATTAATACTATTCCAATACACGCCATTCCCACTAAGTTGTAACCGAAGGGTGTAACCGGACGTAGGATACTTGTATACATCATTCCGATTTAACTGTGATCTAGGTATACTCCAGATACAGAGATATACGTACCCATAACATTTGGTTGTATGGGTTTAAGAATCCAATTAATTTGAGAGATTTCGCTTTAATATATTTTACTTCAGCTCGCACCCCACCAACTTCCTAGATAGGGTCACCATTGAAAAAGGTCTAATAAAACATCATGTTTATATGTATGTAACAAGTGGACGTTCAAAGTACCGCATTTGATTAAATAAAATTCCACAATTTACAGGCGGAATAATTGACATGATGATGAAAATAATGTTACACGCACAGGGGTATCACTTGACCCGAGCGGTGTCAAACCCTGGTGCGAATCCCACCGGAAGTCAAATGTTTTCCCCAAATTTCCAAAGACTTCCATACAATTTGAGTTGTAAATTAGAAAGCCAGACGTGTCTGCTTTTATATACAAAATTTTACTCTAATCAATTCGAGACCACATATAAATCAACTTGTCTAAAGTCCATCAACGGCACATTTGCATGGTTTTTCTTCATCATCAGATGTCCGTACCGCCAGCAGGTTATGCCATAAAATACACTAGTATCCCATTTCTCACTGGGAACTATTTAACTCCGCCACCCTTGGCCAGTCAAAGTACACTTTTACCGGCACATTACGCCAATATAACTGCACCAAATTTTCCACTATGGACACATAAATGGTATCTACTAAGTCCCTACTTATTGATTACATTGTGTAATTTACCGGTTTCCTACCGTAAATACTGCCACCTCAGCCACACCACTATTGTACATCACTAGATTTTAATATGGAATATCTTACACCAGGCAGTCATTCGGTTTGGACCTGAATTCACTACTAGCGAAACATGTCATGGTTCAAAACTCACCAACACTCAACTCCGTGACGTTTGCTTCTAGTAATTGGCTAATTATTTCGGGCTAGGAATATTTCCATGGCGCCGAATCTCAATAATCACACAAATCTAAGAATTGATCAAAACGGGGCGCTATGAAATGCGCATACTCCAAATTTATGAAACAAATAATGGCCAATACCAATGACCAAATTTTTCCATTCTTGTTGACAAGTAAAGAGCATGTCGTATTAGACTACACCTAGAGTATTCATTACATCTGCTGTCATTTACCAAACGTAATGCTTCACTAATGCATTATTATTTTAACCTTACAAATTCGGGGCTTATATGTTCGATTTCCAAAAGGAAAACATGTCAAAAAATGCATTCATCGTTTCAGAAAAGATATCTCACAAATGCTGCGATCTTGTATAGTCATGGACCATTTCTGTTAAAGTCAGAAGAGCGACATAACACAGCTAAAATTTTTGGTCACTATTGCATCCGGATATATAAGTTTGTTTATCATAGATATCATGATGGTCCGAAAATGACTAAGTATTACGAAAAGTTCCATAAATTTAAATCATTTAGAACACAGTGATGGGGGTAATGCCAGATTGTGTTTTTATCATTCGAGATAAAATGTTTGTCATGAGCAGATAAACAGCTCGCATGAATGAGGTGAGTCAGCAAGCAAGTATGCACGTGTTACGCATATATTAATCACAATTAAAATATGCTCTTGGGAGAAATTTAACAAATTTGTGAAAGTAGTTCAAGACATACGGTACTAATTGTATGGAAATAAGAGAACCAGTCTGGAAATGGGTGAACATAATATAGAGCATATATGGGTTGGGCTGGCTAGGGTTGGTTAATAATGTAAGTTATGTTTTGTAAATTATAATACAAATCGAGACATTGTTTTATTGACGGAATTTCAGTCCTTTAACAGCCTTGAGTTTGCAGCGCTCATTACCAAAATTATTACCCGACTCTTTGTCGCGGAATTGATAGCACGTTTCAAACACATGTAGGTCCAGTAAATGCTAAGATCACATACAGTACTCAACACAGAAGTCGACATCGAGGTTTTATCTGTACTGATAAATATAGGTTTGATCATGAGCATTCAGGCCTTTTAACTTATTGAACGTTTTCAATAACACTTTTTCAGCATAATATGAATCAACAAACATCGAAATACCTCTCGTTCAGGGGCCCAAGTGGCTGGGGCGCTCTCCATAACACATTCCCTAACAACTAACCCAACTATTTTCAGTTCAAATGTTTTTGCCTCCTTTGTGATTTCGCTTCTTTGCATATCTGAGTTTGTACTTGTTTTTGCATTACACCAGGCGTAATGCTTCAAGTATTTTTCTTTTTGTATCGAAATATAGATTTATTCTCATCAGACGAATCACGGCATCAACGTGAATTAATTAGAAATACTGCATTTTGTATCACCTTTTTAATTTTAAGAAAACATTTCACTTTTAAAATTGACATCCACAAGTAGTTACCTAATTTCGATGCAATATGTTTCAGCAACATCTTTCGAAACGTTGTTTGGACAGTATAGTGATCTAGCGTTAACTACGTATTACATAATATGTTCTAATTTAGCGTTTAACTACGTATTACATAATGTGTTCTAATTTAGCGTTTAACTACGTATTACATAATGTGTTCTAATTTAGCGTTAACTACGTATTACACAATATGTTCTAATTTAGCGTTAACTACGTATTACACAATATGTTCTAATTTAGCGTTTAACTACGTATTACATAATGTGTTCTAATTTAGCGTTTAACTACGTATTACATAATATGCTCTAATTTAGCGTTTAACTACGTATTACACAATGTGTTCTAATTTAGCGTTTAACTACGTATTACACAATGTGTTCTAATTTAGCGTTTAACTACGTATTACATAATGTGTTCTAATTTAGCGTTAACTACGTATTACACAATATGTTCTAATTTAGCGTTTAACTACGTATTACATAATATGTTCTAATTTAGCGTTAACTACGTATTACACAATATGTTCTAATTTAGCGTTTAACTACGTATTACATAATGTGTTCTAATTTAGCGTTTAACTACGTATTACATAATATGCTCTAATTTAGCGTTTAACTACGTATTACACAATGTGTTCTAATTTAGCGTTTAACTACGTATTACACAATGTGTTCTAATTTAGCGTTTAACTACGTATTACATAATGTGTTCTAATTTAGCGTTTAACTACGTATTACATAATATGCTCTAATTTAGCGTTTAACTACGTATTACATAATATGCTCTAATTTAGCGTTTAACTACGTATTACATAATATGCTCTAATTTAGCGTTTAACTACGTATTACATAATATGTTCTAATTTAGCGTTTAACTACGTATTACATAATATGTTCTAATTTAGCGTTTAACTACGTATTACATAATATGCTCTAATTTAGCGTTTAACTACGTATTACATAATATGCTCTAATTTAGCGTTTAACTACGTATTACATAATATACTCTAATTTAGCGTTTAACTACGTATTACATAATATGCTCTAATTTAGCGTTTAACTACGTATTACATAATATGTTCTAATTTAGCGTTAACTACGTATTACATAATATGCTCTAATTTAGCGTTTAACTACGTATTACATAATATGCTCTTATTTGCAGCATAAATAATGAAAACCTGTTTTGAAACAAATAAGTATAACCTTTCATCTGTAATATGCTTCGCCCGCATGCCATTAACTTTAAAGTGGCTATATGCCTTCTTTAGTAATTTTACAAACGAAGAATCGATAATAGCACTGTAATTGTGACTAAGTATATTCATGATAGAGATACTCAATTGTAATTGTGACTAAGTA
This sequence comes from Unio pictorum, assembly GCA_030141615.1. Lineage (NCBI taxonomy): Eukaryota > Metazoa > Mollusca > Bivalvia > Unionida > Unionidae > Unio > Unio pictorum. The sequence continues at coordinate 5,118,117 of JARLTB010000221.1, forward strand.
TATTCATGATAGAGATACTCAATTGCTGAAACCGTCACCAGAATATGTTTCTTGTGTGTTCGCCTCATACGTCTGTTATGACTAGATATAGATTCCCTTAATGGATAGAAAACGAAAATTGCATTGACCAGATAATAAGGTACCCATGACGTGATGACTGTGTTGTAGTAATAACCGCTTGCTCTGTCATTCCAATTGGTTATGACTATGGAAATCTTCAAATATACTATATATAGTACATGTATCCTAGGAATGACTGAGTTAGGGAGGGTTTAAAAATAAAACTCGTTAATTCTGAACCCAAAGGACACCAAACTGTTATTTAAACTCACTACTATTACCTGATAACATGTTGAATCCATGATCATCTATTGTTTTGTTAACCTATAAGACCCTTATCATCTTTTTATCTAAATGTACAGGAAGGGTGGTACATGCATAGATTGGGAAATTTGAAGGACACATCATTCCAGAACTTTTGTCTTAACTCAAGATCTTACCATTGGTATTATTATTTTGATCCAAATACGTCAATGAAATGTTTGCGTATTATTCTTTTTCTTGATTGGCTGAGATGGTGGGAAACCGTTGTTAACTCCGCCTTCTGGAATTTTTAACTTCAATGAACATTTTTCGACGTCATATTTGGAATTGACTGCCGAAAAGGAATTGTGGGACAATGGTATAGTCTGCAAATATATGGCTAGTGTAGTCCCTCAATGGTTTGTTATATCATGTATGGCATATCATAACTTGACAAATTGCTAAAACCACAAGACAAAAGAATATAATGAAAGCATGGAATATATGCAAACGTGTTTTAAATATTAACTTACAGAAATAAATAAGCTCAACTCTATTCACAGAAGACATAAACCGGACTCCAAAATGACAGGTTTTTGTTGTAGTACTGCATATTGACGCATTAACGATGCAATGCAGTTCCGAGTCAAAATGAAATCTGTTTGCATAACCTTTAGTCGTCTGTTCAAACTCAAACACTGCAAATATCCTGTCACATTATAGTACATGTGGGAATTTCTGTATCCAGTAAGTTCTTCATATGAATATAGCAATAGCAATGTAATTTTTAGTTGTAAAGTGACACATTAAGGTTGTACAACATGCATCGTCAACTGTACGTGTACTGCATCGTCAACTGTACGTGTGCTGCATCAAACAACGCGACATCAGACAAATTGGACATTCTTTGTTGAAAAATGATTGTGTCTATGTAAAATATTATGTTCATTCGGAATTACGCTTGTTCGTTGATTTATAGTTTGTAAGAAAACGATAACCTAACTTTAAACGACAATACATGTTTAACTTTGGTCGGAACTATTTTTTACGCACAGCAAATGAAATGTGCAGCGTCACTCAGAATAAAGAAAATTATTCGTTCTTCTTTCCATCTATATACTTTTCACTGAAATAAACACTATGTAATAAAAAGAATGTCAAATGGTAATAATTTAATAATACATTTATGGAACTCGTTGAACAATGTCCTGCTTTTTGATCGCCAGTCATTATTCAACTCGTTTCATAAATTCAATATTAAATTATTACTCATTTCAGGTCCTCTATATTTATAGGTTTCTGTATTTGTATGGGAAAATATCAACGAGTTCTATTTTTGGAAATACTGCACGACCTTGGGAGTACAGTATATCCCTTCGACAAAATGAGTTCATATTTTTCCCATGAAAATGCAGTAACCACTTTATCATGTGGTCATTTTATTCTAGCTAACGTTTAATTATATTTAAGAAATACAATCAAGAAACAAAGTAACAGAATGTATGCCGTATGTATTCCAAACTAAATACACAAAGCGCAGATTCATCATTACACAACAGTAACAGAATGTATGCCGTATGTATTCCAAACTAAATCCACAAAATGCAGATTCATCATTACACAACAGTAACAGAATGTATGCCGTATGTATTCCAAACTAAATACACAAAGCGCAGATTCATCATTACACAACATTAACATAATTTATGCCGTATGTATTCCAAACTAAATACACAAAGAGCAGATTCATCATTACACAACAGTAACAGAATGTATGCCGTATGTATTCCAAACTAAATCCACAAAATGCAGATTCATCATTACACAACAGTAACAGAATGTATGCCGTATGTATTCCAAACTAAATACACAAAGCGCAGATTCATCATTACACAACATTAACATAATTTATGCCGTATGTATTCCAAACTAAATACACAAAGTGCAGATTCATCATTACACAACAGTAACAGAATGTATGCCGTATGTATTCCAAACTAAATACACAAAGTGCAGATTCATCATTACACAACAGTAACAGAATGTATGCCGTATGTATTCCAAACTAAATACACAAAGCGCAGATTCATCATTACACAACAGTAACAGAATGTATGCCGTATGTATTCCAAACTAAATCCACAAAATGCAGATTCATCATTACACAACAGTAACAGAATGTATGCCGTATGTATTCCAAACTAAATACACAAAGCGCAGATTCATCATTAAAACATGTAAAACTGTAAGTATATCTTTTGCCATTACCATCTAAAGAGAACAGTGCATTCCTTGCCACATGCATGTTATTTGCAGGAACCAAGCAATTTTATGAACGCCGTCCTAAATCAGAACACTATCAAAACAGTTCAAGCGGAATGTGGCAAAACAGCTGCTAAACGGCAGTCCACGAAACATCTGCTTTAATTCATTCATAAACACCTTTATTAAACTAAAACATAAAGCGCCTACTACGTCAGTGCGCATGATTTGTTTACAGAATAGTTATCGTACAGCCATCGCTGCACATTTCTGATAACACGATCAGGCGCCTGCCTCGTTGAAACCTTCTTTTGTGAGTCTATGAATTCATCCACATTGTTAACTTTGACATTTCTACTTTCAAATGGTTGGTTTATTTCATCCACAGAGAAAAAGATCAAAAGTGATGGCGTTTGCATCATTTATTTGTTTACAAATAAAAACTAGTTCCTTTATTCAAGTAAATTCAATATGAAGTACGCACGAGTGAAATATGGTAAAATACTGAACGATTCTAACAAGGTAAAGATAACGAAGAACAAGTGAGTATATAATACATTATATAGAGGATCCCAAATGGATAAGAATTTAATACTGAATTTATGAAACGAGTTGAACAATTTCCACCTTTTGCTAGACTTGGCGAAAATACACAAATATATAAATATATTCACTGTGTTACATTCCGTTGACTGACATCAGTCCAATATAAATACTTTCAGCAAATCTTTGCTTTGTTACTTCATTATGTTTCTTTTTGTAATTTTGTCGATGTATATATGTTTTAAATATGTTTTGTAATATGGAAGCGCACAGACCTTCGGCTGACCACAAGAACATTGAATACGTACGCAAGATCTTAGCAGATCTATGACGCCAAATGCACAATTCACTGGTCAGCAATGCATTATCTAATTCTAAGGATGGACCTGTATTATTATTTCTCGAAAATATTTTGCCAATTTAAGTCTCAACCAAACAAAAGTTACTTCTAGGCTCTGTTTAGTAATACCAACATATGCAGAGGCAGACGAAAGGCTCACTTCAACTGTCTTCAATAATATCTTGAATATTTGCGTCAACTTGTGTATGTCTCCATAATTAAACCAATGTAAACGTAAGTCAGTCTAAGCTGATATGAAACGAATCATAAAGATATGTGGGATTCCAAGAACAGCATATGAATAATTGTAATACAGGAATATTGGACACTTTCTTATCCGGATAATCGGACTTGAAAGTCTTCTACTCAGAGCAACAATATAGTTCTGTCAATCTGTCAGTTAAGAATATAATTCTGAGGGGCATAAATCTATATAATCTCTGGGGCTACCACGCAACCATTGTACATAATTATTGCAGTTTCTGTTCCCTGGGACGTGTCCTTTGCTTGCCCTCCTTCAGTTTGGAAGATGGTATAATCCGATTTAGATGATAGTTTAGGCTAATTTGTGCTAACTAATCTTCGCAAAAACCACATCCCTAAACCTGAAGTGGAATTTGTCCAGAACCAACGGGTATATCTTGCCTCATCAGGTAAATATGACTTTGTAAGAAACCAGTGAAGATAACTGGAGAACATAATGGAAGGTACGGTGATCAAAGCCAATGCAAACTTTTACAACACTGTAAAGTAACATTGATCACAGTCTCGGAAAGAGTCAGACTTACGGAAATACTAGCACCACACCCTTGGATTAGTTTTTATAGTGATGTTTCTTCCTCAACACCCAACAATGTATTTAATACAATGATATTATAACCGCCAGAATAACCAGTTATTGGAATAATCTTTTTTGAATAAACAGAACGTTTGTCAGGGTGATGATTGGTGAGAATGCCTGTAATCCTACTGGATAACAATAAACTTTGTGATACTATTCATCGCTCACAAGATTATGTCATTTACTGCATTCAAATTCTTCTCAAAATTGATAAAATTCTTATAAACATTGCACGAATGTAGTAATTTATAAATGCATCGTCATGTGATGGCCATAATATTTGCCAAGAGTTTGGCAACCATAGAAAATTGCAGTTGTGCTAAAAATAATGAGTTGTATGCTGAACTAAACAAAACAAAGAAATACGAAAGTCAGGTGATTTCTCGATATGTTCAGGAACAGGTACTAATATTTCCGTATTCCTCTGTACGAAGATTTCCGTATTCCTGTCTCTATAGAGCCTGGAGTATAACAAGATTTCTCTAAGTAATATAATTCATATTATGTTGCAGACTTCATACGTGTTATTATTAAAACAAGAATTTATATCTCTCTAACGGCTGTATCTGCGACAGACACAACACAATATGCATCTTTTGAATAAGGCATCAATTACAACTGATACTAATGCGTTGCTGTCAAGTATTTCAATGTATATACTCGCCTATGGATTTACGTTCCTCTCACGTACTCTTCTGAAACCGTCGTATATATATATATATATATATATATATATATATATATATATATATATATATATATATATATATATATATATATATATATATATATATATCTGCTGAGCATATCGATGCATTTAGCTATGTATTGCTTTTTCACATAAATGCCAGTTCTTATATAAAGTAATGACGATCTCAATGGTAATTGTGTAAATAATAAGAATGCATGTGTTTGCTGAATGTGGCCTGTAATGTGTATTTACTTCCAAACATTGTGGTTTTGCATAGGATTCGCATTATACAAATATAATATTTTACATTACAATGAAGGACACTAAGGCTTGCAAACAGTATTCGGTGTTCAGTTATATCAAGAATTATGACTTTTCAAGAGATAGAAAAGCAAACATATTGGTCAGATACTAACATATTGGTCAGATACTAACATATTGGTCAGATACTAACATATTGGTCAGATACTAACATATTGGACAGACATAAGAAACATGTTGCAATCAATCGCAATTCGGTTCAATACATGATTGTAGAAAGTATAAATAAACAGTTTACAAGTATAATTTAAATGGAAAGTCACGTGGCAATTGTGGATATATTAACATTAACAATGATATGTGACTTACATAATGAGATTCATGTCACATCGCGTACATGCTAACATACCAAAAGCTATATAGACAGGATTATATTTAATATGTGTACGATGACTGATGTATTAGACAGAATTATATTTAATATGTGTACGATGACTGATGAATTAGACAGGATTATATTAAATATGCGTACGATCACTGATGGATTAGACAGGATTATAGGCAATTTGCGTACGATGACTGATGAATTAGACAGGATTATAGGTAATGTGCCTACGATGACTGATGTATTAGACAGGATTATACGTAATTTGTGTACGATGACTGATGTATTAGACAGGATTATAGGTAATGTGCCTACGATGACTGATGTATTAGACAGGATTATAATTAATATGCGTACAATGACTGATGTATTAGACAGGATTATCCGTAATTTGTGTACGATGACTAATGTATTAGACAGGATTATATTAAATATGTGTACGATGACTGATGTATTCGACAGGATTATATTTAATATGTGTACGATCACTGATGTATTAGACAGGATTATAGGTAATGTGCGTACGATGACTGATGTATTAGACAGGATTATATTTAATATGTGAACGATGACTGATGTATTAGACAGGATTATATTTAATATGTGTACGATGACTGATGTACTAGACAGGATTATAGGTAATGTGCGTACGATGACTGATGTATTAGACAGGATTATATTTAATTTGCGTACAATGACTGAGGTATTAGACAGGATTACATGTAATGTGCGTAAGATGACTGATGTATTTGACAGGATTATAGGTAATTTGCGTTCGATGACCGATGTATTAGACAGGATTATATTTAATATGTATACGATAACTGATGCCTTAGACAGGATTATATTTAATATGTATACGATAACTGATGCCTTAGACAGGATTATATTTAATATGCGTACGATGACTGATGTATTAGACAGGATTATATATAATATGTGTACGATGACTGATGTATTAGACAGGATTTTAGGTAATTTGCGATCGATGACCGATGTATTAGACAGGATTATATTTAATATGCGTACGATGACTGATGTATTAGACAGGATTGTACGTAATTTGTGTACGATGACTGATATATTAGACAGGATTATATTAAATATGTGTACGACGATTGATGTATTCGACAGGATTATATTTAATATGTTTACGATGACTGATGTATTAGACAGTTTTATATTTAATATGTGTACGATGACTGAAATATTAGACAGGATTATATTTAATTTGCGTTCGATGACTAATGTATTTGACAGGATTATATTTAATATGCGTTCGATGACTGATGTATTAGACAGGATTATATTTAATATGTGTACGATGACTGATGTATTAGACAGGATTATATTTAATATGCGTACGATGACTGATGTATTAGACAGGATTATATTTAATTTGTGTATGATGACTGATGTATTAGACAGGATTACATGTAATTTGCGTTCGATGACTGATGTATTTGACAGGATTATATTTAATATGCGTGCGATGACTGATATATTAGACAGGATTATAGGTAATTTGCGTATGATAACTGATGTATTAGACAGGATTATAGGTCATTTGTGTACGATGACTTTTGTATTAAACAGGATTTTAGGTAATTTGCGTACGATGACTGATGTATTAGACAGGATTATATTTAATATGTGTACGATGACTGATGTATTAGACAGGATTATATTTAATATGCGTGCGATCACTGATGTATTAGACAGGATTATATTTAATATGCGTACGATGACTGATGTATTAGACAGGATTATATTTAATATGCGTACGATGATTGATGTATTAGACAGGATTATATTAATATGTGTACGATGACTGATGTATTAGACAGGATTATATTTAATATGTGTACGATGACTGAAATATTAGACAGGATTATATTTAATTTGCGTACGATGACTGATGTATTAGACAGGATTATATTTAATATGCGTACGATGACTGATGTATTAGACAGGATTATATTTAATATGCGTACGATGACTGATGTATTAGACAGGATTATATTTAATATGTGTACGATGACTAATGTATTAGACAGGATTATATTTAATATGTGAACGATGACTGATATATTAGACAGGATTATATTTAATATGTGTACGATGACTGATGTATTAGACAGGATTATATTTAATATGTGTACGATGACTGATGTATTAGACAGGATTATATTTAATATGTGTACGATGACTGATGTATTAGACAGGATTATATTTAATTTGTATACGATAACTGATGCCTTAGACAGGATTATATTTAATATGCGTACGATGACTGATGTATTAGACAGGATTATATATAATATGTGTACGATGACTGATGTATTAGACAGGATTATATTTAATATGTGTACGATGACTGATGTATTAGACAGGATTATATTTAATATGTGTACGATGACTGATGTATTAGACAGGATTATATTTAATTTGCGTATGATGACTGATGTATTCGACAGGATTATATTTAATTTGCGTACGATGACTGATGTATTATACTGCATAACAGACAATGTGAGCACGATGGCTGATATATCGGATAGGACGACAGACTAGAACGTGCGATACCTCTGGTATATTAGGATAGAAGAAATGTGATTCGTCCTCTACGACATTATTACGAAAACAATACTGTCTCGCTTAACGGCTTCATTTTATATCTATGTATCTCAAGATATTGAGTGTGACAGCCGAACATCTCAATATTTTAAGTGTGACAGCTGAGCATCTCAATATCTCAAGTGTGACAGTTGAGCATCTGAATACATTAAGTGTGACAGCTGATCCTCAAGGTCAACGATTTTTTTTATTGAAGCGGACTGAAAGTTAATTTGAAGAGACCAAAACGAGTATTCGTTTCCAATTACTATATGCTAAGGTTTTTATTCTCTTCTCCTTTCTTTTTGAAGAGTTCAAGAAAATACGATTAAAGTTTGCCTATTATAAAGCCTAACTCAGTATTACTTAGAGTAAAATGACCATCATGGCAGTATGTATAGGTATGTATAGGGATAGGTATGTATATGCATAGGTATGTATATGTATAGGTATGTATATGTATAGGTATGCATATGTATAGGTATGCCTATGCATAGGTATGTATAGGTATAGGTATGTATAGGCATAGGTATGTATAGGTATAGGTATGTATAGGTATAGGTATGCATATGTATAGGTATGCCTATGCATAGGTATGTATAGGTATAGTTATGTATAGGCATAGGTATGTATAGGTATATGTATGTATAGGTATAGGTATGTATAGTTATTTTGACAGACATTGCTTCAGTCAGTAAATTATTAAAAAATTTGCTTGCATATTTTCTGTGAAAAAATGTCTCCATGCAGCAATGAAAGAAATCCCTTGGTATTTTTTAATTTGTAAACGTTTTACAACCCGATTACATTTTACTGAATAATTACTCATTCTTACACGATCACTTGTAAAGATATAACTGATTTAAATGAAACGAATGACAAAAAATTAATAAGTAATCTAGCTACTTAATTATATGTTATACTTACATAAATATTGTGTTTGGGAAAAGACATTACTTGAATACCCAAAAAATATTTACCTAACTCCTCAGTCATATAATTATTACAGAAATAAAACTAATTACACCTTAAACAGTGTTTTTCTCCTCAGTCATTAGCTCAGAGTTATAACACAAAAACAATGGCCTGTATCAGTGGGCCGGGACCTTCAAAATATTTTTCCAATATTTTATTCTAACAGTCGAATACTTGAAGCAGTAACCCCAATTCTGCTCGCAAATAATATATACCTAATTCAGTTTCGTCTGCACGTTCAAAGATGTTAGAAGGACATGCTGGTAAAAGTTTAGAAACTTGTTGAAATCTTCAAAATTACATTCACAACGATCAGTCGTTTCTAAAGGACATTACATTAACTACAATAATGCATGATCGAATAATATCAATTTAACAACATGACATAGCACGTGCAGTATTTCTTGCACTTTACAAAGTCTTTTGAATTTGTTGTTCATATTGTAATAAATTTGGTGTGTGCGCATTTGATAGCGCCCTATTTTTAAGTAATTCTTAGATTTAGTTGTGTGATTATTGAGATTCAGTGCCATGGAAATATTCCAATCCCGAAATAATTAGCCAATTAGTAGGAGCAATCGTCAAGGAGCCGAGTGTTAGTGAGTTTGAACCATGCCATGGTTCGCTTGTAGTGAATTTAGGTCCAAACCGAATGACTGTCCCTGGTGTAGGATAGTCCATATTAAAATCTAGTGGTGTACAATAGTGGTGTGGCTGAGGTGGCAGTATTTATGGTAGGAAACCAGTCAATTGCACAATGGATTCATTATGTTGGGACTAGGTAGATACTGTGTATATGTCCATAGTGGAAAATAGGCGTAGATATATAAGCTTGATACGCCGGTAAAAGTGTGTATTGACTGGCCTAGGGTGGCGCAGTTAAACAGTTCCTAGTGAGAAAGGGAGTACTAGTGTATTTTCTATGGCATAACCGGCTGTCGGTACGGAAATCTGATGATAATGAAGAAAAACCATGAAAAGGTGCGGTTAATGGACTTTTGGGCAAGTTGTTTTAACTGTGGTTTCCAATTGATTAGAGTAAAAATTTAGTATATTTAGCAGTCACGTCGGACGTTCCAACTCAAGTTGTGTGGAAGTCTTTGGAAATTTGGGAAAACTTATGACTTCCAGCGGGATTCGCGCCAGGGTTTTGACACCGCACTGTCTAGTGAATACCCCTGTGCGTGTAACAATATAATACTAATGAAATATTACTGAACATTTCAAAAGAGCATGTAGGGGTTTAGTTTATGCAGATTTGGATATCAACATATCTTTATATAACTTAAATATCATCCCTACTATCCCGACTTTTAGTCAAAAGCCATACAAGTTCCACTCAAAAGCTTCCATTTTTAATTTGTTCTTCTTTGTCAAGATTTATCAAATGAAAAGTTATCGTTTTTTTGTAGGATTTTGCTAAACGTCATCGTTAGTAGTAGGTCTAACAATACTTATTCAAGTATGTATTATCGAAAAACATAATTTGTTGATATCGCTAGTTAACGTTATCCCTATGCAATTATCTACGTTACTGAGACGGCCTTTTCTGAAGATCGAAGTCAAGCCAGAAATCCTGTATTAATCTGGGGCAAAACATTATTTTGAATATAATATTAAATAGCCTATGTAATGGATTAATAATTACAAAAGGGGTATTTTATTTTTTTGTATCACATGAGATCAGTAACAGAAAGTAATCACTAGATCATGTTTACATTTATATTGATTGCAATGGTTGGGAGGCTTGTGATTATTGATTGCATTGGCTGGGAATCTTTGATTATTGATTCAATTGGCTGGGAATCTTTGATTATTGATTCAATTGGCTGGGAGGCATGTTATTATTTTGGTAAGACATTTAGAAAAATAAGGAAAGGTATTTTTGAAAAGAGCAAAATAAATAAGAGCTATCAAGATAAAAGACAGCGCTGTATTAATAATAAAACACATTAAGGAAGTTCTTAGGACACCTGCCCATCACAGGCCCAAGAAAAAATAAAATGTATTGTTTATGATAAAATGGAATGAAATATATAGGACTATTTTGCTCTTGATGCACGACTATTCTGAGTTGGAACCATGGCACCACTGGTATTGTCCCACCTTTTTAGCTTTTAATATTGTTTTTGTTTAGTTTCACAATTTATAATGGGGGTGGGGACACCATAATATTTTCAGTGGTTAGGACCCTAAAAGGTCTGTAATACAAGCATGCTCTAAAGAAAAAAAGGTGATATCTTTGTTTATCCCGCAGCATGTATAGTTTTCCTATAGTTTGTGCCGTTTCATATTTTTAATATTACCAGACGTTCAAATTTCGCTTTATGTGACTCTGTTTGATTGGTCTAAAATAAGCCCATGAAATTATTGTGCAGTTTCTTGTTTACTGATTGGCTGGGATTAACTCGACTCACTAATGGAAATTGAGGAAATATTATCTCGGCTATCTGAATATAGATTTGTTACTATCCCAGGGGTTTGTTATTCCATGCATAACAATATCATAACAAGAAAAATGGCGCAAAACTACAAGACACGTAAAACATTAACAAGTAATGTTAAGGGTATTGATTATTTGATGGCGGGGTGGGGAGAGTAGTGGTATATCTATAACATAGATATAGAATCCACCGTATATACAAGCGTGGTTTAAATGTTAATTTTACAGAAGTAAATAAATTAACCTTTGTTCACAGAAGAATTTGGAGATAAATGGGTCTCCCACCTGACAGATCTTTCTCTAAGCACAGCATCTTTACACAGTATATAACGTTAATGGATGCAAATCCGACTCAAACAGAAATGTGTTTACATCATCTGTACAGTCAAATATTGCAAAATATCCGATCACACATGTACTGCAGTAAATGTGGGCATTTCTGCATCCAGTACTCCTATTCACATGAAAATCTCAACAATGTAATGTTTAGTTTTGAAAGTGACATTTTTAAGGTAAACGTGTACTCTAGACCTAATATGTACCATATCACACAATGTGGCATCACATCGCATTCATCATTCTGTTTTTAAAAATGATTTTGTCGTTATAAAAGTCTTTGTTTATTCAGATGGAAGCTTTTTCTTTGATTTATAGTTTGTAAAGTAAAAGTACAATCTATTTTTACTAGTTCAGCTTTGTGACTATATTCTATGCACAACAAATGAACGGTGAACCGTCCGTTTTTTGTTTTTGTTTTGATTAGGATTTCTAACATAGCTTTAACAATTTTTCAGTCATATCGCTACGATGTCTGCAATGAGGCAGTTTATAGTGATGTCTAGCACTGGGGCATCGTGCGGGCGCTCTAACCACTAGGCCACCGGAGCAGTTGTGAACCATCTGTCAAAATGAACGAAAAGTTTCGTTCATCTTTCTATTTAAATAATTTCCACTGTAATTAAAACTACGTGATAACAAGAATCTGAAATGATTTAATATTTAATTTATGAGACTCGTTGTATTATGTCAAACATGTGCTCGCCAAGGCTTGCAAAAGCTAGACACTATTCAACTCGTTTCCTAAATTCAATATTAAATCATTTGAGATCCTCTATATATGAATTACTCAGATATGTTGTTTATCACATTGTATAAAATATTTAACCTATCACTGATTTTTGTTATACTGATCCCATAAGATTTTGTTTTAAGGTACCATATTTAGTTCTTTTAGAATGTGTATAAGCAAAAAAAGCAAAAGATACAGACTAAATAAACTGTGGGCGGCCAATGTTTGTTGTAATAAATTGGGTCAAGTAATCGCAGATTTTAGTAGGTATTAATATGTATTATAACTCTCTCTCTCTCTCTCTCTCTCTCTCTCTCTCTCTCTCTCTCTCTCTATATATATATATATATATATATATATATATATATATATATATATATATATATATGCGGGTCATCAAGTCCATTGGTTGCACTGGAAAATGTGCTTATTTATCAGTCCATTCAAGTTGTGTGCTCTCCTTATCTCGATCACATCCGAGCAGAATTCAAATTTGAACGACTTAGGTTTGATTGGATGCGGTAGCTTAATGCCGCATCCTGTTAAATTCACAGACCCGAAGCTGAGAAATATCTGCCAAGGTGTTGATAAGGTTATCGGAAGCTTGGCTAGCAAAGATGCAGCTTCTGAAGAACATGGACAACCTGATGGGTCTAAGAAAAAAAATAGAAATCTTGGTAAATGAAAAAGCCTCCTGTGTGGGATAAGAATAAAAATTACGGGTGGCTTTCTTTTAAACTGATAGACCCATGGTAATGGCAGTTTCAGAATGCAATAAATGAAATGAGGTCTATCGACGGGCAAAATATTAGTCCATATCACTAAGTTTGTCCTAAATCAGCGGCAAAATAAAGAAATCCAAAACTCTCTATGCGCTGCCAAAATCTTCATACACTTTTGTTTTACAAATTTTCATCATTCATTCTGATATACGGTTGTTAGAAAAACGAGACCAACATTGTTTGTGAGAAAGATTTCCCATAAACACCGTTTAAAATACACCTTGCGGAATAGTCAAAGAATCGGCTTTCTTAAGGGAAAAAACGTGTCGAAAATAAAACTGGCACTCTATTAGGTTACCTATATTTGAATTATCCGCTTTGAAAAAGAACTGAACTATTAAGACTTAATCAACGTCAGTAGGAAATCGAAATGGTCCCCCAGTAAAAACCTATTGGGGAAAATATATTAAGCTCGCAGCTGTCGTTTGATACCCAACACTATAATCCATTATATGGGACATTAATTATGCATTGACGACTCAAAACTGTTTTATTATTATTGATTTTAAATATAAATGTCCTTTGTAAAATCTAATGATGTTTGTTTCTGTCAGCGCCAAATGTACTCTAAAATTGTATGGCGGTTCCAACAAATGTTGGCACAGCTGACAATAATTCTATGTGAGAATTATTAGACTTTGTACGTTTAGACGGTTCTTATATATGACAAAAAAATATTCACCTCAGTTCTGTTGACATCAAAGATAATTTAGAATGTATGACGACAAATTGAAAATGATATGTGTGAGAGTAACAACTGACTCAGAAGGTGATACATTCGACATTTCAGTTATAAAAGATGGTGTGATGTGGAAGAATTATTAGGAATTGTTAGGTTCGTATATTTCCTTAATTAGTTTTTAAATCTAGGCACAGTTACAGGCACCGAAAATATGCTGACCATAACACTATTATAGGAATTCCAAAACAATCAAAGCCAATAAAAAGTAACATTAATAACAGATTTTTCAAGTACATGAGTAAACGAGTAAGAAAATACACTAATCAACGTTGGACATGAGACATCAAACCCAAGATTTGAAGTTATGGTCATTCAGTTAAATACAAAACAATTTTTTTCATCAAACATATCAAAATTATTTATGTGATCGTTCGACATCCATGTAAATCATTCGCTGTTCTAGTTCGAATATTACTCTCCATGTAATGCATTCGATGTTCTAATTCGAATATTTCTCTCCATGTAATTCATTCGCTGTTCTTATTCGAATATTTCTCTCCATGTAAATCATTCTCTGTTCTAGTTCGAATATTAATCTCCATGTAATTAGTTCGCTGTTCTAATACGAATATTTCTCTCCATGTAAATCATTCGCTGTTCTAGTTCGAATATTACTCTCCATGTAATTCATTCGCTGTTCTAATTCGAATATTTCTCTCCATGTAATTCATTCGCTGTTCTAATTCGAATATTTCTCTCCATGTAAATCATTCGCTGTTCTAGTTCGAATATTACTCTCCATGTAATTCATTCGCTGTTCTAATTCGAATATTTCTCTCCATGTAATTCATTCGCTGTTCTAATTCGAATATTTCTCTCCATGTAATTCATTCGCTGTTCTAATTCGAATATTTCTCTCCATGTAAATCATTCGCTGTTCTAGTTCGAATATTACTCTCCATGTAATTCATTCGCTGTTCTAATTCGAATATTTCTCTCCATGTAATTCATTCGCTGTTCTAATTCGAATATTTCTCTCCATGTAATTCATTCGCTGTTCTAATTCGAATATTTCTCTCCATGTAATTCATTCGCTGTTCTAATTCGAATATTTCTCTCCATGTAAATCATTTGCTGTTCTACCCGAAACGGCCAGTGTATTAGAGACAGCAAATTTGGGGGCGATTAAGGGAAATAGTAAATCAGAGTTTAGGTTGAAAAATGCAAGAATGGAACAGAAACATTTTTATCAGATGTCAATATTGATGGCCTCTCTCCGATCATTTGGTAAAGATAACATGATTCGTGCTGTGTAAAAAGGATCTGAACATTTAATTAGAACGTACAAGGGTGTCATCTGCATACGCAATCAGCTGTATTTGAGATTGCAGTGCAAGTCACATTTTATTTACATCCGTAGTATTTTTTAAATCAGCTGGCTTTTGCGTAAATGAGAAACTTGATAATAGTGACAAGCATTTGACAAGAGTATGAATGTTGACAATAGTGGCAAACCTTTGACACTAGTGGTAGCCATTTTGCAATAGTGGAAAAGTTGACAATAGTGATAACCATTTGACAATAGTGGTAACGTTGACATAGGTGATAAACATACCTTCTCGTTAGATCCAGAACATGGACTTGATAAAGATGAGGTCTTCACATGTAAGGGAAATGGGCAATTTATATCTGAACATATTATAACAGAGGTTTTCGTGTCCCATACTCATATATAAGATTTTCCATCCGCTTGAATAAATAGATAAAAAAATTATGTCTTTATTTTGGGGATTAGGAGTTCGGTGAATCATGCCTAAATGAAACATTTACACATATATATTTTTGACGTAAATATTTTGAGTTACACGATGCAGTTTTGCAGTATTGCAACGATATCCCAACGTTTTATACGTTGTAGTGATGAACATTATATTTGATAAAATATATCGTATGGATTTCATTGTCATATACTTTATCAGAAAACTTGAATAGAGATGTGTAATGTATTCTACTCTAACTGATGAGCCTAGTCTACCTGATGACCCTAGTCTACCTGATGGCCATGATTATCACTAAGTGACTCATCTTGGTGTTGGGGGGGGGGGGGGGTAGTATCTGTACGCATCGCATGTAATACGAAAACTATAAGAAGAAATAAAATTTTTTTAGTTACGTTACGATCTAGAAACGCGACCATAATAATTTATTTTTAAAAGTTCATCCATTAAAGTATAAAACAAGAAATATTAAAATGGTCTTATTTCATCGTGTACTTCACCGATTTAAAATGGTCCTATTTCATCGTGTACTTCACCGATTTTAAATGGTCTTATTTCATCGTGTACTTCACCGATTTAAAATGGTCCTATTTCATCGTGTACTTCACCGATTTAAAACGGTCCTATTTCATCGTGTACTTCACCGATTTAAAATGGTCTTATTTCATCGTGTACTTCACCGATTTAAAATGGTCTTATTTCATCGTGTACTTCACCGATTTAAAACGGTCCTATTTCATCGTGTACTTCACCGATTTTAAATGGTCTTATTTCATCGTGTATTTCACTGATTTAAAATGGTCTTATTTCATCGTGTACTTCACCGATTTAAAATGGTCTTATTTCACCGTGTACTTCACCGATTTAAAATGGTCTTATTTCACCGTGTACTTCACCGATTTAAAATGGTCTTATTTCATCGTGTACTTAACCGATTTAAAATGGTCTTATTTCATCGTGTACTTCACTGATTCAAAATATTGTCAAAAAAACTTTAGAAGGTCGCCATAGTTCGAACAGATTTACGACAACTAAAAGTAAGCATTTTCAAGCATTTTCTCTGAGAACATAAGATAATTTTCACAGCATAAAAAAAATTAAACTGTTATTTGAGAAGTTTTGTTTAGAATTTAAATTGTTTTAAAAGCACTCAACATTTGTACTCGTTTAAATCAGATAATTTCCATGCTTAGTCTGCATCATTTATTCATTGGACTATTGTTTTGATACCATGTGACAATCTGAAAATGCAAATATTTATTAAGCTTCTCAAAACGAAAGTGGAGAGCGTCCCACAACGACGGTGGTCAGCGTCCAAAATGTCCACTGTTATCAAGGTTTCTTAAAATAACTCCCTTATCTAAATGTAGTTAAGCTTGTGAGCGCGTGACTTTAGTAGCATGTCTAGTCCCGTCATTGGCATCGCTAACTACGATTACTTCAGTAAGCATTTTATATTTGTCATCGGCATACGTTTTGTAATGTTTTACTGTAAACATATTCCGATTTCATCCCATCGTATGATAATCAAGACACGATTTATTTGAAAATAATTATTAAACCAATGAGAAGAATTTGGCTTAAACGCTACCCACACCAATGTTTTCAAACAGCTTGTACGCGTCTGGTTTATTCTGAATGATGTAGAAAATGAAATTGTCTATTTGCATTAATTACAAAATTTACTACAGTTATCTATAAATTAATAAAAGTCATTATTAATCAGAGGCCTATATCGGCATAAACAAATAGTGCAAGTAGGGACGTCAAACCGTTACTTTGAATATAAAATCTATATTTGGATATACTGTAGAAATAATATATATTGTCAGGTTACTCGCGGGCTATGAGCGTTATTCTTATGGATTTATACAAGCCCCACCTGTCAAAGGGTAAGTGTCAAGTCCCACTTGTTCAAGGGGTATTGTACAACATATAATAATAATAATAATAATAATAATAATAACTATAACCCACTCCCTTTTGATACTCGTTATCTAAGAGATGACCGCCCTCGATATAATTGCCCGGTTCAAGTATGAGAATAGATATGGTCAACTGAGCATGTATATTGAATAAACAACTCTGAGCCCCGTAAAGATAAATAAACAATTTAATCAATTACATACACAATTATGAAACTTCCTTTCATTAGGAATTCACGCGGTTTAGAAATACAACTTTCACCGAATTACAATAAGATTTGGTATAGATTTAAACAAATTAGCCGTTGTATTACTGATAGTTTTAAATCATCATAGGATCGGGTGGTACAATCGAAGTCAATGCCTTGTTCGATTTTCATAACCTGCTCTTCTCGATCCCGTCACTGCTCGATTCAGTGTTAGAAGACCCTGTCTCGTCCAGTCTCTACATACTCTGCACTCGTGGATGTTTCCGCTTGATTCCGGACTTGTCCATTGTATCATGCGTTCACTGCAAATTCCATTTCTCAATTCTTTCTCCAACGTGTACGTCGCTATTCACGTAACTTGACGAACTTCCAAAAAAAGCTATTTTCTCCCTTTCAAAAAAAAAAATTAAAACAACCTAAGTCTCTCATTACAATGGTTACAATTGAGACTTAACATCATTCCTGGTTCGAAATATCAGATATTTCTATCAGTGATAACAACTTTAAGGCTAGTAATTAACAACACATGTTCTCAAATGACGATAGTTAAACAAATTATTAATTCGTATTGCCTTGACCTTATACATTAACGCACTACACAGCGAGGCGCTGAATTATGGCTTTGCCTTAATTTCCACATAACATAGATCGTATACACTGTCGCTAAATCATCTATGAAATCAAAATTCGGTGAATTCACGTGTATTCTTGTAAATCATTAACTAATGTAATACATTAAATTTTTAAACATAATCATTATTCAAAACAAGATGATTCAAGAATTAACGTAACACTTCCTATTCATAACTCAACATAGTGTTTTTTACGACATAAATTAACACTACGTCATTCTTAACTAAGAATTAAGGTAAGAATTCCAATTCATAATTCAAAAGCACATTATTATACAAATATATCAAATTAAATCAATTATACAAATCATGTAGACCTGTAAATTATAGCAAACATCATATAAATTGCATCAACAATATACATGGAATTGTGACAATACCTTTGTGTTTTTTGTGTGTCTCCCTTAGTTTTGGCGGTTTTCTTGGACTATGATTTAACGGATGTACTTCTCTAAAATAACATCCGGAGCCTTTACTAAATAATTCTACCGCTTGTCTCTCTTACAGAGCAATTTTCAAGACTAAATTCTACTTTAGCTAGTGCGATATTATGTCCTACGAATTTTCTTGTGAAAGCACACCCCTTATTTAACCGTGACCAATCAGAATCAACTTTATTTTCTCCCGATTTCTCTAAAAGTCGCTTACGTCATGGTCAATATGACATGCTTGGTTTTAAGTAACAGAATCTCTGCATTTTCTCAATTCTGACACTTTCTGTGAGCAAGGAAACTTTAAAATGTCGCCAGCAATCAGTCGGCTGCTGAATAAACACGGTTTAATTAGTACAACGGTAGTACTAGACTCTACAGACCCCTCTTTTGACATAGGGTGTCATCATAAATCTACCTAATGGCTAGCTGGCCACAACTAATGTTTAATTAATAGATCGACTGAAATCTGCCACTTCACATAAATTTATGTTTATAAACGTAGATATAGAGTATTCATTTTTGGCTTACAAAAATATATAAGTGAAATGAAATGTAAACGAGAGAATTTTTGGGATTTATAAATGCTATATATACATGTCATCTCTGTCATGACTTTTTAAAATAGCAATCAATCAATAATATGTAGCCCGTGTATTCGAGCTATGCATTTTATGCACCAACGTAATAGTTTCGCGTGAGCAAAATCTACTTTTTAAAAAATACATAAATAGGGAAACATCTCAAAGAAGACCACTAAATCGTATGATGCATAGCGTGACACCGTACGACAAAAACCGATCATTTTATATGGGAAAAGGTGGGCTGGATGAAATGTGTGTTGATTAATACTCGGCAAAATAACGAAAGTATGACAAAAACAATATTAAATAAATGTTGACATTATCTGTGGGAAGGAAAGATGAACATCGATGAATATAGATTTCAATGACATTCAATCGAGTGATAAACATTCCAAACATTTGATTTGGTAGCAGATGTTGATAGTGGTGTAAATTGTTGCAAGTGGATAATGGTGTATGTTATCATTAAAGGACACTCACGGAAATCACATGAAGAGCTATGACATGCTGATATCGCCTGGTAATAGTGACCGAATTACATGTCAATACTGTTACGTGTATCTGATATAATATATATATATATATATATATATATATATATATATATATATATATATATATATATATATATATATATATATATATATATATATATATATATATTTAATTTAGTTGTTTATTTGACAGTTGTTGTTGTGTTTCTTTCATGACATGCTATTGTAAAGTAATTTTTTCCCTGGAGATAATATTTTTTCAGAAAATCGGTTGGTTGAATTGTTCTTTAGTAAACAATTAATGTTGACATAGGTCCTGACCTTTATTAATGGTTAGTGGAA
Organism: Unio pictorum; assembly: GCA_030141615.1. Lineage (NCBI taxonomy): Eukaryota > Metazoa > Mollusca > Bivalvia > Unionida > Unionidae > Unio > Unio pictorum. Next base: position 5,138,705 of record JARLTB010000221.1, read on the forward strand.
AACATGTAGGCAGATCTTATTTTTATTTAAAATGATTGGTTGTTGTCAAGTTCAACATGGGACTAGTGAAGAAGTAAACAACTTTTTATTCTTTAATTAAAGTAAAAGTGATTGGTTCTCGTCACGGTCAGGTTAGAGTAGATGATATAAACGATCACATGATTGGGAGAGCTTTTCTAAACTCCATATTAGAATCCGACATAATCTTTGTTTTTGTGAAATATAGTTAGCTTGGGGCTTTTACAAACGACTTTAAATCATTTTCTTTTGTTGTAGAGAGTCGGTTTTATTACGTGTTAACCTTTTTCAGACAAGTTGGATTTTAACTGATTAATTCGTATTGCTGGAAATATTTGATGTACTCATACATAATGCTTGGACAAGTACAGATTATCAAAATCCTATTCGGATTTTCGACACGGGAGTGTTAATATTTGTGATTCTACAAGTAACTACATAAAAACGGGGTGTATGGGGTGTTCTGGGAGGGTAACACCTCTAGTGTGCTAAGCATTCGTACTCCTTCGGGGGTAGATCGTCCACCTGGTGAGTTAGGTAGTCTTTGTCTACCTAGCATGTAAAGACTGGATTTAACAGCTTTCGCAGAGGAACTACCAGCTGGTCAATGGGCAGAAAGTCGATTCCCAGCAAAGCGCCGATAACAGCTAAAAGCAAGACGAGACACGTAGGACGACCTGCTTAGCCTTAAATTCAATTGCAGGAAATATACACGCCAGAATCCTACTGACCCGACTTTCTATCTACCTTGACCATGGACTACTGCCGAAAAGCCAGTTTGGATTCCGAAACGAACATGGGACCATCGAAATGATGTTCGCTGCGAGGCAGCTACAAGAGAAATATCAGAAGCAAAACACAGACCTTTTATCCATCGTCGACATGACAAACGCCTTTGAAACTGTCAGTAGAGAAGGCGTGTGGAAGGTAATGGGTATGTACGGATGCCCAAGAAAATTTATATCCATGGTACAGCATTTCCACGATGGCATGCAGGTACGAGTCCAGGACAATGGAGAGACATCTGAACCATTACCAGTAAGCAATGGTGTCAAGCAGGGTTGTGTTCTGGCACCGACCATGTTCAGTATATTGTTCTCCAACATGATGACAAATGCTTTCATAGATGGAGAGGTTTGAGTCGGCATCAGGTACCGTACAGATGGAAAACTATTCAATCTCAGGAGACTTTAAGCGACAGCCAAAGTCATGACAGACATCAGGAATGTCTTATTTGCTGATGACTGCGCCCTCAGTGGTGGCCGAAACGCCGACCTGCAATGCAGCATTGATAAGTTCTCCAGCTCCTGCACGAGCTTAGTTCTCACTATCAGAACCAAGAAATCTGAAGTCTTGCATCAGCCGGCCCCTGGAAAGCCCTATGTTGAGCCCAACATCAACATCAACGTCAACGGCCGAAAACTTAAAGTAGTGAACCGCTTTACCTACCATGGCAATACCCTGTTACAGAGCGCCACTATCGACGACGAGGTGTACCTTCGCATTGCCAGAACCAGCGCAACTTTCGTCAGATTGGATGCCAACGTCTGAAATAGAAAAGGCATCAGCATGCAGACCAAACTAAAGGTCTACAGGGCAGATGTGCTCCCCAAACTACTTTACTCATACGAAACGTGGGCGGTGTACCAACGTCATGACAGGAATCTGAACCAATAACACACCACAAGTCTCAGAAAATTATCAACATTAATTCACAGGACAAGGTTCCATATACTGACGTACTCACCAAAGCAGGTCTCCCTAGCATCCACTCCATCCTGATGCAGTGGCAGCTACGCATGGCGGGATATGTTGTACGCATGTCAGACCACCGGCTGCCTACGGGACTCTAATAAGGCGAGCTACAGCAAGGACAGCGATCCCACGGAGGTCAGAATAAACGCTTCAGATATAATCCCGAAGGAAAACAGCAAGCGATTGAGTGGGTCACTTAGCGTTGCACTTTGCACAAAGGCTCCAAGTTGTGCGAATATAGCAAGACAGCAGCTGCAGAGCTGAAGAAGCAAGCCAGAAAAGCACACGCCATTAACCCTCCTGGCGATGTCCACTCATTCCCTGTCCTTTATGCCAACGAACATTCCATGCAAGGGTTGGCCTCATCAGCCACCTGGGCACGCACATAATAGAACAAGCCCCTCCAACCCTGGGGTGACTAGAGAGGCCCTCGTCGAAGCGATGGACGAACATCAGCATATATAAACACAAAAACAACTTCAGCATACGTCCTCGTCTTCTATCTTCGATTTTCCAACACGATTCGAGCTTGAATGTAATTGAGCGTTTCATTACTTGGAGTTTTGTAATTTAATTCGCCGATAATTCTTGGATTATGTTTGGATGTCTAATTCGAAATTCTTTTTTCCATTTTTACGTTTTACTAGCGACATAAATTATTTGTTAAATTTTACAATGCTTGTTGTTTTCACTTTTTATGTGTTGCTGTTTTATAAAGTCTAAACACGTAAGTGCCCTCCCCGACCCCCAATGACGTCCCTGAGTGGGAATGTAATATGTACAAAAATGACGCACTGGTGAAAATGGGAATTAAACATCAAGATCTTGGTTCAAGATACATCGGCATGTATGGAGTTAAATTTAAATAGAATATAGTGGGATAATAAGGGGTAATTTAATATTGTGGGATAATAAGGGGTAATTTAATATTGTGGGATAATAAGGGGTAATTTAATATTGTGGGATAATAAGGGGTAATTTAATATTGTGGAGCTGCATAGGGATAGACGTGAATTTAACATTTGTGTGATAGTTGACTGCGAAGCTCTCCGTAATAGAGATAAAATACCAAAATATGTTTTCTTAACAAATTAAACAAAATACCCAATGATGCGCGACTTTAATGCACTTTAGGTTCTGATATTTTCAATTCGAGCAAAACGTTTCAATTGGCTTTCTGTCAGCATGAATTTCCATCGGAGATCCAGCGTTAACAAATGATCAAATGTCAAATCTTATCTCGATTGAAATGACATTTTCTGTTTGAATTATAGTTTGTTACAAACGAATATATTTTGTAATAATATTATTAGTCGGCGTACTGCAATAGTATTACATATTGTATCAGATACTAATTTGTTTTCTCGATCAAGAATCGAAAAGTATAATGTCTGAACCTACCTAAAAGGAAATTCGAAAAATGACGTATTTTTTTACTACGTATACTCCATCCAGTCTAAACGAAAACTGTATGATAAATATAATCTTATACGTGTAATGATTCAATAGTAAGAACAATGTCTTGCAAAAGCTGTACATTATTCATCTCGCTTTATTTATCATTACCCAATTTATATAAAGCCCTAAATGAGGAATGAAGATATTTATTATTCAATTTATGAAACAAGTTGAATATTGTCAATTTCTTGCAAGCCTTGGCGAGCGAAAGCTGAACATTTTTCAGTGCATTTCATAAATTAAACATTAAATCATTAACCATTTGAGATTCTGTTTATCACAACATTTCATTTTAAAGAAAATAGTTTATAGAGAAAGAAGAAAGAATTCGTTTGATTCTGACTCAGACGTTGCTCTTTTAATTTGCTGCACGTTCCAAATAGTCACAGGAGACGATCATTTCTAATCAAATTTTTGCGTAGTTCTAAAGTAACATTTAAAGGTAGACATTTTGTTTTATAATTATGATTCAAACAGCAACTCCGACATCTTGTTTCTATACCGAATGTCCAGCGAACGTTCCGAGTGATGTCATATAATTTGGATATTCGTGTAAAATGATGACTACTGGATACATTAAGTGAAGATTTACTGTAATGTATTTGTGACCGGATATTTACATTATTTGATTTAGAACAATAGACTACAGTAGATTTATACATTTCGTTTTATTTAGAGTCTGAATTGCATCTCATAATACGAAACACTATATACATTGTCGAGCTATTTTACCGCCTACAAATGCTGTGATTCGATAACGTTCCGTCAGTTGGGAGAATGGTTTATATCCACTTTCGTAGGTGATCAAAAGTGTTTCTATTTACCTCTATAAGTTGCCATTGTAATAACTCTGGTTTATAGTGTGGATTCCATGTTAAAGGTACGCAGCCCATATCGACACTAGGCCCGCTATCAAATGAAAAATACCATAATTATAATCTTGTTCTTAATGTCGATCTTGTTCCTATTTGAGATTTTCCTCTGTTTTTTCAGCACATGATAGGCTATGTATGTCCTTAACGAGTCCCATATATGGTTAACTGGCCATATTCAGACAGAAATGACATTGTTTCCAATTCACGTTAGGCAATTGATTTTCGAAAAAGGGCCGCCTTAATTTTGATTGTAATAAATAATAAAACGTTCCACAAGGCAGCGTAAGAAAAGTTTTCCTACGACAGCAGTAAATTAATATAGAGAATACTGGGCAATAATTTACTAACTTTTCCGGATTAATCACAATAACATAAAGTATGCTGTCATATAAAAAATATTAAACTGTACACAATTTATGTCATGTTTATTGACTATGTGATAAACTCTGTATATGTAACGTGTGTTCTAACACCTCATAACATTATACATTATGACATAACGTCATTCAAGGCTTACCTCATATGTATATCTATACAGTAGTCTTAGCTTTTGTCCATGATTGTGGATTGTACTTTAAGATGTTGATAATTTGTAAACACGTTGATGTGGCTTTAGACCTTAGAATGTTCTGGAAGAGAACTTATGAAATACATTCTGATCGTCGCATTTGTCTTTGGGGATTTCTTGTAAGGTTTTGAAAAACAAAATTAGTCGTTTCTGTCTGAAGATCAGCCCATATAATTATTTACTTGGTGTTCATATATATATATTCAAGAGGAATTATTTAAATCACTCATTAGAATTACAAAGTGCTCATTGACGTTTGGATTAAAACACTATTTTTGAATAATTTTGAGAGACGTTTTGAATTAAATCAGTGTGATACATCAACAATGTTGGTACATCAGTACAGTCAGGATTGGAATTCATTCGGAAAACTCTAAACGTTTGAATACGTGTCAGAAATTGTATGATTATTTGAGATTTAATTTACTATACTGTAAGTTCTTATTGACGATAATTTTATATTCTTGGCAAATAAATTGTTTCGTGAGTTTTACAAAAAAGCAAAACTTGTTGCATTGGCTTTCTGTCTGTTTCTTAATTTCAGACCATAGTGTCGTAACAGAAACGACGAAAACGACAGAGACATCTGAATTTATTTCTAGTTCTACGAAGTTAGATCGCATTGTAAACTATTTCATTATGCTAAATTTGGTGTTAATTATATATGACACATAATTAACTCGAAGATTTTGTATCTTATAAACATAATCTATCTATATCATTAAGTCATATACCTGATTTATTACATATCCATTCCTAAGGTCAGAAACAGACTGATCGTTATGTTGAATATTCTCTTCTGAATTCAATATTACATACAGTTCTTTAACATATGTCGCACAATAAAGGTCAATATTGATTAATGTTGTTACATTCATCAGATTGTATGGGATTTTCATAACCTCTTCCGACACTTTATCGATTGACAGATGCTTAATGTCAATTTCATAAAATCTAAAGCTTCTTCTTGCATAAAAATATCTTGTTAAGTTAAAACTAATTAGTTTGTATTTTGAATGGCAATAACTAATGACAAGGTAACCAAACATCCTTTTCTAACTATTTGTATCATACATCGTTTAAAATGGACAACCTGTTCTTATTAATGCATACCAAATGCAGTTTGAGATTCCAATTATGAGAATAAAATTATGACTAATTTGAATGAAATGGATCAGACCACAATTTCATGCATTTAAAGCACTAAAGGAGACGAATTGACCAAATATATGACATAAATTAGATTCATTTGATTGTGTATTCGATATACAAAGGCAGGAACGTAAACTTATCTCGTCGAAGAAATAAGTTTGGTTTTAAAATTGTTTCAATTTAAGTCTCACATAAGAAAGTGGCAACCTTCCCTCCTTGGATTTTTCTGTCACACAATGGGTTTTGGCATTTCTTCCCTCAGGAGATTTTTCTATCACACAAAGGGTTTTAGGCATCTCTTCCCCCCTTGGATTTTTCTATCACTCAACATTTTGTTTTTTGGCATTCTTTCCATCACTGGTGTGCTATCGCTCAAGGTTTTGTGTTGCATTCCTTTCATCATTGGTTTTTCTATCGCTCAAAGTTTTATGTTCGCATCACTTTCATCATTGGTTTTTCTATCGCTCAAAATTTTATTTTGGCATCACTTTCATCATTGGTTTTTCTATCGCTCAAAATTTTATTTTGGCATCACTTTCATCAATGGTTTTTCTATCGCTCAAAGTTTTATTTTGGCATCACTTTCATCAATGATTTTTCTATCGCTCAAAGTTTTTTTTTCGCATCACTTTCATCATTGGTTTTCTATCGTTCAAGTTTTATTTTGGTATCCATTCATTAGATATGTGATACATGAAAACGCCCAAAGTATTAATGGATGACTGCTAATAATGTAAAAATATAATTAAAATTGTGGTTCTTTGGCTATTATGTTCTAATTGCACACGCGTCATCCAAATATGACCTGTAACATGAAGTTCACAACTAACTAAAACAAATCGGAAATTTACAAATTGTATTCATTTCTTACATAAACAGAGGCTAGATGCGTTATTAAAGTTCTCCTCCAATCAATACTTTCAAGTTTCGTAACCGCACAATATAATTCATTAAACATCTCATTTTGTTGCAGCTTAAATAGACAGATAGTTTGACGCGGTTGATGCATGCTATCCTGACTTCTCAAACTGAATCTGCACGATCTTGTGATGAATGAGGTATCGTTTTCGTTTCGAAACGAAAATATATGAAGCTCATTTCATGTTATGACAAGCGCGAGAGCAAATAACCCAATTTTGCAATCAGGAGTGATGATCAAGTGAATTGAATATCATGTGGCAAACTTAGGATCACTAAGTCCCCTGAGTCATTGGCCATTGTTTGCACGGTGAGAAAAGTAAGCTAACATGATTTTGCGAAAGGCTTCTAAAAGTGATGATCTAATTCATATTCAGCAGGTCATTTTGAACATATTAATTATTTTTTTCCAATATATGTAATGCCTAAGGTTACTTATTAGGGTTTTCTCTTTTAATATATGCATGGTATATGTTTGCTTAGTCCATTGAATCATTTTATCGAGAAATTTGGTCGTTGTTGTTGTTGTAGGGTTTAACGCTTCAGCACGATAGGCTATACATGGCGACCAGTTTTACTGGTGGAGGAAGAATCCAGAAAACTCCCCGCAAACAACCACCGACCCAAGAGAAGCTACTGGCAAGCTTTCTCACATACATTAGCCGAATCTTAGACTCGAAAAACGCAGAGGTGAGATGGCAGTGATCCGTAACGGAAAGCGCTTTAGATCACTCAGCCACTCGGTGCCTCTGAAGTTTGGTCATTGCTGTGTACTTATATTAAACAATACTAACGGTGGCGTAAATCTTCACCAATGCTATATTAATTGAATTATACAACTTTTTGCTGTACTAGTCAACGACCAAAAGAGCTTATGCTATGGCATGCTGACCATCGCTGAAATTCCATCCAAGGACGGTCCGTCTGTCCTTAAGCACAACATTATTATTGCTACGTTTACTAAACTAATAAGAGAAAAGTCATAAAAATATCAAGTTTTAAAAAATGGTAGACATAGCACAGACTGCAATGGCGACTATTTTGAAATAGCATGGTCGAGTTTAAATACAAACAAAGGAGACAATCTTCCAAAGGGTCCAATCCTGGGACAAAGAAAACTAAACTTTTCGTAATGGACACGTCAAGAAGCTTTGAAAGTGAAAGTCGGTACATTCCGTGTACAAAGTGTTTCAGATGGTTAAGCGCCTTAAAAGGACAAAACATCTTTAAAAAATTTAATTTAACATCAAAAAGTGATCGCGGTTTATTTTATCGTAAGATAATACAGTTCAAATATTTCAAATACGGTTATATAAGAAACCATGATAGAATATGTTCGAAACATTGAACGGGAAAACAAGCACATGTTGATATAGAATGGTTTAAAAAATTTCCTTTTACGGCTGAGCATTTATAATGTTGATATACACAAAGAAAGATTCATTATAACTATGCAATTGTTACATGCAGCCACGGAGTAACTATCAGGTGTTCTTGCTCCTGTTAAGAAAATCTCATGTAACTGACGTCTACCCAATTTAAATATATGTATAGTCACATACACTATTTGTAATTCAGCCAACAACAATACAAATATATCTGTATCTGCTTGATGCCGATTTATTCATAAAGCAAGTGAAGACTTAGTTTGCTTAATTGCTATGCGATCTCGACATCAATGCTGAAGAATGTTATCTAAATATTCCCTACTGATTTTGCATTATTGTCTTAGGTTTATCGACGATGATGTCCGTAATAGCTAACATCGATTATTTAGCTCCTTATTCGACTGAGGATGATATCATCACCACAAGCAAAACCAAGTGATCAGCGAAGATACCCAACTTGTGATAGTATCCAGGACACTGCTTTTACCTAATTCACGACCGAATATGACCCTTGTAAGCTTGCCCGCAGTTTACCCTTGTCTCCATGTCATAGCTCCCTAATTCACTACCGATAATGATCTTGTAAGCTTGCCCGCAGTTTACCCATGTCTCAGTGTCATATCATCATGTAATATTAATGTCATATCATCATGTGATAATAATATGTTATATCATCATGTGATAATAATATGTTATATCATCATGTGATATTAACTCTATACAGGGACAAAATGTGTTGTGGTTTATTTAATAGTATTGGCCTCGTGTGTATCCTAATCTGATTCTGCACTCAGACAGTAGACTATATACATAAATCTATGCTGAAAATTGTCTCAGAATAATATCAAAAATAATTTGTGCACAAAGAAAAAATCTAAGCAAAACTAAAAGAAAGAACGGTTTAATTGCTCAAAGATAAACAGCCACTGAAAACAATGCATATTTTTTGTTCTCGAAAAACAACATGGTCTTACTGATTGAAGATATTTAAAAGACAAGTATGATGCAAATGGATTATTTCTGTACAATTTGAAAATGGAAAGTGTTAATGTGGCAAATTTTGAAGAGTCATAGTTGACGCTCTTCTGTCATCAAATTAAGAAAATGGTATGTTTACAAGTATTTCGAGTTATTTCATTCAAAGAGAATTAAATTCAATTGTGTTCGCTTTTTTGAAGCAACACAAACAAGCGTTGTGTGAGCCTGAGCAATACATCAAAAACTGCGTTACCTTTCAGGAATGTATTTCTTGTACTTGTTTTTGTTCATGTGGGCTGTCTACTTGTTTGGGGTTCTTTTTGGCCCAAGATATATAACACTCAACCATTTTTTTCTACATTCTACATCATTACCGTGTAATAAGAGCCTCTATAAATATACTATGCGATTTTGTATATTATTCTGACGCTGACCGGTTTGGTAGACACATACTATAATAATAATGAGGACTTTGTATAGCGCCTAATCTTTAGAAGCTCTAAGCGCTTTACAACATCTATAATGATATGACTACACTACAGAAAAACAAATGACAAAAACAATGAAATTGGAAAACGTAAAAACATGCTGAAATCATATAAGATACAAAACATTATTAGGTCTCTAAGTATACATTGTATATAACAAAATAGTGTTACAAAACTTGACACCTATGCTTTCATTCTCGAAATTACCTAAGTCATTGTAATATATATCTTGATTGCAATTTGAACTAAATAAACTTGTTGATATAAATATAAAAAATGTGGGTTTATTTTTTGCAAAACTCAAAATTTACCATTTTCAGTAGAGCACTTCCGTTCTCAAACTTCAGATTTGGCGTTTGAGTTCTTGTACGTTTGTAAGCTCTTTAGTTTCGTAGGTAAGTGGTTCTTGCATGTGTTCCTCAATCCCACAATACCTAATGAAAGTGATCGGGTTTTAAAAACACTCAACTACTAACGTCTGAGTAACATCCCTTATAATACCTCCACAACGATGTCAAATTTAGAAGGGTTTGTGCGTTTACAAAGCGGCGGTGGCACACAGTAAAAAAAAAGGGCCCGGTGAACTGCCGCTCTCAATTGGACTTTTTTGTGACAAAATAGTCAGATAGTTCACAAAATGTAAAAATATAATTTGATGCAAAAGAGTAGGAACTGACAAGTTAATGTTCAACAGGGTCGGGAGTGGGAAGGGTGGGTGGGTGGGGAGTGGACGGCTCATGAAATCTTTTTGACAACAAAAATACCGACTCACGAATTCTTAAAAAAATAGCGTTGGTCTGTGTTGCAGAAATAGATGTTAGTATTACATCCCAAAAATTAATCGGTTCCTAAGACCATTGCAAAATCACCTTTTTTCAAACATCCATCATATTTTTGTGATAATCCAATGAATACAACTGAAATTCAGGTAAACTTGAAGAAGTGGAGCAGTAGGGTGAGTTGCTGTAGAAGGAACTTAATCTTCTGCGCTTCGATTCAGATTGGGATGTTGGTGTCTTAATGCCTCAGTAAATGATGACAGCAGCTCTGTTTCAACCGTGTCGTCAGGAAAAGTGGAGTCCAATGCTTTTAATAGAATACCTCAAATATTTGGCAGCCTACCTTGACATTGTTTTACAGCTTAGAATCTAATTACCATACTAAATGTGATGACTTTTACCTTACCCACGTGAATTCAGGTACAATGATGTGCAATATCAGTTGGCAGCCAATACAATAGCTTAAAGAGCGATGTAGCTGTAGAATGCCAAATTTAGCTCAACTTGGAAGTAATGTGATATAACATTTTCGTTTAATTTAAGTAAATAAACCTTATGTAAATATAACCCTCATTCAATCGATAGGACATTGCCTTAAGTATATGCATCGACTGTAAGGATGACCCAAAACATGCTGCATAAGAAGTTATGAGTGTTCGTATAGCTAATATATTATTCGTAAGACATTATTGGTAAGTCACAATGATTAGCATGGAATACTTAGTATGATTCAAATTATCAAGTAGAGTAGGTAAGGTTACGGTTATATGTTAAATATAATACGTATGCCGACATTTTCTCAGTCGTTAGATCTACGAGGTCTAGGCATCCTATTATTTTTAGACTTTTATATTTAGTTGATGACGTTTTACCATTACGATACAATCTTATTAAAATACGCAACAAAATAAAAATTTCAGAACAAACATGCGCTACTCTCCAATTATACTGATTATGCTTAATATACATATTTGCAATTTAATTTCGTCTTCTGTTATTACTTATACGAATGTATACAATTTAAGTTCTTCCATTCAGCTTCATTTCATCGCTGCTTTCCTTATAAAATACGTGTACGGTTACAAGGCAGCGTAGTAATAGTAATCCATCTCTTCTTTATCACTTAGTATATATAGTTTTCCTATAGTATGTGCAGTTTCATATTTTTGATATTACCACACGTTCAAATATCACTATGTGATTCTGATTGGTCCAAATTAGCCAATGAAATTATTATATAGTATTCTCTTTACTGACTGGCTGCGATTGTGGGAAAACTTATTTAACCCCGAATATGAACCTGAGTTCCAAATTTATTACATGCCGGTACTGGGGAGCCTTCCATTGGTACTTATGTAAAGTAACTACCTTATCCCTGTATTATGCATTACTATTGGACCTATCTTGCGATGCATGAAACTTTCGCTGTGTATGTACAAAATAGTCATTCGTTATGATCACACATATTTTGATAATACAGTTGCTGAAAGCATTTATCTTTATAAAGCGTTGACTTTATCTATTCAAAGACGCACATAACACAATTAGGTCTCGAACAGTTGAATCACATCATTCGCCCTAATGAAAATTGTACACGTTATTACCGCCTCTTAAATAAGAATTGCGCTTTTCACTGTTTCATTTGTTTATTTTATATTACCAGACTCTTGCCAATAACCCATTCTTTATTAATCATTTCTAAATTTGTGTAATACGTCAATTATATTTAACTTGATGAATAATGCATTTATGTCAGTATGCATGCACGTACACATGTTATATTTGTTAATGTATGTGCGTACATAAGTACCTACTTATGTATGTTGCGTGCAAATATTCCTCGCGTGGTCGTAGCGTTGTTCATACAATATTATTCGGATACTTCTGATACTTCACGTTGCAAGGAATATACTCTTTGCACATTAACTTGACTCTTTCTATTTACCAGAGGCTAGATATCCGTTGTTAAATAAAATAAAAACAAAATATTCAATAAAATACTTTTAAATTGCGTTGGACTAAAGTTGCTACTGTAGCGATGTAGTCCCTTTCAGAGTTAATCGATCATACGTTAATTGTTCCATGCATGCTGGGCTGCTACGATTATCAACTGTATTGCAACTGTCATTCTCAACATTATTTAGTACCTTATCTGCAACGTTACTTCAGCTCACATGCATCATACGGGAAATATGATAAAGTGGAAAAAAGAACAAGTTAGAGACTGGATCTATCAACATTTTAGTACATATATTTTATAGTAAATTTGTACATACATGGGCAAGGTTTCTTTGCACAAGCAAGCAACAGAGCATCAAGGTAATTTCTATTCAATTTTTTACTATTTGTATATTCTTGAAGCATTTCAGAAAATGTCGCAAGAAATAAAAACTAGCGAAGTGTGAAAATATTGTTTGGCTCTTGACTGTATAAATGTACATATATCATATATATGTTTTCCTAGTTATGCTTAATGACTGTACTTCAGTATAGCAGGGAGAAATTCTTGGATTATAAAATAATAGAACAAACCGAAAACTGCAAGTGTGGATTGATTTACATCTGCGTGAAAAATCAGACAAAAATGTTTAGTTGTCAAAAAATTATATACTCTTTGAATACATATAACACCCATTCCTTTACAATATTTATATTGGTAGTCTCAAGAGCCTAGGAAGAGAAGTTGTGCGATCGTATCGACCGTGGACGCGAATCTGGCTGCGGAGTCCAAATTCCGATGCACACAGGTGGTGACATATGGGGCATTGGACACCAGTGGTGGTGGGTGCCTGAGACACAGCTATATGGCGCCTCTAACGAGCTGCAGCAAGACGCTGGCGGCGGTCTCTCTTGAAGATGGAACTGGCTTTTCTCGTAAAGGCCTGCCACTGACTTCTTAGGCAGCACGCTCGCGCTGGTGTGTTGAAGGTCTGCCCATGTGATGTGTGTCTTGAGATTGTCTTGGTGATGACGGCATTGGTTTCAGTTGCTTTAGGCTAGCTCACCAAAGAATGCTTAGGTATTCTGTTTTGATCCATGGAGATGACATGGCCAGTCCAATGAATCTGGGCCTGGATTAGTTTGGCTTCTATGCTTGTTGTGTTGGCTCTGTCAAGGACATCCTGGTTGATGATTCAGTCCTGCCACTTAATCCGAATCATGGATCTCAGGGATCGATGGTGGAATTGTTCCAGCTGACTGATATGCCTTCGGGACACAGTATACGGTTAACAGCCATACAAGAGAGATGTGAGGACAACTGCATTGTGCACCTTCTTTGTTGACAGACGTATGTCCGTGTGCTGCAAGACCTTGCTTCAGACTCATCCGAGTGCTTAAATGGCTTTTTGGATCTTCGCAGTGATCTCTTTTTCTCACCCATGCGGCCGAATAATCAGGCAGTTTTACTAACCTTGCTTTTTTAAATCACAATATAGTCATCTCAGATCAGTCGTCTCAGTCAAGGAGTCCACTCCGCTCGGAAATACTTTAAAAAAAGAAACCCTTGTTGTCATTTGCTGTGCCTTATGTAGTTGTTCTAAAATCAAACAACAACAACAACAAATATATAACAAAAACATAGCAACTTAAGGTCAAAATCCATCGTTGAGAACGCACCATAAAAAAATATTTCGAGAGAGACAGACACACACACGCATGCATGTCGAGCTTTTTGGTATTATGCTAGTTCGTTCTACAAAGTATGGTAAATTTTATCCTATATGAAGCCCTAGCTCAGTACATTTTCAGGTCAGCGTCATTAAATGTAACTTAAGCAAACCAGCTAGTTATAAATACTCCGTGTGAAATAAATTATACACTTTTAGCTACATTTAATGACGCTGACTTAAAACTTGACTATGATCAGATAGGATAAAATTCTCTATGACAGAACGTACAGATCCATGCACATAGATTATAGACCTATACACTTCGTGGCATCCCAACTCTCTTAATAACTACGGAAAATTTAGTAACAGCCAGAAATGTATTATGTCAAACATGCTTTATTCTAATTTTGTTAGCCATCTCCACTATGCCCCAGTTTAATTAAAATATACCTGCAATATTTAGTGAGAAAAACCTCCGTGAACTTGAATGTTTAAACCATGGTTATCCGCTATGGTCCATATATGGAGGGTCTTTTATGCAAGGGGTAACTTTTTTGTGATTTGTGAAACTAAACAGTTTCTTCTAATAAATATTAATTATTCTTTGTCAATTTCACATAAATTTCATATATTAAATGTGATAATACCTTATTACTATGCGATGTTTTATGTTGTTATTTTTCTTTGCACACGTGTATAAACCGTATATGTCACCGGGTCACACCACAGCCTTCATTAACATATTTGTATTCATGCGCCGCACGTAAACTTTGAAACATGAACACTAGTCAATACATGTAGTTCTTTGATTTTAAAGGAAACTATTGGGTGAGAATCATGATCTACGTTGGTGTTGAACAGAGACAAGGAAATCCCAGGCGCGGGGGTCACATTGTAGCCTCGTGGGGAGACAAATAAAGGTTACCCCTTTGCTTATCTCGGTCCAAACCCCAACATATATTATATATGTCCAGGGAGCCATCACTAGATATTGCGGTGCCTAGGTATTTGAAGCTGTCCACATTCTGCCTTAACGTTAATAACACTTATAATTACAATATATGGTCCGATTTACCTTGCAACAGTGACTTTAATAAGCCTTATATAAACTAAAGGTGTTCTGTGGGATAGTGGAAGAGTAAATTTGGCCCAACTGTGAAACCAAAAAGATACAATACAATTTGTATCATATGCATATCATTATAAAAATCACAAAAAATGCTATGTTTCGCGAAGATGATCTGAAAACTCGCTTCCCGCTGTCAAGAATGACGTCACCAAAGGTCGAGGTAGAGGTGTAGATATATGGAATCCAAGTGAAAGAACAACAACAACATACAAGTTGTCTTTTTAATAGGAATACATTGTTTCTAGACAACACATTATCGGTATAGTAACTTGATTTGAGTGCTTTTATTTCTTCCTGTTGGATAGTGGAAGAACATCGGATCACGATCGACCCGAATAAATATCCGAGTCAAGTAACTATACCGATTGATAACCTATGTGAAACGGGACTATTCCTTCTTACAGTCTTATGAATCAATGTAAAATGCCAATACATGTAATATGAATACAGTACATTATTAATTCTATACAAATATTATCATAACTAATCATTTACATGTTAGCCAATATATGGGAGCTTTACATATCCCATAACGTGCAAAATGGCTCCAGTTAAAGTTAATTGGATGCAGTATTGTTACTACTCGTGGGATATAAATTACAAATTCAAATATCGATAAATTTCACGACAATAACCAATGCAAATAATTATAATTGTAGATACAATTAGTCAGACACGTAACAATTAATATTGGTAGGAAGAGCGACAACTTAAGACTAGGTACGATATTGACAAGTTACAGTTTTTAAAATCAATTGTACAAATAGGACAAGTTTTCAATTTAAGGTGTAAGAAATTTTATTTGCTGCATATTTGTTTTGTTGTGAAAACTCTGCTTTGATTTATTAACGTAGATTAATTGTGATGTACAATGAATATCTTTGTTATCAGCAGTGGAAAACATCGGAAGTTGCGCACAAGTGGCAGATAACTTGCTTAGCGTGACTTGTGGTGGCCATTTTAATAAGTTGCCTTATCTGTCTTCCGCATTTAAGACATCGATTAATTGGTAAATTGTGTGAAATATCACATATGGTGACCTTTATGCGAAACCTACGCCTTGTTCAAATGAGATATTTATTTCATCAGTCCCTGACACTGGTATGAGTGTCATGGGCACGTTATTAGGACCGTACTAACTAACATTATTGGTATCAGATGAATACAAATATTCAATCTATAGATGCCTTGCCTCCGTCCGTCCGTCCATTCATCCATCCATGCATCCATATATCCATCCATCCATCCATCCATCCATCCATCCATCCATCCATCCATCCATCCATCCATCCATCCATCCATCCATCCATCTATCTATCTATCTATCTATCTATCTATCTATCTATCTATCTATCTATCTATCTATCTATCTATCTATCTGTATGTCTGTCTGTCTGTCTGTCTACCTATCTATATATCTGTATGCGTATATTTTTTTTCTAACAAGCGTACATCTGACAAGTCGGTGATCATGTAAGTCCGACGTTTGATCCTTTGCTGTTTTGATAATGTCGATGAACAGTTAAGTTCCACTGTTGACCATTTGCTGTTGCGATAATGTCGATAATGTCGGAATTTTGTTGCTTAACTTGAGAACATAAGGAAAATTGTCTTTCAGAAAACTTCAATCGAAACAAATTTGACACATTAACATAAGATTATCTTTTATGACATTAACATAAGATTATCTGATTTGACACATTGACATAAGATTATCTGATCTGACACATTGACATAAGATTATCTGATTTGACACATTGACATAAAATTATCTGATTTGACACATTGACATAAGATTATCTGATTTGACATATTGACAATTAACATAAGACTATCTTCTGTGTCACCTTAACATAAGATTATCGTATTTGACAGATTAACATAAATTATGTTATTTGACAAATTAAAATAAGGTTATCTTATTTGACAATTTGACATAAAATTATCATTTTTTACCAATAAACAAGATTATCTAATATGACACATTAATGTAATATTATCTTATATGACACATTAACATAAGGTTATTTTATTTGACACATTAACATAAGGTTATTTTATTTGACACATTATCATAATCTTATTTGACACATTAACGTAAGATTTTCTTGTTTGACAAATTAACACAGCTGCTTCAGAAAATTACTTTCTTCGAGACCGCTCCGGTGACCTGGTGGTCAGAGTGAACCAACAACTGATTCGCTAGGCGCTCAGCATTAGGATGTTAATGTTAGGACTGGTCGGACTAGTGTCAGGATAATGTGAGTGGGTGGAAAATCTTGCTACATGTATTCTAAGCATCACTATAAATTGATACCGCTCCAGTGGCTTAGTGGTTGGAGCGTCTGCCGTGGATGCAGGGGGTCGTGGGTTCGATCCCCGGCCGGGCGATAGCATACACTTACCAAAATGGTATTTACAGCTGACTCGCTTGGAGCTCAGCATTAGGAAGTTAGTGTTAGGACTGGTCGGCCTGGTGTCATGATAATGTGACTGAGTGGGACACGCTGTACGCTGAAGACACCCAAATATAGAAATCTATCCAACCAACTGAAGTCGATGCTATCATCCAAGGAGTAGAGAGGTTCATTTCTGATGTGCACTCATGGATGATATGTAACAAGCTGCAGATGACAGTACTAAACCTAGGTGTTACTCTGCACCAACATATCATGAACATATGCAAGGCATCATATCCTGAGCTGAGACACATCAGCTCCATTTCCAAATATCTTTCAGTTGATTTCCATTAAACGCTTTTGTGTTCATTAGTACTTTCAAGACTGGACTATTGTAACTCAATTCTGTCTGGTTTTTCTCAAAATATCTACTCCAAAAACTTAAAAACATTCAAAACAGCTACTCGGATCATTCTTAGACTACCAGGATCAGAGCACAACTCCCCGCTACTCTGTACCCAACACCGGCTATCCATTCGATCCAGATTTAAACACAAAATGTGTTCACTGTGCTACGTATCATTCACAGACTCCAGTCCAACATATCTACCTGGCCTCACCCATGGGTACAAACCAGCAACATACTTACGCTCCACATCTGACAATCGTATTCTCATTATTCCCACTATGAAAACGAAGTAATATGGACAACGTTCCTTTGAATACCAGGGCCCAGCAACGTAAATTGAATTACCCATTGAAATTAGATACAATGGCAGAGTGATATATTTCAAGAGTGCTTTAAAAACTCACCTTTATCGACTGCAGGAACAAACTTAAAACCTCATAATGTTTCCTAACTTAAATATTTTCATTATGATTATATGTTTTCTAATTTCATGGTGTTTTTTATTTAGTTTTTTTGTAGTCAAATCAAAGATTAAGCACTTTACAATGTCCTCAGTATTATTATTATTATTATTATTATTATTATTATTATTATTATTATTATTGATATTATTACTTTTATTACTATTATAATTGTATTATTGTTATTATTATTATTATTATTATTATTATTATTATTATTATTTTTGCTAGCATCCATTTGTAAAATGTACGTTCTTTAGCTCGCTTTAGATACAATACAGAAATCTAGATAGTGGATGATTTAAACGTGTTACATCCACGCATGCATATTTAACAGTTTATATCCATTTGTTGTGATTGTAGTACAAAATGGCACTTACTAATCCACTCAGTTGTTTTTCCAGCATTCGAACGCAATGATATATTTGCTTTGGTTTCGTGAAAAGATTCTATTCTTCAGCGCACGCCTGTCTTTTCAGATGTACTTTTTAACAGAATTCTTCGAGCCCGTTTTCATAAATACTTTCTCTGCAATAAAAACATTAAGGTACCTTCTTAGTTACGTTCTCAAAATCAGAATGTTAGAATATACGGTAGATTTATTTTACGATAGAAAATTAATCATCATTCACCGTTTGATGTGCTGTTTTCTAGATAAAAGGAAACCGTTTATTTTACTAATATCATTTTTCATTTTATTGAAATTATTTTTACAATTGTATCGCATTTCATTCATTGGTCTACATGTTGAATACGTTTGTATGTTTTGTGATATATTCAGTATTTAGGCAAGAAGGATCTGAATGAAAGACTGTTTTATATGGATCCAAACTCCTAGAACAATAGAATCTGTGATGTGCACGAGGAATACATTGACTGGCAAATTTACCTCCCTTCGGGCATTAATAATGTTGTAAACATTGTAACTTTAGAAAAATGATAAGATAATTTATTTGATACAAATGGAAAACAATAAAAGCAACTCTGAGATCTGAGAAAGTATTTTTATAAATATTGATATTTCATATTTCTGAGCTAGAAATCAAGTATCATTTTAGTAAGATGGCGTAACCAGTGCAGAGGGAAAATACACTTTGACGTGTGATAATACAGCAGTGTACAAATACTTCAAACAACTTCAAGAAAGTAAATACGCGACATCACACCTGAATAGATGAAAATAGAATGAAAGAAAGCGAAATAAAAATAAAATTCGGATCTCCATCAGAGGAAAGGGATGCGGTAGATTTTGGACCCCAAACTGTTCAGTCTGTCAGAAAGGAAAAATCCCGAAATCTGAAATAAGTGTCAAAAGAGCTTTGTATCTGGCCTCATCCATGTGTACACACCAGTAAGATACTTACGCTCCACCTCTGACAATGCGGTCTTTTTCGGACGCCACACTGTTCAATCAGTCAGAAAGAAAATACGTGCCATAGTTACATCCCTAAACCTGAAATATGTGTCAAAAGAGCTTTGTTTGATGTAGATGATTTACTATTTTCATTTATCTTTAAGGACATACAAACAAAATTGGTTAAAATTAGCTTCCTTCGTGAAGAAAACTTTGCACACACATACACGTAGTGCTGTACACAAAACAGGTAACAGGTAAAATTTACAATACGACGCCATCATCCAGCCAACAATAAGAGTGTATAACAGTATTCACGTACAGAGAAAGCGTCTTTATCCTGAAAACATCCATTTAATTCGCAATGCGTTCGCCCCAGATGATTGAGTCTAAAATGTATAATTTACCACATGCGTATCACCTGATCAGTGTCACAAACGTATACTCTTGTGATTGGCAGGAAATATATTATAATTTAAACCCTTTATTTCCTGCTTGCAAATTACATGCATGATTCCATATTAGAAACTCAGCAAACAAGATGCAAGATTCTATATTAGAAACTTTAATATAATAGCTTTACATTCATCTATTTTTGTTATTGTTGCTGACAATTAAGATGCTGCTAAAATTCAATTAAGAATGACATTACGCCTTTGGCAGAACCGTTACAGGTACGTTTGAAGTTCGCTTATCGTTTATGATACCTTTAATAACACTGTCTTTCTCCACAATCGATTGATTAGTATGCGATATTGTTATATACATCATTATTATTCAAGACATCCAACAAATTACAATTTTCACGAGAAATCCAATCAAAGTGCAATCAATAACATTTTATTACCATCTAGTAAGTTAGCCTTCCTCCACTTCTCGTTACTCTTCCATTATAATTTCAGAGCAAGGGGACATAAAACATTGAATGTTTAAACAAACTCGTTAGATGCCGCATTTCGATTCACAATCGAACATCATTATATCATGCCATCGATCATTTTGGGAATTATTTCCTGTCTGTTCTATAGCTAATTCGATCTAATTTCTATCAGCGAGCCGATAATTATCTCGGATGTTGTTAAAGAAGAAATAGCTCATGTCTAATTGGTGAACTGCTGCTTTCAATTCTGTTTTCTTGCTCCACGTACAATTAGAAATACATTTGCTGACAAATTGTCCGTAATTGGATTGGCTGCAATATCTTGGCCGCAGACAAGTTTTATTACAGAAGACAGTGCGCTTTCTGACCGCAGGACTTTGCTATCAGACAAATCTAAATCATCACAACTTTTTCACAGATCTACGACTTCTCAGAATATCACTACTTTTAACAGCTTCTCTCTCTGCCACATTCAGAAGATGGTGTTTTCTTAAAAACAAACTTGACTCCAAAATGATTTTGAAGGTTTTCCTTATTTGTTTATTACAAGAAAACACAATTTAAACAAACTATGCCTGATATAATATACAAAGTACCAAATCAAAGCTATAGTATCAAAGATTATCAAAAAAATTAAAGTACCAAATCAAATCTAAAAGTATCAAACATTATCAAGGAAATTAAAGTATATAATCAAAGCTATAGTATCAAACATGATCAAAGAAATTATGAATCCTGGCATTTTTTTTAATATGAAAGAAGACTAAAGTTTTATCTTAACTGACGGTTTCGTAGGTAACGAAAACGATTTGAACATCTAGAATTTACTTCCCCCTTCTGATTCCACTAAATAATACCATTTTCATTTTATGGTCTTCTTCGTGTTAATTTAACAATGAGGTCAGTGGTCATTTGAAAAAAGAAACATTTTTTTTTTGAGTCACTAATATAAAAAAGTAGTCTGCAATTCTCGGAGCGGAATGAGTTAAGTCGCCTATTCTATAGAGTGGAATGAGTTCAGTCGCCTATTCTACGGAGTGGGATGAGTTCAGTTGCCCATTCTATACAGTGGAATGATTTCAGTCGCCCATTGTATAGAGTGGAATGAGTTCTGCCGCCTATTCTAAAGAGTGGAACGAGTTCAGTCGATTATTCTATAGAGTGGAATGAGTTCAGTCGCCTATTCTATAGAGTGTAAAGAGTGGAAAGAGTCCAGTTGCCTATCCAATAGAGTGGAATGAGTTCTGCCGACTATTCTAAAGAGTGGAATGAGTTCAGTCGCCCATTGTATGGGCTGGAATGAGTTCAGCTGCATATTAGATAGAGTGGAATGAGTTCAGTCGCCTATTCTATAGAGTGGAATGAGTTCAGTCGCCTATTCTATAGAGTGGAATGAGTTCAGTCGCCTATTCTATAGAGTGGAATGAGTTCAGTCGCCTATTCTATAGAGTGGAATGAGTTCAGTCACATATTCTATAGAGTGCAATGAGTTCAGTCACCTATTCTATAGAGTGGAATGAGTTCAGTCACCTATTCTATAGAGTGGAATGAGTTCAGTCGCCTATTCTATAGAGTGGAATGAGTTCAGTCGCCTATTCTATAGAGTGAAATGAGTTCAGTCGCCTATTCGATAGAGTGGAATGAGTTCAGTCACATATTCTATAGAGTGGTATGAGTTCAGTCACCTATTCTATAGAGTGGAATGACTTCAGTCGCCTATTCTATAGAGTGGAATGAGTTCAGTTGCCTACTTTTTAGAGTGGAATGAGTTCAGTCGCCTATTCTACAGAGTGGAATGAGTTCAGTATCCTATTCTACAGAGTGCAATGAGTTCAGTTGCCTATTCTATAGAGTGCAATGTGTTCAGTCACCTATTCTATAGAGTGAAATGAGTTCAGTCGCCTATTCTATAGAGTGGAATGAGTTCAGTTGCCTATTCTATAGAGTGGAATGAGTTCATTCGCCTATTCTATAGAGTGGAATGAGCTCAGTCGCCTATTCTATAGAGTGGAATGAGTTCAGTCACATATTCTATAAAGTGGAATGAGTTCAGTCGCCTATTCTATAGAGTGGAATAAGTTCAGTCGCCTATTCTATAGAGTGGAGTGAGTTCAGTTGCATATTAGATAGAGTGGAATGAGTTCAGGCGCCTATTCTATAGAGTGGAATGAGTTCAGTCGCCTATTCTATAGAGTGGAATGAGTTCAGTCGCCTATTCTATAGAGTGGAATGAGTTCAGTCACATATTCTATAAAGTGGAATGAGTTCAGTCGCCTATTCTATAGAGTGGAATGAGTTCAGTCGCCTATTCTATAGAGTGGAATGAGTTCAGTTGCATATTAGATAGAGTGGAATGAGTTCAGTCGCCTATTCTATAGAGTGGAATGAGTTCAGTCACCTATTCTATAGAGTGGAAAGAGTTCAGTCGCCTATTCTATAGAGTGGAATGAGTTCAGTCGCCTATTCTATAGAGTGGAATGAGTTCAGTTGCATATTAGATAGAGTGGAATGAGTTCAGTTGCCTATTCTATAGAGTGGAATGAGTTCAGTCACCTATTCTATAGAGTGGAATGAGTTCAGTCGCCTATTCTATAGAGTGGAATGAGTTCAGTCGCCTATTATATAGAGTGGAATGAGTTCAGTCACATATTCTATAGAGTGGAATGAGTTCAGTCGCCTATTCTATAGAGTGGAATGAGTTCAGTCGCCTATTCTATAGAGTGGAATGAGTTCAGTTGCCTACTTTTTAGAGTGGAATGAGTTCAGTCGCCTATTATATAGAGTGGAATGAGTTCAGTCGCCTATTCTATTAAGTGCAATGAGTTCAGTTGCCTATTCTATAGAGTGCAATGTGTTCAGTCACCTATTCTATAGAGTGGAAAGAGTTCAGTCGCCTATTCTATAGAGTGGAATGAGTTCAGTCGCCTATTCTATAGAGTGGAATGAGTTCAGTTGCATATTAGATAGAGTGGAAAGAGTTCAGTCGCCTGTTCTATAGAGTGGAATGAGTTCAGTCGCCTATTCTATAGAGTGGAATGAGTTCAGTTGCATATTAGATAGAGTGAAATGAGTTCAGTCGCCTATTCTATAGAGTGGAATGAGTTCAGTTGCCTATTCTATAGAGTGGAATGAGTTCATTCGCCTATTCTATAGAGTGGAATGAGCTCAGTCGCCTATTCTATAGAGTGGAATGAGTTCAGTCACATATTCTATAAAGTGGAATGAGTTCAGTCGCCTATTCTATAGAGTGGAATAAGTTCAGTCGCCTATTCTATAGAGTGGAATGAGTTCAGTTGCATATTAGATAGAGTGGAATGAGTTCAGGCGCCTATTCTATAGAGTGGAATGAGTTCAGTCGCCTATTCTATAGAGTGGAATGAGTTCAGTCGCCTATTCTATAGAGTGCAATGAGTTCAATCACATATTCTATAAAGTGGAATGAGTTCAGTCGCCTATTCTATAGAGTGGAATGAGTTCAGTCGCCTATTCTATAGAGTGGAATGAGTTCAGTTGCATATTAGATAGAGTGGAATGAGTTCAGTCGCCTATTCTATAGAGTGGAATGAGTTCAGTCACCTATTCTATAGAGTGGAAAGAGTTCAGTCGCCTATTCTATAGAGTGGAATGAGTTCAGTCGCCTATTCTATAGAGTGGAATGAGTTCAGTTGCATATTAGATAGAGTGGAATGAGTTCAGTTGCCTATTCTATAGAGTGGAATGAGTTCAGTCACCTATTCTATAGAGTGGAATGAGTTCAGTCGCCTATTCTATAGAGTGGAATGAGTTCAGTCGCCTATTATATAGAGTGGAATGAGTTCAGTCACATATTCTATAGAGTGGAATGAGTTCAGTCGCCTATTCTATAGAGTGGAATGAGTTCAGTCGCCTATTCTATAGAGTGGAATGAGTTCAGTTGCCTACTTTTTAGAGTGGAATGAGTTCAGTCGCCTATTATATAGAGTGGAATGAGTTCAGTCGCCTATTCTATAGAGTGCAATGAGTTCAGTTGCCTATTCTATAGAGTGCAATGTGTTCAGTCACCTATTCTATAGAGTGGAAAGAGTTCAGTCGCCTATTCTATAGAGTGGAATGAGTTCAGTCGCCTATTCTATAGAGTGGAATGAGTTCAGTTGCATATTAGATAGAGTGGAAAGAGTTCAGTCGCCTGTTCTATAGAGTGGAATGAGTTCAGTCGCCTATTCTATAGAGTGGAATGAGTTCAGTTGCATATTAGATAGAGTGAAATGAGTTCAGTCGCCTATTCTATAGAGTGGAATGAGTTCAGTCACATATTCTATAGAGTGCAATGAGTTCAGTCACCTATTCTATAGAGTGGAATGAGTTCAGTCGCCTATTCTATAGAGTGGAATGAGTTCAGTTGCCTACTTTTTAGAGTGGAATGAGTTCAGTCGCCTATTCTATAGAGTGCAATGAGTTCAGTCGCCTATTCTATAGAGTGCAATGAGTTCAGTTGCCTATTCTATAGAGTGCAATGTGCTCAGTCACCTCTTCTATAGAGTGGAATGAGTTCAGTCGCCTATTCTATAGAGTGGAATGAGTTCAGTCACATATTCTATAGAGTGGAATGAGTTCAGTCACATATTCTATAGAGTGGAATGAGTTCAGTCACATATTCTATAGAGTGGAATGAGTTCAGTCACATATTCTATAGAGTGGAATGAGTTTAGTCGCCTATTCTATAGAGTGGAATGAGTTCAGTCACATATTCTATAGAGTGGAATGAGTTCAGTCGCCTATTAGATAGAGTGGAATGAGTGTATGATGTTTTTAAAAATACAGCGCTATTATGAAAGGAGGCTTTACAATTCATGTACATGAAGTAGCTGTTTGTCAGAATGTATATAAAAAATTTACAACTACTAACACTACAGGAAAATAGTTTAGCTCCAAATTCAAGTTTGTATATGCATTTAGGGTCATTGGAAAAAAATTAATCGTTTATGGGTTGATAATTTCCCGGTTTTTCTACAACCTAAAATCAAATGGAAACTAGAAATGGAATCGAACTATAACTTTCCATAATCAACCATAACTTTCATTTCAAAGGAAAACCTTTTTCCAATATTCTCGTAAAGTACTTTCATTTCAAAAGGAAAACTTGTTTCCAATATTCTCGTAAAGTATAGATTATCTGCAATTAAAATATCTCTAAAACAACAAATGAAAGTGGAACCGATGTTATTGCTAACAATGTACTATTGTCCAATATTTGAAATTAGGATGAGGCTATAATGTCCATATCAAAACTAAAACTTCTGCGCTTGCCGAAGCCTGCTATTAAATCATATCTTTGAATCAACTGGGCTGTTTTGTTTGTCAATTTTCGTAGCTTTTACTTTCAATTTGTTTAATTATTATATCGTAAACACATAAGATATGCATTCTCAGCTCTTTAGGGACGGACCTTTGTATAGATTCTATGAAGTAAAAGAATATAGAAGACCTAATGCATGAATGATATCAGTTGTCAAGTGCTTGAAACAACGTACATGCACGCTACGAGGATTTTTGGAATACAAATAAGCCACATAAAAATTATTTTCCTAACCTCCGATGATTAAAAAAGGCAAGCATAATACCGGTATTGTACACCGTTTCATTTAGAATCTAATTCTGCAAACACGTTGTATCTCATTTCCGCCTGGTAATAGGCCCTCGCTAAAATATTGACGCTAACAACACTAATATTCAATATGGCCGTCTTTTGTCCAACAGTTTGCACCTACTGTGCCCGAGAACTAAATAAATACCAATCATGACTGCTTTTAATATTCATATTCAAATGTTGCTGCATTACCTGTTACATACCGTGTGTAATTAAAGAGAACTGAACTAAATCAAAGGTATATTGATACCACGTTTATTTGATCCCTGATGCATCGGTTTAATCAATAGCCCCTATCAGACAACCTATTCAACATGAACAGTAAATATTGACGCAAATATTCCATCATTTAAATAATCAAACGCTTTAATTAAGCCCTGCCTTTGTATGTACATGTTCTGCTCCAACGTCCATGAAAATGGCACAAAGCCTAGAAACTGTTAAACCTTTTGCTGGAACTTAAATATTTCTGAGAAATGTTGAATTCATTTGTAAAATTGGTGACTTTGCCTTTTCCACCTGTTTATTTCAAGTCCGTATCATTTATTAATACTTAATCAATATATATATATATATATATATATATATATATATATATATATATATATATATATATATATATATATATATATATATATGCAAATTGGAAAATGTGTTAAAATACTCACAACGAAATTTAATAGATATTAACACAAAATTTAATATTCCGTTCAAGATTTCGTTTATAAGTGTTTATCGCAGTAGCACAAAATGAACATAGTAATGGAGCAAACGATTTGCTCCAAACGTCTGAGAAATCTGGCCTCACGCTTTAAATATCACTTTCAGAAAGCGTTTTGCATGTAAAAATACTTTTCATGAAAAGAATATTATTCTGGTGTTTCGTACTGTCTTATAAATTTTGGTACCAGTTTATATAATGGCAAATAATACGTTTGACATAATTGCAGCCTTTCAGCTTGATACCCATTTCTTGCTATGGAAGTATATTGTTTATATGAAACTTGATTGACATTCAATGTACACAATTGTTGTTAGGTTCGAGCCATAGTATAATATGTTATTTCTGGTTTAAGTATTGTTCCCAGAAAATATATAATAACAGGTTTGAGGATATTGAAGCATCTTATTAGCCTGAGATTTTCTGTCGTACGAAACAAACCTGTTATTTCTGTACAAAACATTAGAAAAATTCATGCCAAGAGTTATGTTATATCAGTCGATTTGCATTTGTTTGAATTGTAATACAATTTAATGAAGCTGCATTTAATTATAACATTACTCATAATCTGTCAATTTGTATGGTTTCCCTCACACTGCAGAAGACATCAAGTTTACTTTTTAAAAGTAGTTTCTAGCACGTGGACACTGTGACTGAACTGAGACGACAGGTCTGAGATAACCAGGCTGAGGTAGGTAAAGTATATATATATATATATATATATATATATATATATATATATATATATATATATATATATATATATATATATATATATATATATTCAATAAGTTAATGCGATAACTAACTGTCAAACATTAAGACTTGAAACAATTTAACTTCTCTCCCTCTGCTTACAAAATATTTCCGCTGAATCTTCATGCAAAAGATTGTGAATCATATTTCATCTGTTTCAAATAAGCACACAGTTAAAATTTAAAACACTGTTTAAACAAAAAGCAACACACTTGATTACTGTTTTGAAGAGAGAGCGAATCTTTCCATGGTATACATTTGATAGATAGAATATGTCAAGTGCCAAATTTTTCGCCAGTGAAATTCATTAATTAATTCTTAGTCTAGCCGACAATTAACTGTCTTGGAGTAGGAGTTTGGACGAAAGAATGTTTACTTAACTGGGTCAGTCTGTTAGAATATTGATAGTAGAACCGAACTTGGTGTTTGACACGCTTAAGAGAGAGAATTTCTCACGTATAGATGTTAAAGTGATTTGAAACAAATGGTAGGGTGATATTTTGACCCCAAGTGGCATTTTTGGCATCTTGATAGACGGTTTTTCAAAATGTCCATAGGAATAGCATTTATTCCGATTGGTCAAATGTAGAAGGAGGGGGGGGGGGGTGTCGAACCGTAGGATCGGGGAAATATATTCTCTGAGCTTATGGGTTTGAATTAGTCTAAAAATTTCTTTGCAAGAGAGAAACCGAAGGTAGAAGTAATTACCAGGACTCCGAGCGGACTTTAGGAAAAGACGTTCGTAAAAAAGTATTGGGTTCCAGGGAAAAACTGAATGTGGAACGATTGTAAGACGCCAAAAAAACAAGGTATTTAACTCAAATTCACATTTATCATGATGTAATTTATGTGATGTTTCTTTGTTACAGATGCATAATGTATTGATACTATGATACAAATAGTTCGGTATTACATTGATTTAATAACGTACTTTGATATGATGTTTCTTCGTTACAGATGCATGATGTGTTCATATTTTTGATAGTTCGGTATTACATTGATTTAATAATGTATTTTTGAATTCTGAATTAGAATTTTCACCTTATATACTTAGGTAGGTTAATGGGTGTTGTAGAAAACCCGCTGTGTACATTTATAATTGGAAAGTGCTACATTAATTTTAAATTTATCATATTAGTGAATATGGATTGGTGTTATGATATATTACCTCACTTGACGTAATGATTTACGGGAATATATGTGACTTTCCCAAATTCTGATGTTGATAATTAGCAGTATAGCTCTTTCGATCTGAAGACTTGTGTAGTATTTGTTAGCCGTATAAAAGTTAACACTGATAGTAAGATCTGATTGTTCGAACCAGCAAGACGGACGGACAATCTCAACTCTTAAAGCATAACAAGATACTTAGGGCGTTTTACCCTTTTCTTTTCAAAGGAAAATAGTTTGTTTGGAAAGAGTGAGAATTAGCGAGAAGTCAAGAAAAGGAGGGAAAAGAAGTCAAGAAAAGGAGGGAAAAGAAGTCAGAAGTCAGAGTGTGGAATTCCCCGTTCAATCAAAGGGCAAGCTAAAGTCGTGACGCACGCAGAAGGAAAAAACCAGTCGACGAACAAGGTCATTGTGAACCACCCAACAGTCCAATGTTAATGAACACTCGATTTCATGATGAAAGTTACTATCAGTTATTAACGGTTAAATTCATCTATTTTATTAGTGTTTGAATTGTAATTAACGTATCTGCTATTTTAAAGCTTCGGTTTTGAAATACCTCTGAACGAAGAATAGTCAGAAGGAAAGAAAATTGTAATTTACTGTGTCATTCGTCTCTTAATTGTATTTTAATTAAATTCTCTTTTTATCTTTACGGGGGCTCGTGTGTTGTCTTGTTCAAGATACCATCTCAGATTACCATATCCTCTCTATGACCGGGCAAATTACACCGTAGAGGTCATTCCTTAGATAAACGAGTATTAACGGGAGGCGGTGTCGAGTGTTGTTTTTCCAAGTTGCGCAATACCTCTGACCAGGGACTTGTGCAAAATTGTACTGATAACCCTTGATACCGAGTCAACCGTTACAGAATATTCAACTCTACAATCCGATACAACATTTTAGAATTGGGTCTGAGCCATCGACGCTTAATTTCCGTCTCATCTAAATGCTTTTGAATTATTTACAAATGATACTCGAGTTGAAGCCTGTCAAGTTTTGTTATTACAACTGTCTAGAGAGTGAGTTTACAAGGTTCGTATTAACAATATTGCTCAGTTTCATTATTTGTTAATTAATGACATATCCTAGTTGCAATGTTGCAAAATCTTGTAAATAATGTCGCAATAATTTACTATGTCGTGGTAAGCGTGACACGTAAACATTAAGATTGATCTATGAGCTAGACTCGCAATGAATTTTTCACTGCGAAGGATGGGACTTTATCTGTTTAAGCATGATTAGAGTTTGTTAGATAACAGTCAGATGGACGAAAGATGCCATTATTATTATAAAGTCAAATAAGGAAAATTGACCGAGTTGAGATATTCCAGAACAAAAGTTTTGAAAATCTTGGGCCTTATAAAATGCGTGTCATAAAATTACATTTACCAGACTGGTGATTAATAAGGCATTTGAGAGAAAGAGAGAGAGAGAGAGAGAGAGAGAGAGAGAGAGAGAGAGAGAGAGAGAGAGAGAGAGAGAGAGAGAGAGAGAGAGAGAGAGAGAGAGAGAGAGACAGACAGAGACAGAGACAGAGAGACAGACAGAGACAGAGACACAGAGAGAGACAGAGACAGAGAGACAGATGGAGATACATATATACCCAGAGAGAGAGAGAGAGAGAGAGAGAGCTATTTTGACAATTTTTGGTGGTCAGAGAAGATAATCTTGATTGGCTAATTAAAACGAGGACGTGTATTCCGCAGATGAAATTGCAAGGTTTAAGTATCACACAGCGAAGTATTAGGCAGTCCATATTTTTCCGCTGAAGTGTGAAGTCTAATAATTAACAAGTAAATGCTCTTAAATATATTGTCCAAGGACAGCGTTTCTGGAAATTTGAAAAACCAGGATGCAGAGAAGAGACATGGATGAATTCTCTAATGTAAAGCTGGCAATAGCTCGGGAAGCACAAGGGTATTTTAGGTGCATACAATATGTTCATTGATGAAAGAGTATAATTATTTTTTGAAGTTATTCGTGTTAGATGTATATTTCAATGTTACTCCAATGCAATAAAAATATGTAGTGTATGAATTTCAATGCATCCCTCTGACTATACTGATACTCATTGTGAGAATTAATTTCTTTCTTTAATTTTATAGGACTCATGTATATAATAAAATATTTCATTAATATCTTCAGATACAAATTGAGAGAAGTAAGGTATCTGCCTCAACTGGTTTGTATCATTATGCTGATATTGATTTTTCTATCTCTATGTCAATGAACCGCTAATAGAAATGTAATGTGGATGGGACAAGGAGTGAAGTTTATTAATTCGTTTGTGTAATTAAGCTGTGAATTCTTATCAACCGGAAAGAGATGGTGGGAGCACCAGGAATGTATGTTGACTGTCATAATTCAGCAAGCAATTTCCAGCCACACAGCGGAGTGTAATAGTTTGTCTGAGAGGTCTAATTATGTCATAGTTCCAGATTGGAATACGTGCAGCCGCTAGAACAGACATACATTCACAGACATACAGAGAGAGAGAGAGAGAGAGAGAGAGAGAGAGAGAGAGAGAGAGAGAGAGAGAGAGAGAGAGAGAGATACTCGACCCATCACCAACAGTGATTTAGAAAAGACCAGAAGCCACTGGTTGATGGTAACATGGCGGCATTTCGAGTTATATCAGTCACTCAATCATATTATGCAAGTTAATGTATTTATGTGACTGGACGGCTAAATGAATTTCGAAGAGAATGTGACTCATTCAAATATCATGTTTATTTTTATGATGGTTATGTAATTGATTAAATTGTTATAATTTACATACATGACTCGTGTTTATCTTTTCTCTATCTGCTCAGATCCCTGCAATTTCCATCCATTAATTTCAAGTTTAAAAAAAAAAAATAGTTATTCAATATCTATTGTGGGTGGTCGTAGAAAATGGCTCTCAATGTACCAAATAATGCGTGACACAATTACTGCTTAATTTGATAATGAGATGGCTCAAATGCGATAAGTTGTATTTGATAGCTCCGTCAGTTGATGATCAACGATGGTACGATGTACTTAAAGATTTTAATATTAGCGCAAAATTGTCAAATGAAGACGGTAATGATAATATTAATATTATCACTGATATTGATGAAGCGCCGAGTGTTGATGATGACCTCGATGGATTTATTAATAACTTAGTAGTATACGAAGACGTAATAATAGACAGAATCAAATCCAGCTCGGATATTTTCTCGATGTAGACATAAATATACTGATGTGATTTATGTTACTCAGCGATATAAACAAGTTCCAATCAGAGAAAACGTTAATAGTTTAGCTTGATCACGTAGTCGGTAGATTTCGTCCACAGTGTGTGCAGTTTCATACTTCTGATAGTATACACGTGAACATTATCACTTTATATGTTTCTGATTGGTTCAAATAGGCCCATGAATTTATTGTGCAGTATTGGATTGGCTGCAATCGTTGGAAAACTTGTTTATCCCCGCCTTCTGGAATCTTTTGTTTTCATTGAACATTTTTGGCCGCATTTTTTTTCTTTGTTAATTCACCTCGCGAAAGGGAATTGGGAAACAAATGGTCTCGTCTGTTCCAATATTGCCAATCTACCCCCACAGGGATTAGTTACGTCATGTACAACATATCATAACATGAACAATGGCAAAGCCCCCAAAACAAGAACAATAACAATAAGTAAAACTATAGGTATTGCTTAGATGATAACGAGGGTAGAGATGGATGGACAGTGTATCTGTAGCATCTAAATATAAGCTTGCTTTAAATGCGAACTTACTGAAGCAAACAAAC
This sequence comes from Unio pictorum, assembly GCA_030141615.1. Taxonomy (NCBI): domain Eukaryota; kingdom Metazoa; phylum Mollusca; class Bivalvia; order Unionida; family Unionidae; genus Unio; species Unio pictorum. The sequence continues at coordinate 5,171,378 of JARLTB010000221.1, forward strand.
TCGCTCGCCTTTGTTCACAGAATAATGTGACATAAACAGGTCTCCCCATCTAACAGAACGTATCCATCCTCAAAATTGTTACGCAGTAAATATGTGACGAAAGTCCGACTCAAAAAAGAGATTTGTTTACGTCTTACACTACAGTCTATTGTTCCAAATTCAAAAGCTGCAAATATCCGGTCACAAATACGTTACAGTATATATGTGTATTTCTGCATCCAGTAATCCGTAACCGCTCCGGTGGCCAGGTGGTTCGATCGTCCGGCGCGGAAGCGGGAGGTCGTGGGTTCGATCCCCGGCCGAGTCATACAAACGACGTACAAAAATGGGACTAACAGCTGCCTCGCAATGCGCTGAGCATTAAGTGGCTAGTGTTAGGACTGGTCGGCCTGGTGTGAGGATAATGTGACTGGGTGGGACATCATCGTAGCGATATGACTGAAAAATTGTTAAAGCTACGTTAAAATTCCCTATGAAATAAACAATGCATCCAGTAATCTTCTTTACACAAAAATATCGCAACAATACAATGTTCTGTTGTGATGCAGAATTTCAAGTCATACACAGCGTCGCCAAGGCTGGCAAAAGCTGGACATTATTAAACTCGTTTAATAAATTAATAAATAGTTATGCTTATTTAATTGTTACTCTTTTGAGATATTCTATGTATTTAACGGAGTCATATCATAAACAACACATCAGAAACATATCAAAGTCCGTACGTAATTTTAATTCTACCTTATAATTTTCAAAATAGCATCAAAAGTTCAAGTGCCGATTGATAAGTGCATTTTTATGTGCAGATATTCCTGAGGTCATGGAATATATTATATAGCACCCGTGTCTTTTGGGTGTATTAGTAAACGGAGGCCTCCCAGTGTCTTGATGACATCATGCATAGACTTAATCTTATCTTAGAGTATACTATTTTTCATTAAAAACGAGTTATAATTATATACTGAATGAATGGTTATCTTATCAAGCCTTGTAAAATCAATCATGTATTGATATATCTAAATATATTTCAAAAATACATATGCGTTACATAATAATATATAAAACATGCGTTACGTATTTTCAATATGTTTAATGCTTTGTTTACATATTATCGTCTCCGTGCGTGTTCGTAAGTTGTTCAATAATGTTTTCCGCGAACCCGAAACTCTAGATACCGATTCTCCGTGTGCTAATGACACCCTTGATACATATCTCTCATTATTGTTCGCCATTATACAGACGATGGTATCGTGGTAATTCCTGATAAAAGTTAATTGACAGATGGTAACGATATTATGATTGGCATATTACGGATGTAGAGTGCTTTCTATGCTGGATATCTGAAATGAAGATTACACTCATTAAGTGCATGACATCTATACTTGAAATATATTCATTATGTGCGGACGTCTCTAGTGGCAAAACTCTCATGAAGTGCATGACGTAAAGCGCATTCCGTTACAGATCACAGCCGTCTCACCTCTCTCTGCGTGGGTTCGAGTCAAAGATTTGGCTAATGTAGTTATGTGAGAAAGCTTGTCAGTGGCTTCTCGTGGGTCGGTGGTTCTTTCCAGGGGTTTTCCCGGGTTCTTATTTCACCAATAATACCGGCCGTCATGTAAAGCCTATCGTGTGCTGAAAAATGGCGTTAAACCCTAAAACAACGTCTATATTTGAAATACTCTCATCATGTGCAGGATGTATTGCCTTTACGGTGACCCGTCAAAAGAGCGCACGACAAAATAGCGCCGACAAAATAGCGCAGACATAAGAGCGCCGACATAAGAGCGCAGACAAAAGAGCGCCGACAAAAGAGCGCAGACAATTGGGCGCACTTAAACAAATACTTGATGTACGATAAATGAATATGACAGGGTTAGAAAGGAACTTTAATTTGTGTTCGCTAAGGCTAATACTTGTTTAGATTGAAACAATCGGAGGTACGATCAAACGATATCACATCTATTTGTGTTTACCTATACGATTATACCAGTTTTTTAGTTAAAGGGACTGAACAATTATTTTTTTTTCGCCAATACTTGTTTTTAATGAAGCATAAAAAGAGTTACCATCAAACGATGCCGTCTGATCTGAGTTAATTTACTTGTTTCTATTTTTTTTAAATATTTGTTTCCGATCTTTAGTTTGCGCTCTTATGTCGGCGCTCTTTTGTCGGCAAATTAGTGCGCTCTTATGTCTGCGCTCTTATGTCGGCGCTCTTATGTCTGCGCTCTTTTGTCGGCGCTCTTTTGTAGCGCGCTCTTTTGACGGGGTGCCAGGACGTCTATGATTACTCTACAATCATTACGTGGAGGACGTCTAGACTTACCATACATTCATTACGTACAGAACATCCATACTTGCTACAAACTAATTACGTGCTGGACTTCTATACTTCCAATACACTACTTACGTGCATGACGTCTATTCTTGCTATAGAATCATTACGTGCAGCACACCTATACTCGCTATAAACTACTTACGTGGATGACGTCTATACTTACTATACACCTATTACGTGCATTACGTCTATACGTGCTCCACACTCATTACGTACAGGACTTCTGTACTTGCAATACACTCATTTCATGCATGAGGTCTATACCTGCTAGTAATATGACGGAGATCACATATTTTGCTGTCTTAAATTTGTATCTCATTTTAAGGTATATGTCAGCTGAGTTGAATGCTTCTTATGTTTTGGTATTGGTTGTTTCTCATCATCTTTATTCACCGTAAACATGAAATGGCATATTATGCAAATAGTCGTAGAGCTTTTCAATGTCATATTTTCCTCTCTAAATTATTGTTGCGAAGTCTTTGAGTTCTGACTTAAAATGCACGCAAAAATACTGATGTTTCATGTTTGGCTGTTAGCATTGTCTGTAAGTGCTGGTTAGTGTGGATGGGCTTTGATATACTCTCTATGTCTTCGAATAAACCTTCGTTGAAACGATTTAGATGATAACCTACTTTTCAATCTAACAATAGAGCCATGTTTATGTAAATGTACACCATACTATCACATTTGCGCATGTGAGATAACACGAATCTTAATAATGAATCCCTTTATCACAGTTACAATACAATTTGTCTGAGCTAATAAATGCCATCATGTTGTATTTTTGAATTGGCATTGACATGATTTGTAAAATGGAATGAAATGTGCATATTTTATATATCGAAACAGACCACGAACAATACTATCGCTACCTATTCAATAATTCATTTTCATTGAGTTGCGTGAACTTTCAAGAACTGTCTACCATGTTCATCTCTATGGATATCTCTTTTCAATGAGCGATACTACCTTCTTTTGTAATGTGTCAATCACACGCATGTCTTCATATTTGTATTCCCCATAGACCGTCTATTTTATAACGAAATTTAAACCACATGTTAATTTAACCCAGCACTATTTCAAGATGAAAGACACGCTACTTGCAAGGTGACTTAGGTAAAGTTCACGAGATGTCTTAGAATGAAATATCTTCTCTGAGATTTATCGAAATGGCACTTACTTTAAACCTTGCCATAGAGCTTACTGTAAAACATGGACAAGAAAGTAAGAAGAAAATAAAGAGTACAAGAAAGAGTGTAAAGGATGGAAGATACAAGGACTGCCAAAACCTGTTGAAAAGTAACCAGACAATATGCCAATTAGAATGTAATGCTAACAGTTCATGACAATTAAAATAAAAGCAAGGATACCACGATGCACAGATTAAAAATTTAAATCACAACACCACGCATACAACTTCGAATGCACTGAATCAGAACAACAAATCAGATACAAAGATGAAATTACTCAACTTTCGGCATTCACTTTTATCGTAGATGGATAAATGTTGCCAAACTGTAAAGCGTTAGTGTTGATGATTTGGATATGGTTATATTCAACTTTATAGCAAACTGTAAAGCGTTAGTGTTGATGATTTGGATATGGTTTATGTTATTCATTGCTGATGATTCGGACATGGTTTATGTTATTCATTGTTGATGTTTCGGACATGGTTTATGTTATTCATTGTTGGGATTTTATCCAGTTCTGAGCAGCAGACAAACTAGTTTCACCCGTAAATCACGCGATATATGAACGTCAGTGATAACTGATAGAAACGCTCACGATTGCTATATGGAAGATAAAAATACCGGGACACAACAAAAAGTGCATTCATTTCAAACTGCCCGCTTCATCCCATAGTCTAGTCTGTTTTATCACTGCTCGACCTTTTATAGCTATTGCATAATAGAGAATACAATATCAATTTTGAGAACTATGGTCAAAGATAAGATTACATCAATTACAAAGTATTAATATACATTCATTTAGTATTCTTTTTCTTAGTTTTTTTCTGTCGCCCCTGATTCAAAGTAAATGTTCTGAACCAGCCAGTTTGAAAATATGTTATAGTATCCATTTTGTTACAATATGCCTTGTGTTTTCAAAACCATGTAAACAATCGGATTTTGTAAAAGTGCTATCTTAAGATAATTCATCAAACTTTCCTTGCTAAACTAAATAGAAATCTCAATGACCTATTTTTTGGTCCTTGGATGATAAAGTAAAAACTACAATATCTTCGTCACTAAATCGGTCATTTGAAGGAATGTATGATACATGTCCAGGTATTTAGTTCAGAATGAGTTCTAAGATGTTACGAAGCAAGATGCTTTCTGAAGTATTCTAGCCTTGATATGACAATGCGGGATGATATATATATTGGACATAGTATATTTACTGGTGAGTTCTGGGTCATTAAGGAACAGAAGAAGTCTTACATATTGAAATAAAGACTGTCTTAAATTATTTATTTGTACATGTCAGGAAGTTAACTTCAATATTAATGAAACTGCGCTGACTTTTCTGAAGTATCCAACAACCTGGAAAGTTAAAAATAGTTTTGCGTTTTAATTTGGACTATCCTCCATGGTGGATACTACCGTGTGCAAATATCATTAGTCACCAAGGAATTAACTTGTATAGCTTTTTAGTGATAATATCTGCATTAAACAAGGACAATTATTTTCACTTTCTTTCAAAATCGAATAAATACAGAATTGTAACAGACAAAAATAATTATAATTTTGAAATATCCTCACAGAATTGTTTCGTTGCAAATGCGAGTACTTTCCACAAGACGTTTTAAATGTTTTATATGATTTCCCATCACGAATGACACTTTTACCTCTAAGTTCATCTGTGCATGATTATATGAGAGAGAGAGAGAGAGAGAGAGAGAGAGAGAGAGAGAGAGGTGGGGGAGAGATTATTTTTTATGTTCAAATTTAATAGTCTTCCTATGTGCGTAACGTATCCAAATTTACCTGTTGATACTTATGTCAGTTTAACAAATAATACAAATAATTAAATTCACACTACGAAATGAAGTCAACATTATGAGAAATGTCTGTAATGTTGAAGTTGCCTCTTTACACTTATTACAAGATGATACATTATAAATATTCTTCACTATGCGATTAGGGCCATAAATGATACATTCAATTCCCAATAAAGCAGTTTAGAAGTTCCTATGCAGTGACCTTCATTATGAAGTCTATTTGTTCTTATGTCATTAACTCTTCAACTAATGAGATTCAATGTAATATCTCTGAGAAATTGCCATCAGAACATATTACTTTACGAATGCATTGGTGCAGATTTAGTATCCGACTAAGCGAATTAACTATCAAGCAAATACGTCTATGCATCTGTACTAGACGCAAGGAAATATGATTACATTGTCTCGTTCAAATCAGGCGATATATACCTTTAAGTATTTTTTCTTCAAATCAGACTTACAATATGGAGACAAAGCTATGAGTCAAGGTCCGATTCACCCTTCTTGCTGCTGTTTTCAATTTGGCCAAGATAAGTGAATGCTGGATTAACACGGTGCATAATGCCCTCTAAAAGAATTACTTATGCACACTGAGCAAGATAATTAGTTTTCGACTGCACCATTTTGCCGGCGATTGCACTAAAACAAGGAGCCCAAAGAAACGAAAGTCCTCAAACAGGGTCTTAGAGGCAATGGTGTCTTTAATTCACCTGTGCCAAAAGTTAAGTTTAGTGGTACAGAAGTTTGTCCTTTCAAGTAATCATTTTAGTCCTGCATTTATATCATACAGGTGTAGACCTTTCTGTTTAATTTAGCTTGCAACAAATATCATTGGGATTACAGTAAAATACTATTTGTTAATTATTCCTTTCTCTGCTTTGTGTCTTGTAATTTGTTGAGTGCATTTATAAACTTCATTTTTGATAAACTGATTTCATTAAAAATAAGCACAACTCACGAAGCGAGGAATTGTAATGAAAATTTTAGAATTAAACTATGTTGGAGAAAGTTGATAACATAGAACAGAATTTCAAACACTGCTATTTTGGTCTACATTTTAAAACTCAAAACCAACATTTCTCAGAAAGAAGTAAAAATAAATATTAAGTGAAAGCCTTGGGTATTGGAATATGAAAACTTTCAATAGAATTAGAAAACATCATCCATAGCCTGCACGTTTTCTTCTCCATATCGTCTCTAACCTTCCAGAGTCTGAGCTTATATTGACTTCATTTGTGTATAATGCCCAACCTTACCTATTTGAAAACGCTGGTTGAAAGCAATTGATTTGCTATCATAAGACTTCATTTGAGATTTACAAATGCGAGAATCCCTATTATTTTAAGTCAATGCAAAGCCAGATTGAATTCGTAACTTACGGAATATATTAATGTGTATATTACAGCTACGTAGTGATGACTATTTAGATAGTAGTAATGATAGATGACATGACCTCCAACGGAAATTAACAATGGGACAATTGTAATCCTATGGCATCTAATGGAAAAATAACACTGCGGCTATTAAGCCGACATATTCTGTCGAGAGCACGTTGTATAATTATTAGAAGATGATAACCTAAGATTAGATTATATGGTCTCGAATGGTAATTTAACATTGGTCCCATCATAGTTTGGTTTACATCACTTCTTTTTGCACTCTATAGCCTCATAAAGGAATTTAATTTTTAGGTTATATTTATACTTTTTAGGGACCATAAAGCTTCCAACCAAACCGCCGTTTGAATTCGCACCTGGCCTTATGTCGAAATAGCATTTACTGAAAGTCTAAAGGATGATTCGAAAATTCATTGACATGTTCGCTTAAGACAGAACTGTAAACCATGTTTGGCCTTAAATTAAACTACAAGTAAACATCCTTTTTACAAAATGACAAATATCGGGTAGGTCAAAGCTTTATCCTCAATAATCGACAAAGGTCAAACACACAATGTACATTAAATGAACACAATACAGCTCATTTTGTCTTTCTTCGTGACGAGGCAACGATGGATGGCAAGAGCAGAAAACGCGCCAATTTATATGCTAAAGAGGCACGTAGGTGAAGCAAAATATTCTCTTAGAAATCTTTCATATAGAAAGTAAAAGTGTATGTTAAAAGAAAGTTTTCTTTCACAACACAAATTAGCACCAATTTTTCAAAGGAAGTTTTAAAAAAATAATATACCCAATAATTCAAACATTAACAAATGAACGCAGGATTAGAGCTAGTCTCTTTCACTTCATGTACAACATGCAAGTACGAAACTTACAACAATTCTACGTATTTGCAATGTAGATAAGTACGTCGACGGAGAGGAAGTCTCAGTACCCTGTTGCAAAAGAGTCTCGATGCGTTTTGTCTCCAAATAAGTAAATTGCGTTAGGTGATGGTTACTAAGGTCTTTATACCACACTTTCACTTTCTTCCCTTGGGAGATGATGGTCCATGATTTTCAGTACTACTCTTCTATCTTTTCTTTTTGACTCATCATAGCATATTTGTCGTACTGTATTTGACAATAACGTCTGATTTGACAACCACAACAATGTTCTCTGGCCAGACAAATTGGTGTTTTAGCCATGTTGTGATCAACACAAGACACTTAAGAGTGGTTATTTAGTTGGCCATTATGACATCATGACTTTCACTTCTGCTTTCCCTCTTAGAACATGTCATCTTCGCCATTGTCCATGACTTCGCGTTCCATGCTTTTAATGGTCTATGTTCGTATCTTTCCTATTGATGAAAGGTGTGTCAGTATTGTACGATATTGTGATCGAGCAGTCGCACAAGTTGTTCGTTGTTGAAGATTGGATATACCTTGTGCAATGATTGCCTGACGATGATCTTACAAATTTTCACTTTTTTGAATATCCACCGATTGGACACAAATTTTTTTCATGATAGAACTTGAAAGTTCTTTTAACATATCAAAGTTTAGCACTTGTTTCGAAGGATAGTGACGGCCAAACCCTTTTCTTTCACTTTTACTTTACCTAGATATGAAGTTGTCCTTTTTTGTCTCGGTAAATTTAAGGTACATCCACCACAGAAAAACTAAAACAAAGTGCGATCAGGATGATCACCTGTTCACGCTCCTCAACAGTAGTCTTGAGTATGATCGATGTGCATGTAGTTATTAGTGTGAAAGTAAACAACTCGATCTTCTAAAGGTTACAAAACAAAACACAATGTTATACGGGAATTGACAGGTACTAAAGCAATGGTCTTGGTCTACATAGAGTGAGTACATTGATTATAAGGAACGTTTCCTTCGTCCAGATTCAGAACTAGTTGACGCAGAAATAAATAAAAAGTCCTGGACTCGTTTCGACGTTTAGTTGGTGTCATTCTGTGGTAGGAAAGTGCCAGATGTTGAATTATGTTAATAACAGATATAAACGATCGATAAAAGTAATTATATTACCACAAATGTGACGAAGGGGTGGGAATGCTATAGTTATTGTGGAGTAGGATGTTTAGGCTGTCATACCTTGCAAAGTTATGAACGACAACTCATGAACAATTCAATCAAAAGCAAGTGTTTGCAAATTATTTGTTTGTTATTAGAAATAACATAGAAATTATGTTTTTGATGATAAATGTAAACGTATTTTACCCCTGAAAGAACAAGTCCTTAAAACGCGCGATATCCACGAAGTGCTTAGTATACACTGTATTACGTATATTTGATTTAAGTCATTTATTTTTGTTTGTATTGTTTGTTTGTCAGATTAAAATTTGACATTTTAAGTTTAAGATTCATTCATTGGGAGATGATCTGTACTCTACAAATAAACACCAGATGTTGACCTCATTTCTGACCTAGCTTTAGAGTTGTAAACAAGATTTTAAAATGATTGGTTGATTCCAAGGACATTATGGAGCTTTGTTATAAACATCTTTCATTTTTTAGTTCTTGAGAGTAAAAATAACTGATTCTCATCTGGGTCATACGGTGTGCACGAGATTTTTTGAACGTAAATTTGTTCTAAGGATTCTAGTAGATCATGTGACCCCTTCTTTGTTTAAGTAAAAACAGGTATATAAATTATGTTTCGGAGCGAACTATGTAGTAGAAGTTGGGCTGTTAGAATATTAAGTTGTATTGTTTTGAGTTTTTTTTAAATTACCTTGTACTGGAAATTATTTCAATTCGATTGGATCAAGAGGATTTATTTTATTATTTATCTGGAAAACAATTGTGCTCATTGAATTTCATAAGACCAGAACTGACTTCATCACGTGACATCGTCTTCTATCTTGGATGCTTCACTAAGATTCGTACTGTGAATTTTTCAGGACATTTTATTACCAGGACTTTTGCAATTTCACTAGTGGATTATATTTTGAATTATTTTTGGATTAATTTTGGAATTGATTCTTAAAACCGTAAATTTATTTTTCTTTTCTGGAAAATATTTGTGCTCAATAAATTGTTTATTAAGTTTTTACAAGCTTGTTATTTTCACTCTTTCTATGTTACTGTTTATTCGAGCCTAAGCACGTAACAATTTCACATTAGGAAGGGGAGAGCACTTTAAGATTTCGCGTCAGTAACTCGATACACAATCTGCTTGCAAACGACAGATTATTTGATTGTCACTGTCGTTCGATTCAGCCAATATATGTTTAAAGTTTAACTCTATATTTTGATGGTGAAACAGTAAGCAGTTGTTCTGAATTGCATCCACTTTGTGGGTAGCTCGAGTGTGAAAATGCTCTTCAGGCGATATCAAAAGACTTACCTTCAAGGCTATTCATAACTCTGTTTTGTAGAGGAAGTCGGTTGTCATGGGTACAAATCAATCATGTTCTGCTCAAAATAGCGTGAACATCTGACAAAACATTTTCGTATGTGCAGGATGACATAGAACGTTGTCGCCACTTACCTTCAAGTTTCTTCTTTAAAAAGTGTGATCGTGTCATGATGGTTATTAAATCAAATTTGAATTGAATATGGTACCATTGAGTTTGAATTGAATATGGTACCAATGAGTTTGAATTGAATATGGTAACATTGAGTTTGAATTGAATATGGTACCATTGAGTTTGAATTGAATATGTTACCATTGAGTTTGAATTGAATATGGTACCATTGAGTTTGAATTGAATATGGTACCATTGAGTTTGAATTGAATATGGTACCATTGAGTTTGAATTGAATATGGTACCATTGAGTTTGATTTGAATATGGTACCATTGAGTTTGATTTGAATATGGTACCATTGAGTTTGAATTAAATATGGTACCATTGAGTTTGATTTGAATATGGTACCATTGAGTTTGAATTGAATATGGTACCATTGAGTTTGAATTGAATATGGTACCATCGAGTTTGAATTGAATATGGTACCATTGAGTTTGAATTGAATATGGTAACATTGAGTTTGAATTGAATATGGTAACATTGAGTTTGAATTGAATATGGTACCATTGAGTTTGAATTGAATATGTTACCATTGAGTTTGAATTGAATATGGTACCATTGAGTTTGAATTAAATATGGTACCATTGAGTTTGAATTGAATATGGTACCATTGAGATTGAATTGAATATGGTACCATCGAGTTTGAATTGAATACAGAACCTTTCAATTTGATTTAAATAGGGTACCATTGATTTTTATTTGAATGGGTACCATACAATTTTATTTGAATAGGGTACCATCGAGTTTGATTTGAATATGGTACCATAGACTTGGATTTGAATATGGCACCATTCTCTCTTCCCGTATACACAGCAACACATCTAGCTACGAGAATACACTCCTTCAACTTCCGTCTGCGAAAATGGAAGAGCCACAACAGATCACAATTTTCGTCTGCTATTGACAGATAGCCATTCCAACATTCATAACCAAGACTTCTGACACGTCCACTCGACATGAAAGTCATTATACCCGATATCTCTGTTAAGATAAAGGACACAAAACGTCAACACGAGCAGTTATCTCAAGTACAGCATAAAAATACAAAATAAAAGAACGATGCTATCAGTGTCAAGATAAAGGATATTGGTCTTCACATCAAAATGACAAAATAGTCCAAGGTGCAACGCTCAGAAACAGGCAAAAATTGAAGCTAAACTCAAGCAATGAAGGAAGTCAAAGCAAGACAGGAGTGAGAAGATGTTTCCACATCCAGGTCCTATCCTGTTGTTGCTGTAAAAGAGGCAGTCACTGCAGACGCACTTAGGCACTGTCTTCATTTCAGCCATGTGTATTAAACCATGTACTGAAAAATCTTAGGAAACCACATCTGCTTGATAGAACGTCTCAATGTATTTTATCCGGTCCTCGACTATGTATTGGGGTGTCTTCGCTTCCTGCGCCTTGCGTATTCAAGACAACATAATGCTTTTAAGTACAAACCCAGCCAACTTTATTTGTACGACAACCCATTATATATCAAGCAAACGTCAGGTATCACGAAGATTACATGCACATCTATTTGCAAGCGTGAGGTTATATAGAAAATCATATATGATAGAATAACAGTCAGCAACATCATCTGTGTTAAATGTCTTTGGTTAACTACCACAAGGGCATCTTACATGGGCACATGTGTTTTCGAAAAAGAGATAGTACCCAATTAATTGCCATTCTGTGTATTGTATGTTTTTGTATGGCATTAACTTTTGTTTATTCGCAAGTAAACTTGTATTCTCATACCCCAATATGGAAGTACGTTTGTGTGTATATGCGTGCAATGTGAATAAATACTCAGAACTTCTTATGCTTGATAGTGCGTGATTTTATTGTCCCTCTTTTGCCTTCTACATGTTTCGTTGAATATTCAGTACTGAGTGTAGGTCACTCGAAGCGGATTGTTGGATAGCAAGTGTGGGGTATTGAATAGAATGTGATGGGTATTGGATATTAGACTAAATGGGTGTTTGTTAATGTGAAACTTCACCTGCCTTGATGCCAACACTTAAAAGGATGCTGATATAACGTTTGACAAGGCAAATGTAATTGTATTTTGAAGCAAGTAAATCGTGAAAAATGATCACCTGGATAAACATCTTATTTTTAATGTATTGAATACTGAAACATAATAACAATCACATTCGTATGTTTTATATATATATATATATATATATATATATATATATATATATATATATATATATATATATATATATATATATATATATATATATATATATATATATACATACACCGTCAATATCATCATCATCATCATCATCATCATCATCATCATTATGGTTAGTACTATGATTTCAGGTAAAATTTATGAATTATCTTCCAAACGATTACTTTAATCTCTGTTTATTTGAATGTTTTCGTATTTTTTAAAGTTACTTGAACAGGTTTATAATGCACGTCAGCTAGCCACAACGACGGCCAAAATTCACAGTCTGACAAAGAGATTGTTGAGATCCTAAGTGCAGTTTGTTACTTGTAAGGATACTTCAATCTGACGTGATTCTTCGTATGATTTTAACAATTAAGGATACTAGTTGAATATTATGACCAAAATCTAGTCAACATAAAGCATCAACACCCTTATTGGACAGTTTTACATTAAACAAATTTTGCAACAAGGATTTTTCGATGTTCTTTGGCTTTGTACTCGTATTTTTGCATGATTGTGGGAAGGTATTAGGACATTATTGGTAAATTTCCTTTTCTTGCTTGATTACTTTAACTTTTGTGATAAAGTGTCACAGAAAACTTAGAAGTCAAAATGCTAAGTTTCAAAAACGTAAGCTGAACCCTCTTAGTGGTATTTGCGTAGGGAAATGTAGTTGGCAGTCTTTTACACTCAAAAGTTTATTTTGTAAGGTAAGTATTCTATTTATTGCAAATGGTATGTCTTGGTGGTATGCTATACTTATATTTGGCAAAGATGGATAATCGGTAAATTTCCGCCTATTTATCCAACATATTACAGAACAATGACAGTGAAATATCCCCAATTTCTGAAGATAGAAATGTTTTAAATAACAGTTTTCTGCTTGAAACCATTGATGATTATTGTTTTCGTCAGTTTTAAATTGGAAAGATTTATTACTCAGGCAAAACTTTACAATTAGTAAATGGCAAATATTTTACCTTTATTTTTGGTTGATTGACTAAGTTAATATCTATTTTATACTCTGAATTTCTAAATATTAGACCTTAAAGAAAGTTATAATCGAAATACGATATAATGCAATCTATATTGGTTACAAAAGAGTCAATTCAGAATAATATAATACAATTATAGCTTGTCTTTTTCATTAAATGAAACATAGTTTATACGATGTTTTTGGATATATGTATGCCTGTAATGGTATGTTCTTTCAAAATTTCGAACCATTTGTCATTTCACTGAATTATTTGGTATATAACAACCAAAAACATACCGCTGCTTTCCTGCTCACAGTAGACAACTAGAAACGGCTTCATGCTTTTTAGAAGTATACCATGTGACCATTTTTAGCAGATTCCGATTTTGAGGCAAATGAATGTTACCCATAGTACAACTGAAAAGGCCCTGATGTAGTAGTAAACCTGTGTACTCTCAGTGCAGAATGCCCTTACCGGGGAGCACCGTGCTTTAAAATAAAATAAAATACACATGAATTAGGCTGAAAACCATTTTATTACGACAATCAGTTTATTCCATCCAAACCTTCAATGAAAGTACTTCTTGGTGTAACGTTTCTATAGGCGATGACGTAACATAACTGTAGAGTTTATAACTCCAACTAACAACGTTGAATGAGCAAAACTAAATCAATATTATATAGATATATTTAGTAAGTATTATTACATGTTTTCTGTGAGAGATGGCTGTCCAATTGGCGAATAGACTTCGTGTGATTTGCATCTATTCATCAACTATTTCGCCCTAAAGTCAATGACTTGTACGCGATTTTATAATTCTAAATATGCGATATAGTTCAGAAATTGAATTCGTACTATACTGAGACATTATTTTCAAAGTGTTTTAATCGTGCACAGTTTTGCAATCGTACAGTTTTGCAATTTTACACAGTTTTGCAATCATACAAGTTTTACAATCGTACAGTTTTGCAAATCGTACAGTTTAAAATCATGCAATTTTCGCAATCGTACAGTTTTACAAATAGTACAATTTTACAATCATACAAGCTTTGCAATCGTTCAAATTTTTCAGTCGTACAATCAGGCAATTATTGACCTCTGACGTAATTATGAAGTTTAATGAACCAGTCAACCAATCATTTAAACCTCTATTTTAAGTCGGTCAAGTAAACTTTATGTTGACCTCAACCAAGATCTACAAGTGGTTATCGTATGAAATCGAAACTCTTAACTTTTCTTGAATCTTTTACGCTGTAAGTTTTCATCAATTTAGAATTTGTTGAACCTTTTTCTTTTATATTTTATGATTCAAAACAAAATGTTACAAAGACGTGATCAATTAAACCTTCTCAGAGACAATCTATTGGACTAAGGTTATTTTGGATTGTGTTTGTACAATTATCTTAAAGTTGCCAAGAAAAAAAATTAGTTTCGCTTGTTAAAATAAAATCTCAATATACGCAAAAAATGATGTAAATTTAGTGTGTAAGACAGATAGGTCTGGAATGTATATTGTAAAACACATGGATTAAAACAGGGTATCAATATAGAACATAAAAACCAATGTCAGATACTTGGGCGAGCCTGGCTTGGGGCCGATGTTCCTCCTCTTTCCAACGACATAACGACAAGAGTCGTCGTCAACCAAAGGGTTTCTATAGTCGCTAATATTATAATTAACTTTTCTTTAATCATCTATCGCCCACAAATTCTAAATACAATAAAAACAACAACTAAATATACAAAAATACTTCATATTATTAAATTAATAATAATAATAATAATAATAATAATAATAATAATAATAATAATAATAATAATAATAATAATAATTTATCTGGTTTTTCATCACTGCTACTGACAGTCAACCGAACTGAATGCACACTTTACAACTGTACATATAGGAGGGAAAAGACATTTTAATTCATATTGCAAAATTTTTTTTTAAAAATACTTTACACATTTGTGTGTTTTAAATGCTCGAAGAGGACTAATATGAAGTATGTGATGTACGCATAAGTACGCATGTATACAATAATTTCGACTGAGAGCGTTTATTAGTCAGTTTATACGTTACATATAATTGATATATAGTATACAGTAAATATACTTTCACGTTTAAACAATGAAGATACAATTAAAATATGATTTCGATTTTGGGTCCGTTTAGTCAGTACATGTATTACTATCCTGCAGAATAGACAAGAGTGTGAATACATTTAAATGCCATGACATGGACGTTGACTGATATGTAATCATGGGCGTTGACTGATATGTAATCATGGGCTTTGACTGATATGTAATCATGGACGTTGACTGATATGTAATCCTGGGCGTTGACTGATATGTAATCATGGACGTTGACTGATATGTAATCATGGACGTTGACTGATATGTAATCATGGACGTTGACTGATATATAATCATGGACGTTGACTGATATGTAATCATGGACGTTGACTGATATGTAATCATGGACGTTGACTAATATGTAATCATGGGCTTTGACTGATATGTAATCATGGACGTTGACTAATATGTAATCATGGGCTTTGACTGATATGTAATCATGGACGTTGACTGATATGTAATCATGGACGTTGAATGATATGTAATCCTGGACGTTGACTGATATGTAATCATGGACGTTGACTGATATGTAATCATGGACGTTGACTGATATGTAATCATGGACGTTGACTGATATGTAATCATGGACGTTGACTGATATGTAATCATGGACGTTGACTGATATGTAATCCTGGGCGTTGACTGATATGTAATCATGGACGTTGACTGATATGTAATCATGGACGTTGACTGATATGTAATCATGGACGTTGGCTGATATGTAATCATGGACGTTGACTGATATGTAATCATGGACGTTGACTGATATGTAATCATGGACGTTGACTGATATATAATCATGGGCGTTGACTGATATATAATCATGGACGTACTGATATGTAATCATGGACGTTGACTGATATGTAATCATGGACGTTGACTAATATGTAATCATGGGCTTTGACTGATATGTAATCATGGACGTTGAATGATATGTAATCATGGACGTTGAATGATATGTAATCATGGACGTTGACTGATATGTAATCATGGACGTTGAATGATATATAATCATAGACGTTGACTGATATGTAATCATCATTTGCCCTGATTAACAGGCATTATAAAGTGAATTATCTTGTCTTGAAGTGGTTTTGCAAGGTAACTATACAGGTATCTGAAAGCTTTAGCTCTTTCATTTTCTCGATGGCCTGGAATTTACAATTACTGAAGACAAAATATATATCTGTATAGGTCATGGCCACTGATAAATACGTTATTTTAATTAAATTTTTTACGTTCTTTAATTTTTACTCACTGATAGGATATTTATTGAAAATCAGGAGAAAAAACAACGTGTGACAATTATTTCGTCCAGAATGTACGTGTAAATTATTGAAGACTATTTCAACAGTTATACATTGTTCCAAGATAAAATACAATTAAGACTAATTATTTTCAACAACATTCAGTACATGTTTATCAACACAAACGGGAAGTGTCAGAAATAATATTTGTGTAGCAACTCAGGATACTTTATTGAACATGTTTTTTTCAGTCTATGTAATTTTGTTTTAAAAAATCATTCAACTATGTGAGGTCTAGGGACAGGAATAGTGTTTGGTGAGTACAAGCTATGTCAAACAAGGCTTTTGATTGAATCTTTGTTGAAAGTAAGATACATGTATATGCTGTATACTTCTGAGAATCCTTCTAGTGTCAGTATTGTGCTAGAAAGATTATCTTCTCGAGAATTTAAAACGATGTTTGACTCATATGCAACATGAAACAAAATTAAATAAGTGTTAGATGTACCAGCGTCCTGCTTAATCCTGAAATGGAATAATTGCACAGCGAGAGGCACATGCCTATATACCAGACGCAAAAGTCATCAAATAATTGACATCTCTTATCTGAGAAACCCACCCCTCTCATAAATTTCCCGGAACACATGCGGAGTTAGTTAAAATGGGATCGTTGAAAATGAGGGTATAAACCGATTTATTTGTAATTGTCTATCGTTGGGTTTCTTTAAGTCTCGCCGTTTCTCGATTAAATAGTCAGCTCAAACGTTGATATATTTACAGCATTAACGATTTACAAAAAGAGATCCGCTTCCTCAATAATGCTGCATGAAATCATAGTACTTGTGATTCTTTTGTTTTCTTTATATCTTCTTGACATTCGTCTAAAATATTATTTACTAGATTTCATTCAGGTCATTACTCTGCAACAGTATCGAGATTAATTCTTGCCGGGCTTTTTTCATTATTTCTTTTCAAGCATTCTGAACAGTGTGCAGTGATTACATGCACATACATCTCCGGTCCGTTTTGGTGGAAGAAGTAATTTAGAAAAAGCTGGATGAATTTTATTGAAACGTCGAAGAGCGCTATCCAGCGAATAACAAAAGCTATTGATTTATAGCAGAAGTTAATCTAGCGAAAAATTCTTAGGGACATTGATCTTTGATTTTTATTCCTTCAAAAGACGTTTAAGCATAAGACGAAGGCTTTTTACTGGTTCTTTATGTTGCCTGTTTTTTCCCAGTTTAAAAGTATTGATTTTCAGGTGGATTTGCAAGTTCGACTCGCTATATTTAATTAGAGAATTTGCAGAATGTAATTTGTATTACATCATGTTAAACAAGTACAACGGTATATGCATAAGGTTGTTATGACCACTGGTGGTTCCAGTCCGTGCATAAAGTAGTCCTTATCAATGATGACTTCAGGCTTATTATAAAACCATCTTGCGAAAGCTAGTAATCTTATCTGCCTGTATTCATAGACATCTGCAGTATGGTTATATTGCAATCACTTTTCATATGCACGGTTTTTAGAAAATCCTTGATCTGTGGAATATGCATCACTGTATCTTTTGGGTGTGACATTTGAGTAGCCATTTGGATAATTTAGCACGTTTTAATTTTATTATTCTTCGTGTTTTCCAAGTCAGTGATCGCTTAAGCGAAATCCCCCAAATTATTAATGTAACGTAGGCTGACTTGCGAGTAAGTGCTACAAATTTAAATGGCGTTTAGACTGATCTCAGTAAAACATTTAATTTAATAGGATTCCTTAGTTTATAAGACTGATCATACTTTAACAGAATTACATATTGTAACAAGCCAGGGATATTAGCTTGACCAAGTGGTGTCAAAACCGGGCACGATTCCCTCTAGATGTCATAAGTTTAGCCCAAATTTCCAAAGACTTCCACACAACTTCAGTTGTAAATTAGAAACTCGACGTGTCTGTTTATGCGTAAATTTTACTCTAATCAATGCAAGACCACAGATCTCACGACCTGCCAAATATACATCAAGCTCATCTCTGCACGGTTTCTCTTCCTTTGGTGTCCGTACTGTCAGCAGTCTACGCCTTAGAGACTATACGCCTTAGAGACTATACGCCGTAGAGACTATACGCCGTAGAGACTATACGACTATCCAATAACACTGGGAACTAATTTAACTGCACCACCTTAGGTCAGTCAAATCGTGGATTCCAGGCACATTTCGCCAATGCAACACCACCACATTTACCACCATTACGAGATAAACGGTACCTGCTGAGTCCCTTCTTCTTTATTATTGTGTGTAATTTACCCATTTCCTACCCTACATACTGCCACTGCAGTCACACCACCTATGCCCACCGCTAGATGTTAATATGGGCTATGGTAGGACAGGGTCATTCATTTGGTTTTGACCTGAAATTACAACTAGTCAACCATGACATCATGGGAACTCACTAATGATCCTAGTAATTACCTAATTAATTTCGTGCCGAGGAATGTTTCCATTGCATGACTGTACAAATTGTTACAGCAACGTTAAAAATATAAATCGCACCGTCGCACACACAAACAGAGAGAGAGAGAGAGAGAGAGAGAGAGAGACAGAGACAGAGACAGAGAGTTTTGAATGGAGATTTGTTATGTTACTTCTAGAGTGTAAACTTTTATTTCTCAACGGTTTGCAAAAGTAAAATTCATACTCAGTGTAGTTGTTATCGATACACATTGTGTTTTTAAGACGCTTAATGAGAATTTCCTGTAGTCTTCCTAATTAAATATTTCACCTTTCAATATTTTGCTGTTAATTGGAAATGAAGTTCTGAATATTTTTAATTGCGATTACCTTTTCCTTAATTATCGGGAAATCATCTTCACCTATTTGTCATCCATTTATTTCCCATGTTTAACAGGGTATATGTTCTTTTCATTTTCGTGGAGTCGACATTTATCTCTGACGTTTGAAATAATGCACGTTATCAGAAACATGTTTGCTTTGCTCACGAATTACAGATTAACTGTTAATTCCAAATTGCTAGAACACCAAAGATTTCCATAATAATTACTAGTCATCGTTTTAAAATAAGTAATATCTTATGTAACCATAAGCAGCAGGGGGGGGGGGGTGAATCAGACATTTGTCCGAGACATCATTTGCTCTAAATCTAACAAACATCTCGAGAGAATTAATTCGAATCCTTCTTTTTCAACCCCAAAAAAAAAAGGATTACTTGCTCGAAACATAGGTTTTTCGCAAATCAAACTCCAAGACCGTTTTCATCGTTTAGTCAAAAAACGGTCTCGTCGTGATGTCATCACCCCCCCCCCTGCTGCTATGGGTTAATAATTTATTTCAACCAAATATTTGATCGAGTCCGATACGATATCGTTTCCGAGGATCATGTAAATTTATTGTTATAAACCCATGCGGGGTTGACTGAGCTTTACTAAAGAAATTTTTAAATTGATTGAAGTCCATATCGGAACACCATGTCTGCCAAATATTTCGTAGCGTATGTGTATCAACGCCGTTAAACACAGCAAGAATATTACAGTTATCTCTGATCACTTTTGGAATCTGAGTGTATCGTTGAGTGACATATATCACGTCGGTGTTTTTGTGCCTGCCTCGGGAAAATATTCTAGCTGGGTTTTCTTGATTGTCTAACATCACATCGTCGTATACGACTAAATTGTTAATGCTCCCATCAAGGTCATCCACGGATGGTGTCTCGTCAATATCGGTTATAAATTCAATAATGCCCTTGCCATTGATTTCTGATGCACTCTCGTTAAAATCCTTTAACACTTCATAGCATCGTTGATCATCTACGCTAGGAGCAACTAAATACAACTTATTCCACTTCATCCATCTCACTATTAAATTGAGCAACAATTGCGTCTTGCCGGATCCAGATGGCCCGATTATAATTGCGCGGATAGAGTTTGGTAGCGCTGCATGATGCTTAACTGGTTCTCTTGTTTTAGTCGCTGAAAAATTAATTATATTCATATCTCTATACATAAATTATGGATCTATATTGTGTGAAGTGTAAAACGCGTACTAACACAAATGATGTGACGACGATTACAACTAAAAATAACAGATCAGCACTAACTGGTAGATGTGCAACCTGTGGTATAAAAAAGTTTAGATTTGTTTCTACAAAATCAAAGATTTTACAATCTGGAGATGTTTTTTAAAAAAACGAGGAGGTGATATTGCAGCCAAATTGGCAAAGCTCCCTGGAACCCCATGGGCAAAGTACCCCGGAGAAAAGCACCTTCCAGGATATAGCTACTGTGGCCCCGGAACACGATTAGATATCAGACTTAATGATCAAAATCAACCTCGACGTGGTGAAGAACCAATAAACGCCATTGATAAGGCGTGTCATGCTCATAATGTTAAATATTATAAAAGCAGCAATTTGCAACACAGGCATCTCGCGGATGTGAAATTAATTCATGCGTTAAATGCTATTCCTGATAAATCTTTCAAAGAAAAGTTGGCTTCATGGTTGTTAAAATCAGCTATGAAAGGCAAATTGATGATGGGCGCTGGTAATTAATAATATGGAATCTATTTATTATTCTCCAAAAGGATACTGGAGGGGTAACGCTGCAATCAATAAACTCGCCAATGCCGCAAAAGTGAAAAAGGTCACTGCGGCTAATTGGTTATCCAAACAGGCTATATGGCAAATTTATCTACCGCGTCCTAAACAAATCAATTTCTCGCATTTTGATGTTACCGGACCCAATGAAGTTCATGAAGCTGATTTATTGTTTTTACCAGATGACAACGGTTACAAATACGCGCTAACCGTAGTTGACGTTGCGAGTCGATACAAACAAGCAGAACCGCTAAAAACAAACTCATCATCTGAAGTTGCTTCTGCATTTGAAAAAATTTATCGACGAGGCCCTCTACGCTGGCCAAATCTATTACAAGTTGATCCTGGCAAGGAATTTCAGGGTGTGGTTGCATCTACAATGAAACATCACAATGTTACCATCAGACGAGGGCATACTGCACTACATCGCGATCAGGCAATTGTAAAACGATTTAATCGGACTCTTGCTGAGCGGTTATTTGGTTATCAATACGCAAAAGAATTCATCCAAGAAAAGCGATCCCGTGAATGGGTCAAAAGGTTACCAGGGGTAGTTGCAGCGCTAAATAATGAGATTACCAGAGCAATCAATATGAAACCTAACAACGCAATAAAAAAAGTATATACCACAACCACAGCGGGATAGCGTTTCTCAGCCAATTCTCAGCAATGTTACCGTGAGATATTTATATGAACCAGGAGACCTCGAAGGTGGTAAAAAAAGGGCTACTGATCCTATTTGGAGCGTCACTACGCATAGCATATCTACTATAACACGATCAACTGGTAGACCTCCAATCTATAAATTGGATTCAACTGCCCCTCAGAGGGGTTTTACACGCGAACAACTACAAGTGATTCCTGACGATACTCAATTGCCTCCGCGCGGTCTTAACTAGCACCGTTGCGTCTGTTGCACTCAAGACAAGTCAACATCACATTGTTTCTGACATGACCGAGACTGTTATTTTTTCTGTCTACGTTAAATTGGTGAGGATCTTTATCCGAATACTGCCAACGCATTATACAATTGCAACTCGCGCAATAATTATTTTGTTGTTGCTTCAACGCGATTATTAATTCAGCATCAATATCAAATTCTCGTTGTTTTTTTTGTCTTGTTGTTTGTAACCGGAGAGTTTTTATATTAATGATGCTAACATCAATATCATCCATTGTGATGTCATCATCGAAAACAATTCTTCGGAGTTGATTTATTCGTCGTACTCTAGACACTGCAAGATAGACTAAATTTGACCACTCAATGCGATTATCGACTATCCAAACAATTGTATCCGTGATGGTTAATCCCTGCGAGGAATGTATCGTCGTTACATAGCCGAGTGTCCATGGCGATTTATTAGCACGCAATGCGTCTTCGACAACACTGATATCAACGCATACAATATCATTTAGCACAAGTATTTGTTTGCCTCCGCCGGGTATTTCCACCTCGATGTTTTGCTTGCGGGTGTCAGCTGGTCTGTAACACAATGGAACTTGTAACATCGGATATTTTTGTTTGTGTAGCTCAAATAATTGCCGTTTAATTGTATCTCTGACTATTTTTCTACTCGCTACTACAAAATTGTTTGGTCTCCATGCTTCCTAAAATTCCTCCATGGAAGTTTCAGGAATTATTTCTCTGATTATTTCACACTGGATTCTATCGGGTTTCAGTCTAATTAAATTCTTAAGTGTACGTAATTGTTCATCAAGTGCTCTATAGTTAGTATCGATTTCTTCATAATAGTCAACAAAATTCTTTAACCAATCGTGTGGACCCGCGCCGACAAATGGTGGTGGTTGGCCATGATCGCCGCACATTATCACCGCTGTATTCTTTTGCAGCAACCAATCAAGAAACATTTTGAATACATCTACTGAAACGGTACATATCTCATCCCAAATAATAACCGCAGGGATGAATTTATCCCCCATTCGTTCAGGGGTCCATTCATCGCCCTTGTATCGAAAAAAGCTGTGATAAGTACAAGCTTCAACGTTTCGTTGTTTCATCTCTCTGGCAAGTCTGTGTGTTTGTGTTAGCACAATCATATTTGTGAAATCCGTAGGATTTTTCCCACGAAATAACTCAGTCGCGCGAGTCGTCTTTCCTGACCCGCCACAGCCGTTTAAATAAACTGTTTTATATCTACAAATTGGATCTGATATCGATGGTGCATTAGAACGCTCTGATAAATTATCATCGCGTAAGTAATTACTTTTACTTTCAACGTCTGCTGATTCAGAATACTCGCGCAGCATTTCTTTTTTAATTCTCCATGATCCCCAACTTTCATCCGAATTAGTGAATTCAGTAACTGCGCAACTGTACTTGCTGTTAATGTAAAATGAATCAACGGCAACTCTAACCGCAGTGTCAGGAAATCTATTTATCATTGAAAATAAATTAATACAAGCATAACCCAGCATCGACGACCTCAAATGTGTATACGGGGATCTGTAACCATCGCTATAAGTAACAACCGTACCCAATTTTGTTCCATCGGATAAAAAAGCATCTTTACGATCCACATATATGTTTTTGGATACTGCATCCGCGATTACAAAGTCATATTCGGTGTTATCCATAATCAACCGTGAACAATATCGTTTATAGTCGCATTTTTTTCCTCCCTGAGTAAATTTTCCTATTATTCTTCTACCGAGATCTTTTGCTTCGATGTTTCGTTGATTAAATACCCGTTTGGACCACTCAATGATATATTCTTCGCCGGCATCAATATGTTTTCTGAATTCGTCAATTATACTATCAAGACGTTCCGGTATTGGTAACCAGACATTGATTTGTTTCCGATATGATATAATTGCTTCACTGACTGTCAGCGAAATTAACATTTTTGTATCAATCATGAATCGTAATAGCGCTATTGGCAGCCACTTCTTTTCAGACATGTGCCTACCAATCCAAATATAACAACAGCGATGAAGTCCTGCTGCAAATTCAAATGATACTACACGAGCGAATCCAGTTAAATCAAATCAGGCAGCGGCCCATTAATTGCAACACGAGTCATTTCATGTACGGGGTGTCCAAATTGTTTAAAATACTCAGTACACTCTCCAT
Organism: Unio pictorum; assembly: GCA_030141615.1. Taxonomy (NCBI): domain Eukaryota; kingdom Metazoa; phylum Mollusca; class Bivalvia; order Unionida; family Unionidae; genus Unio; species Unio pictorum. The sequence continues at coordinate 5,195,873 of JARLTB010000221.1, forward strand.
AACCAAGAAAACTCGCTGGATAACAAGCAACCATATCAACTGAAATGATATTATCACTGTCGTATTTGTTATTCCATAAACCGCCATGGTTAAATTCTAAACAACTAGCCTCAATGTCTGGCAAGAATTCTACGCGTGTTGGTTTCCATGCGTTTTTGATTCTCGCAAAATGAGCTGCAACCGACGGGATTGTAAAACAGTTTGTCAATAATTATTCATCATCGTTGATGATTTCATCGGTGACTTCGCCACACGCCGTTAAAAATCCACTAGCTGTTTTTTTCATTTTGTTGTGAAATGCTTCAGTGCGGTATAATTCACCGTTTGGTCTTACAAACTGATCAAACGTATCCATGTCGTTTTCAGTGCTGCGAAGTAACCACACCGACACGGGGTCGTTTTTACTCAAATGCGCAATAGCATCGAATAGTTTCTTTTCAACGAGAAAACCATCCCTGGAAAATTCTTCTCGTAAGAATTCGTCGGGTATATACTTTATCGTTCTGTTTCGTGGAAATATTGTGACCGCGGATGTCCATGCGTGTTCGTTATGATCAATAATTTTAATTGGAGCTCCCATTGATTTATATTTTGATTCGTATAAAACTGCTCCGGTTATCGTCATAACTGTTATTAGAAATCTCAGCGACGTTTCTAATTTTGCTATATCGCTAATAGTTGCTCCGCGGTCTTTCACCGTTAACTCCCATTGAGCTATTTTGCTACGCCGTAGATCGGTAAGTTTGTTCCCTCGGGATGCATTTGTAAAATGTTCTGTTATTCGTGCTGCTACACAATTGAGTGGCAAAGCCACTGACGACGAAGTCGCCGGCGACGACTGTTTCATTGGTTTAAGTTTTCCTATATCAGGTTTTTCATTTAACGGATGTATCCCATACACAACTGCTGTTTCAGGATACGCTCGTTCATAGTATGGTTTCTCAATTCCAGTTAACAGACCCGGCTTAGAATCACGGCTAACAACGACTGTTTTCTTGTCTTTGAGAATTGGTTCAAATTTGTCTCGTATAATCCAACTACCTGATTCTACACGGATAATGAATTTCACTCTAAAAAAATACTTTTTGTTGCCAAGTTGTGATAACATCAACGCTGCGTTTTTATCGTTCATGGTGGCATCAACAACACCATCAATTCGAAATGTTGACCAGCTATGAGATGCGCCGTCGTGCTTGAATTCATTAATACAATCGCGTATTTTATTTATCAGGGCTCTATCAAGAATTTTATTCTTTGGTGTATCAGAGACTCTATCGAGATTGAATTGAGCATTTTTCCAAGGCGTAATTTTCGATAATATCTCAAACTCCTTATCAGAAACTCTATCGAGATCGAATCTAGCATTTTTCCAAGGCGTAATTTTCGATAATCTCTTGAACTCCTTCATGCTATCGTCTATTAGACGTTTTGGTTTAACATATACTCTATCGAGATTAAATCTAGGATTAATTTTCGATAATCTCTTGAACTCCTTCATGCTATCGTCTATTAGACGTTTTGGTTTAACAGATACTCTATCGAGATTGAATTTTATATTTTTGTAGGGTTTAATTGCTGATAATCTCTCGAACTCCTCCATGTTATAATTAAAACAAGTATTTAAATAGAAAAATATAGTATAATGAATCACTGCAAGTGGCTAATGATTGGATCAACAACACCGTGTAACAAATCATGCAGAAGCGAATTATGTGGGTATCATTTACAAAGCGTTCGCAACGGTTCCTTTGACCCCCTTCCGTGCCTCCGATGTGGTGTGGGGGTAAGGGGAATGTCGCAGTTGTATCTTGCTTGTGGGGGTAAACGATACAGGGAACTAAAACGCTACTATGACAAACGAATAAAAAATGCAGTCATTGATCCTACCGATGACTCCGTCAGCGACAAAATCATAAAAAAACCTCAAGATTATATCAAGAGGTTTATAATTAAAACAGATATAAATTAGACAAATAGTATTATTATACAAATGAGCCAAGATTTCAGACCTCACCCAGTGTTTGTTAATTATGAAGCATCCCGTGATGGTGTTGTTAGAACTTGCAGACTAAAGAAGCCGGTTGGATGGGTAAATAATATGGGATATTTGATGTTTTCAGCCGGGAAGAAGAAATATCTCTGTCAAAGAGCTATCTATGAAGCATTTTACGGATTAATCGAAGACGTCCTTGTTATTGATCACATAAATGGCGTGAAGACTGATAATTGTCTTGAGAATCTACAAGCCGTCTCACAAAGTCAGAATGCAAAAAGGGGCAAGACAGGGAACTGTAAGTCAGTTGGAAAGAGATCCGTCAAATTATTTGATACATCAACTAACGAGGAGAAAATATTTCAGTCAATAAATGAAGCTATGTAGATATTTCGATATTTGTATGCCTTCAGTACAAAGAGTAGCATAAAATATAACTAAATCAGCTCTGTCAAAGAAAAAGACACATAGGATACAATTTTCATATATCAAGGGGGATAAATCGTTCAATAATAAAGTCGCATGACAGAGTTACGTCCCTTGAAGTTCAATTACTACTACGTGCACACAGGATACACTTTTCATATATCAAGGGAGATAAATCGTACAATAATAAAAAGGCATGACAGAGTTACGTCCCTTGAAGTCCAATTAAAATTACGATTAATTAATCATTTTACGATAAAACCAATGAAATACACGCTGTTATCTAACAACTGTATTCTTTTGTTTAGTGTTTTATTCAAATATTTTGTCTCATTTAAATGTTGTGAAATTGCATTAATAAGTAATTGAAGGAAATAAAATAACACCCGTGAATCAACGCTGCTGTATTAGTCACCTTATATACGTTTTGACTCGTATTAAGCTTGGGGCTTTCGAAGGCCAGTTCGACCGATCAAAACTAACTCACGCCATTTAACTCGGGCGTGTGGTTGTCTTTTGTTCACAATCATGCAACCGGGTTAATTTAATTGGGTTGCTTTTGATTGGTTGGATTGGCCGTAGAAAATCCGCCTGGTCGTTTCATCTTTATGCTGTCTTGTGCCGTCCCACATCATTACATCACAAATTCCATCATCGTTTCATTGAATATGGTTGTGAATGTCCTCCCAAGCATATCTTCTGGGCGGTCTAAGATGATGTTTGTCACCTTAGGCCTCCCTTTCGGAGATGTATGCTTTGGTGACATCGCAAATTCCATCCTTAATTAAGTTAATAAAGTAACCTCTGGGTCTCTCTGACGTCATAGGGCGCCAGCGAGATTGCCAAATGGGGTTATCATGTATGTGCTGTCCTTAATTAAGTTAATAAAGTAACCTCTGGGTCTCTCTGACGTCATAGGGCGCCAGCGAGATTGCCAAATAAATGTTACTTTTTTAAATTAAAGATAAAATGTATTATATTATATTTTTATAAAAAATATGGATATCAAAGATGTAAATTCTATAATCGCTGAAATCTCAGATTTAAAAAATCGAGGGATAGTATTATCTGAAGGTCTCGACTGTGACAGGATTGCCTCGGAATATGAAGACATTGAGTATCAGTCTAGTAGGGGTCGTTATGTTTTACCCAAGATATACAGGCTCGTGAAAGGAATTCAAAAGTCCATCAATGCTTGTTTGTACGGTAACGACATTAATTTATTAATAACGCTATTTAGCACCGTTGAAGCAATACGTCAAAAGCTCGACCAAGAGTATCAAAAACGAACTGAAATTAGTTCTAAGGTTCGTGATCTTAGAAAAATGTTAAACGAGGAAAAACCAGTATCTTAACCACGTGAGCGTTACTATAAAAATAGGCTTTCAGTATTTTTTTACTGAAATTATTTTTTAGCGTTTTTTGTAACACTCACATGGGATTTTCTCCTGAAAGGATACTCAGCAGTTTGGGCTTGCTCATGCAGTTATGTGCGTACTGGATGATCTGGTTGTGGTAGCAAGTAATCACTGCGACGCCTCCATTTTCACGTAGTTGTTGTTGTTGCCGCGTCGTTAACAAAAATCGTTCATCGCCGTTCTCAGATATTACAATTCTGCAACCCCCAGCGATGTTATTTCTGAAACACTCGCGGATAGCATCGTACAGTTTCACCTTGTCGGAGATGGATACGTTAGCTTGATGGTACATTATTTAATAACTCAGCTTTTAATTGTGATAGTTTCACATTTGAAAACTCAGTTCACAAACAATATATGGTAGGTGAATTGCTTACAACTAAATTAGCCCGAGAGCGGTTAGCAGCAATTAAAAAGTTTATACCGGTTCGAGACAGACTTCGCAAGAAACTTCAACAACGACAACAAGCGCAGACTGACTTTTCTGTGTCAAGTGAACAACTGTTTACTCCGATAACAAGTGCGACCAAAGATGTGAAAAAGTTAACTGAAGCAGCGATATACGGAGATATTCCTGAAAAAGAACGAGCAAAGAAGGCGCCGCTGCTTGATACACTTGAAAAGATAGCAGCAGAGACCGAACAAACGCGCGCAGGGATACAACAGCTATCCAGTGATATAAAAACTCAACGCGAAATTGAAGAACGCGAAGAAGAACAAGGCGCAGCTGGAGGAAAAGACTATTCACCTGAGAATATATTTACAGTCGCAGAATTAAGTGGTGGAGCTGGAGGAAAAGACTATTCACCTGAGAATATATTTACAGTCGCAGCATTAAATGAAATTAGAGGAAACCATACGGATTACGAATTAGCTGATTTTGCTAGAGAACATTTTCCAAAGGGTAATAGAGAGAATTTATTAAAAGACGAGTTTAAAAGTTTTATAAAAAGCAAAGACACTTGGGCATCAAAAATATATTTAGTGAAACGCGGCGGGGATAGAATCACAACGTTGCAGCACCCTGGTTATGATGACTTTCTAGCTGCGGTTAAAGGCGGTCCACAACCACAACGTTATACGGAGGATCCAATCCATGAACAAATAGACATAAGAGCAGAAGCCGGTTCTAAGAAAACAAGCGGAAAAGGATATTCAATTAAAAATCCCTTGGATTTCAACGCATCCGTGACATGTCCTGGTAACATCCTAAGTGATATATCACGGTTGGAAGTTCTCATCGGGGCGAAGCGAGCCGGAAACAATTCTCCGGAAATAATTAATGAAGCAGCTGATATCTGTAGACGATTATTTGCCGGCGGTATCATGGACATTATTGTATATCGAGAACTCATTGCTGAATTAGTTGAAAATCACAGAGACGCCCATGGTTATGATGAAAATCCTATGGATCTTAGCGATTGATCACTAATTGAAAAACTACTAGTTTTATAACAAGATGATCATACACTACAACCATGATAAACCCGTAAGCGTCTACGTGGTGAACTCACGATTGCCTGTTTATAGAGCATATTACGGAAATGGTTTCGGCAATACCATTGCGGGGTTATTTACAAGAATGGCTCCAAAAGTGGCGCCGTTAGCTAAACAATTATCAATGAAAGCCATTGATGTTATTCGTGATAAGGGAACCAGCAAAATCGGAGATTTCGTTGGAAATCTTGCCGAAAAGGCATTTTCTGCCGCGAAAGATAAAATAATATCATTGGTGCGAAAGAAACCACCAGTGCTGCCATAAACTACAGTGATGCCTGCAAAAATCAGCAAAGCAATAAATAGCGCAGTGGAAGAAAAACTAGCGTCGTTGGCTGCTTCGTTGACTCCGTCGCCATTGACGGCTTCACCGGTAACAGATAGCGCTATCATGAACGCGATAGCAGGAAGTGGTTTGAAACGAAAACAAAAACGACGATGATTACAAAGAGTTTCACAATTGAAAACACTAGTATTTTAATAAAATGTTTAAACGACAAGCTGATCCGGTATTCGATATAGAAGCCCCAGTACCCAAGGACGATTCCGTCCGCGATTATCAATACTATTCCTATCATGCAATACAACCCGACCTACGATCGCGAATTGAACTTCAAGTTCAAGATACCAGTAAATACTTTTTGCCATGTGAAGCATTTATTGAAATCGAGGGAAAACTCGGAACAAATGTTGCAGCTGATACCCCATATGCAGATGACAAAATATCCGAATTGGTTTTGTTAATAATGGCATAATGGCGTTATTTGAAAGTGCAAGATATCTCATTGATGGAAAAGAAATTGAATCAATAGACCGTGAAGTTGATGTTGCAACAACAATAATCGGGCTAGCAAGATATTCTGATGATTATACAAGATCGGCTGGTCCGTCTATGATGTTTGCAAAGGATACCTCTGATAACGCTGACCACCTTCAATACATTAAAGTGTTAACACCGCAAGACACTTCAGTTGCTAATCAACAAGAAGCGGCTAATCCAGAACGTCGAGCCAGACCAGGAGCTGCGTTTGACATTCTCGGAGGCGTTAATGGTAATTTCAATTTAGGATTTGCAACACGAGTAGCAACGTTGTAAGAACAGCAGCTATATTTTTCATGTGCGATTCCACTCCATCACATATTTGGATTCTGCAGAAATGTCAGAAAAGTCATCTATGGAGCCAAACACACAATCGCGTTAGTGCGAAAAGGCAATGACAATGATGCAATTTGGCGTACTGGTGCCGCTGATGGTAAAGTTGTTTTGAGTAAAATAGTATTGTGGATGCCAGTAATGACCCCATCAATTACCACGGAAGAGCGGCTACTTTCATTTATGGACACAGGTGGCAAATCATTGATAAGTTGGCTAACAACAACAACTGATGCCAAAGAGGGTAATGTTGCTGATACATTTACATGGCACCTGGCATCAAAACAAGGCGTTTCAGCTCCACGTCATATATTTATAGCGCTGCAGAATAGGAATCGATTAGGTTCCCAAGAACGCAGTCATATGATATTTGATTGATTAGGAGTCAAGGAGGTTTCACTGAGAATAAACGGACAATAAGAACCATCTGAGGATATACAGCTTGATTACGACACTAACCATATAGCACGTGTGTATCATCGGATACTGTCATTTATGGATCGTGATCAAAATGTTGATACTGGTTTACAAATATCGCAACTTGATTTTAAAAACCTATATCCGATTTCTTACTTTTCGCTGGAACATCTTGATTTAACAAGGCAATCCGTCGTTGACATACATTTTAGGGCTCGTATATCCCCTGCTGGTGTTGATTATAGAGCGGTTGCTGTCATTCTCAGCGACAAATCAATGTTGTTAGAAGGGGCTGGCGGACGAATGAGAATCGTTGATGCACCAGTGGAAAATATGTAAACGATTCACAAATAGATCAATTGAAAGCATAAACGTGTTTTACAATAAAATGACATATTGTGTTGTTAGTGTCAAGCTGACTGATCGTCAGGTCAAGAAATTGCGATCAAAATCCGCTAAAGAATGTGGAACCACAATAACGTTGAAACCAGCGCAGATGTCCGGCGGTACACATAAAATATCACTGACGGATCGTCAACTAAAACATTTCAATGATGCGCTAAAGAATAAGAGAGGGGTTCAAATTGTATTTTCAAAGGCTGCAGTCGCCAACATGATAAAATCAGGTGGTATATTTCCATTGTTAGCGGCAATACCAGCATTGATTACCGCGGCTGCCCCAGCGGTGGTGAAAGCGGCTGCGTTGGCAGCCGTTGGTACCGCGGCAGGGATGGCGTTGAAAAAGGCAACTGGGAAAGGATATAAAAAAAGGGAAAGGGTTTAAGACTACCAGGAACTCCGTATTCATGGTACAGCGGGAGATCCGTTCACGGATCCGGCCTGAGAATACCAGGAACGGTTTATTAGTTGAAAGCCCAATTGTTCACATGTCCAATTTTGATTTAATTGATGCTGCTAAAAAACTAGCGATAAAAAACTTCAGAGGGGTTTTTATGAGAGATCAATTACCGAGAAAACCTAAACGCGTTGAAACCGGTATCATCAATCTTGATAACAGGAGCGGATCGGGAACTCACTGGGTTGCATACGCGATCGATCCGCGTGGGATTGTCTATTTTGATTCATATGGGTTAGGTCCGCCAAGCGAGTTTATGCGGTATATAAATTCTTCGATGAAACTCAAAGAGTTTCCGATTTTTTTTCCACTCTGCCAACACAACAATTAAATGATCCACCGATATGCGGCCGTGAAGTATTAAATGTCCTCGCGGAGATTTCATCGTCACAGAAACTACCTCATCTGGTTGTAAATAAATACACGAGTGGGAAATTACAAGGTAATTTTAGAGAATCAATAAATTAAAAATACTAGAGTCTTTACAATAATGATTGATATTTGGGGACGATCTCTGTCAATGTTGAAACCCACCGCGGAAACATCTGCGGGTTCTATCGAGGATGTAAAAAAAAAATAATTGAAGATGAAATCGCTGAGACGTTAAATTTAGCAAGTGTTGACCCGAACGAAATAGTTGTATTTCAAGATCTCCAGGGTAAATTGAAAGCCAGTAATGTGTCATTGGATGACATTTTGATACGGCAGCGCGACGCCGCTGAAAACTCTATTGCGCTGTATTCCAACGGTGGACAACTTAAACCAAGCGAACTTGTGTCTACGATCACCGACAAGATTGCCGCCCACGGCCGTGATCTGGATGATTATATACGAGGTTATAATAGTTTTCGCAAAAATGTCGTAAATAAATTCTTTGGAACCCCGCTTGTGGTTGGCATGACCCTCGCTGAAATTAAAAACCTTCTATCTTTATTCTTTTTTAACAAGAACGCGGGAAGGATAATGAATGAAAATGAAATCAAGGCAAATTATCTCGATATTTACACGGATATTTCTAAACTAATAGAAAATCTTGAAAAGATACAAAAACCCACTAACGACGTCGTTGTTAAGTTTTTTGGAACCTCACTTGTGGCAGGCACGACTCTCGCTGAAATTAGCGAGTTTATTGGCAAGCATACTCATAATGCCTACGTCGCTAATAGTTTCTTTGGTGTCCCGGCTACATCTACGATGACTCTCAAAGATATTAATATGTTTATGGTGAGACAAACAACACTTAATACCATCGTGGATAAATTCTTGGAGAGAACACCTGTGTCTGAAACCACATCTCTGACAGGCCCGACCCTCGCTGAAATTAAAAAGCTATTGACGAACAAAAGCTCATCAGCGAAATTGTTAATAAGTTCTTTGGGGAGTATGACCCCCAAGATATCACGACAAAATTTTTTCACATCGACCTGCATCTTAAAGACCAAGCACAGCTTAAAGCCAGAGACCTTTTGATTTCATTCTTTTCTAACAGGGAGCCAAGGAAGGTAATAGATCCTACCAGAATCACGGTAAATTATCTGGATATTTACGACGATCTTCTTAAACTAAAAGGAAAATCTGAAAAGGTAAAGATTCCACATCCAGACATAGGCGTTAAAAATATTGTGTATACGATCGAGCATGGAACCATGGATTGGATAAGAGATGTTTATACTACATTGTCCATCGGTCTGGTGGGTGTCGAAATGAGGGGCGATATCTTCAGGCCAACGTGGGTCGATGTATCTACAGGCTAACGTGGATCTCTATCGATCAATTTAATATGATCGCGGACGGTAAAACCTACTCTGGTGGCACCGCGACGTTAATTCTCAAGGGTCGTCGCGGACAAATCTTTAATGTCGTCGCGGTTAATAGCTCCACCATTAGATCAAGAATAACTTGGTGTTTAGAATTTTTAGATGATTTTTCCGGCTGAAGCTCTATACCTATAGCCCGCAACGATGGCGAATAATTGAAAACACTAGCGGGTTTAAAATAGTAATGACATCGATGAAATCAATTGAACCGATAATAGTCCCAGAGGTATCACAATCACATCGATATCGATATGATACCGTGAAAGAATTTTCCGCGAACTTGAAATCACTTTCTGAGCGCTATCGTGAAAAAATGAAAAAATACCGACGCAGCATAGCAATCATCGACATCACCGTGTACTCGGTGTCTGGTGTGATGGCCAGCACCGGGGTTATTTTTCGACGGTGACCATGATGGCTCCGATTGCAGTTCCAATTGCTATCTCCGCGGCAAAAACAATTGCGGCAGTCGCCACCGCGATAACTAAAAAGTTATCATCGTGTTCTAAGAAAAAACTCTCGCTGTCAATAGATAATTCGTTGATATCCGATGTTGAATTTTCCACGATGACCCAGTTGTATAACTCCGCGATGTTGAAATTGGAAATTGAAGACAGCGTTAACAATAATGTCACTCGAACTGCTTCAACGAATCGCGGAGAATACCACTCCGAAACGAACAAGCATGATATCAATAACATCAACAAACCCACTATTTAGTATGAACTTCCCTCCTCTGATTCCAGTGCGTGAGATCGCGCTGGCAAATTTACGAGTATATCATAGCTGGCCTAATATCAGATCGGTTGCATTTGGTGGTCAGCAACCCAATAACACAATAGTGTTCTCTTATAAGAATAAACCCGATGGTACTCCAGCGTGGGAAACTGTTTCGTTACCAACTGGGTCGTACCAAATTGAGCAAATCGATGCTGAAATTCAGCGTAGAATAAAATCGATCACTGGAAAAGAATCAAAAATAGCTATTAATCTTCATGAACCGACGCTCTCGTCGTCGATCGAAATAAGCACAGAGGGATACATTGTAGATATCTATAACAGCTCGTTAAGAACAGTGTCAGGATGGCCTGAAAAACCACCGGAAAAATCCGCCACCGACTTAACCACGGACGTACAATCATATTATGAAATCAATCCCAGTTATCGAGATAATTTATCTGATATAAGAAAAGGAAAAATCGCCGATAGATTTATATTTACCAACAAAGACACATTGCAATGGGATTTTATCATTAAAAGAACAGCCGACTCATCTGTTACTATTTCATTTACGCTAACTGACGTCCGTGGTTATTTTAATGAAATTAAACAATTATATAAACACAACTAGAACAACTACGGAAAACAAAATCGCAAAAACACGTTGAAATAATAAATCAACTTATATCTGACATGGAATATAATTATTCAAACAATAATTAATGACAACAGCGACAGTAAACAACGATTCCTAACCGATTACAATATCACAGAAGACAATCTGCGTAATTTCAAGTTTCCCAAATACAACGCTGATGAACTAACAAGAATTGTTAAAACGATATCAAGGCGCTACAAAAACCAGATTCAACTGTCCTCCTCAGGTATAATAATGATCCAGATGGTGGCGGTAGGCATATTGCACCGCACAATGTAAATATTTCAGCGGTGATTGCGCTCAATTTAACATGTGATGCAATTGAAGGAAGCTATCAAATTAATCTAGAGCAATCAAATCAAGCTCAGCAGGGATATATTCTTTATTCGTTTGCACCAACAGCTCCTCCAGGATTCCTAATTATTGAAAACCCAATTAATCCTGTCTACATGCGATGCCATAATAATTCGTTAACGAGAATTAATTTCCGACTCACCGACCAGTCAAATAATTTAATTGATCTACAAGATGAGGTGTTAGCGATTAGTTTGTTTGTGAAATCATAAATGATTTTCGTCCTAAGGACTCGATCAAATATTTGGTTGAAATAAATTATTAACCCATAGCAGCAGGGGGGGCGGGGGTGATGACATCACGACGAGACCGTTTTTTGACTAAACGATGAAAACGGTCTTGGAGTTTGATTTGCGAAAAACTTATGTTTCGAGCAAGTAATCCTTTTATTTTTTGGGTTGAAAAAGAAGGATTCGAATTAATTCTCTCGAGATGTTTGTTAGATTTAGAGCAAATGATGTCTCGGACAAATGTCTGATTCACCCACCCCCCTGCTGCTCCATAATTGTTAATTCCAAACATCATCATACCATATGTCTTTGTCAAAAATCACAGAAATTTGTTTTACCATATGACTAAATTGTTAGAACAACAAAGCATAATAATTACTATTCACCGTCTTAAAATAAGTAATATTCTATGTAACCAGGTGAGCACAGGTGAGGTATTCTGTATCTGACAACAAACAGTATGTTGAATTACGGGTCAGTACAATATTATGTTTTACAAAGGGACTTAGAAAACGTGTTAGTGAAATATTTATTTAACATAGGGACTCCTTAGAAAACGTGTCCTTGAAAGATTTTATATACAATGGAACTTTGATATATCAATTAGTATATATGTAAATGCAAGTTGCGCTAGATTGATGTCAGTTGAAAGACGATAATAGTTATATAGCTTAACTTTGAAGTTGCGTTCTGATTAGCTGGCTCCAGCAGAAGTATTAGTTATTTAGTTGGCTGCTTAAAATATAAGGTCTTGTTGTGAAAAGTCAATTTCTTTTGATATCGAGTAAATCATAATCAAAATTAAAAATGTATAAATCCCATGCGAGGAAACTTCATAAGGTCGTAGGAGTGTGGAGTTTTGTCAGTTTAAATGTTTGTTAATTAGTGAGATTGGTGGCATCAAAACGTGGAAACATCTGACTTGAATAACGAAAAGATTGGCAATGAAATCTGACTTGAATAACGAAAAGATTAGCAATGAATTCTGACTTGAATAACGAAAAGATTGACAATGAAATCTGACTTGAATAACGAAAAGATTGACAATGAAATCTGACTTGAATAACGAAAAGATTGGCAATGAAATCTGACTTGAATAACGAAAAGATTGGCAATGAAATCTGACTTGAATAACAAAAAGATTGGCAATGAAATCTGACTTGAATAACGAACAGATTGGCAATGAAATCTGACTTGAATAACGAAAAGATTGGCAATGAAATCTGACTTTAATAACGAAAAGATTGGCAATGAAATCTGACTTGAATAACGAAAAGATTGGCAATGAAATCTGACTTGAATAACGAAAAGATTGGAAATGAAATCTGACTTGAATAACGAAAAGATTGGCAATGAAATCTGACTTTAATAACGAAAAGATTGGCAATGACATCTGACTTGAACAACGAAAAGATTGACAATGAAATATGACTTGAACAACGAGAAGATTGGAAATGAAATCTGACTTGAACAACAAAAAGATTGGCAATGAAATCTGACTTGAATAACGAAAAGATTGGCAATGAAATCTGACTTGAATAACGAAAAGATTGGCAATGAAATCTGACTTGAAAAACGAAAAGATTGGCAATGAAATCTGACTTGAATAACGAAAAGATTGGCAATGAAATCTGACTTGAATAACGAAAAGATTGGCAATGAAATCTGACTTGAATAACGAAAAGATTGGCAATGAAATCTGACTTGAATAACGAAAAGATTGGCAATGAAATCTGACTTGAATAACGAAAAGATTGGCAATGAAATCTGACTTTAATAACGAAAAGATTGGCAATGAAATCTGACTTGAACTACGAAAAGATTGGCAATGAAATCTGACTTGAATAACGAAAGGATTGGCAATGAAATCTGACTTGAATAACGAAAAGATTGGCAATGAAATCTGACTTGAATAACGAAAAGATTGGCAATGAAATCTGACTTGAATAACGAAAAGATTGGCAATGAAATCTGACTTGAATAACGAAAAGATTGGCAATGAAATCTGACTTGAATAACGAGAAGATTGGCAATGAAATCTGACTTGAATAACGAAAAGATTGGCAATGAAATCTGACTTTAATAACGAAAAGATTGGCAATGAAATCTGACTTGAACTACGAAAAGATTGACAATGAAATCTGACTTGAACAACGAAAAGATTGGAAATGAAATCTGACTTGAACAACGAAAAGATTGGCAATGAAATCTGACTTGAATAACGAAAAGATTGGCAATGAAATCTGACTGGAATAACGAAAAGATTGGCAATGAAATCTGACTTGAATAACGAAAAGATTGGCAATGAAATCTGACTTGAAATGAACATGAGATGCATTACTTTAATGTTCATTTTACAGAATACACATATAAACAAACAGCAGCGGGGGGGGGGGGGTAGCGAATAGGACAACGTTTTCCGACAAAATCACTTTAAGCCCTCAAAACGGAAAATAAAGCTTTCCTGTGAATCTCATGTTTTAACTAAAAAATAAATAAATCTCCATTTGGCAAACAGAGACTTAGCGATTACTTGCTCAAAACTTACTCTATTCGCGTTTTCGTTGCTTAACCGTAAAACGTCGCAACGATGTTGTCATCGCCCCCCTCCCCTGCTGCTATGGGTTAACCAAATATTTGATCAACTCCGATACGATATCGTGTTCGGGGATCATGTAAATTTATTGTTATAACTCCATGCGGGGTTGACTGAGCGTTTCTAAAGAAATTTCGAAATTGATTGAAGTCCATATCAGAGCACCATGTCTGCCAAATATTTCGTAGCGTATGTGTATCAACGCCGTTGAATACAGCAAGAATATTACAGTTATCTCTGATCACTTTTGGAATCTGAGTGTAGCGTTGAGTGACATATATCACGTCGGTGTTTTTATGCCTACCTCGGGAAAATATTCTAGCTGGTTTTTTTTGATTGTCTAACATCACATCGTCGTATACAACTAAATTGTTAATGTTCCCATCAAGGTCATCCACGGATGGTGCCTCGTCAATATCAGTTATAAAATCAATGACGTTCTCACCTTTAATTTCTGATGCATTCTCGTTAAAATCCTTTAACACTTCATAGCATCGTTGATCATCTACGCTAGGAGCAACTAAATACAACTTATCCCACTTCATCCATCTCATTATTAAATTGAGCAACAATTGCGTCTTGCCGGATCCAGATGGCCCGATTATAATTGCGCGGATAGAGTTTGGTAGCGCTGCATGATGCTTAACTGGTGCTCTTGTTTTAGTCGCTGAAAAATCAATTATATTCATATCTCTTTACATAAATTATGGATCTATATTGTGTGAAGTGTAAAACGCGTACTGGCACAAATGATGTGACGACGATTACAACTAGAAATAACAGATCTGTACTTACTGTTAGATGTGCAACATGTGGTATAAAATAGTTCAGATTTTTTCTATGAAATCCGGAGATGTTTTTAAAAAAAAACGAGGAGGTGATATTGCAGCCAAGTTAGGAAAACTCCCTGGAACGCCGTGGGCAACGTACCCAGGAGAAAAGCACCTTCCAGGATTAAGCTATTGTGGCCCAGGAACACGATTAGATATCAGACTTGATGATCAAAATCAGCCCCGACCCGGCGAGTATCCAATAAACGCCATTGATAAGGCGTGTCATGCTCATGATGCTGCATATAAAAACAGCAATTTGCAACACAGGCATTTCGCAGATATGAAATTAATTCATGCGTTAAATACTATTCCTGATAAATCTTTCAAAGAAAAATTGGCTTCGTGGTTGGTAAAATCAACTATGAAAGGCAAATTGATGATGGGCGCTGGTAATTAATAATATGGAATCTATTTATTATTCTCCAAAAGGATACTGGAGGGGTAACGCTGCAATCAATAAACTCGCTAACGCCGCAAAAGTGAAAAAGGCCGCCGCGGCTAATTGGTTATCCAAACAGGCTATATGGCAAATTTATCTACCGCGTCCTAAACAAATCAATTTCTCGCATTTTGATGTTACCGGACCCAATGAAGTTCATCAAGCTGATTTATTGTTTATACCACATGACAACGGTTACAAATACGCGCTAACCGTAGTTGACGTTACGAGTCGATACAAACAAGCAGAACCGCTAAAAACAAAATCATAACCTGAAGTTGCTTCTGCATTTGAAAAGATTTATCGACGAGGCCCTCTACGCTGGCCAAATCTATTACAAGTTGATCCTGGCAAGGAATTTCAAGGCGCTGTTTTATCAGCGATGAATCATCACAATGTCACCATCAGACGGGGGCATACTGCACTACATCGCGATCAGGCAATTGTTGAACGATTTAATCGGACTCTTTTTGAGCGGTTATTTGGATATCAATACGCAAAAGAATTCATCCAAGAAAAGGGATCCCGTGAATGGGTTAAAAGGTTACCAGGGGTAGTTGCAGCGCTAAATAACGAGACCAGGAGAACTCGAAGGTTGTAAAAAAAGAGCTACTGATCCTATTTGGAGTGTCACTACTCATAGCAAATCTACTATAACACGATCAACTGGTAGACCTCCAATCTATAAATTGGATTCAACTGCCCCTCAGCGGGGTTTTACACGCGAACAACTACAAGTGATTCCTGACGACACTCAATTGCCGCCGCATGGTCTTAACTAGCACCGTTGCGTCTGTTGCACTCAAGACAAGTCAACATCGCATTGTTTCTGACATGACCGAGACTTATTTTTTCTGTCTACGATAAATTGGCGAGGATGTTTATCCGAATGCTGCCAACGCATTATACAATTGCAACTCGCGCAGCGATTATTTTGTTGTCGCTTCAGCGTAATTATTAATTCAGCATCAATGTCAAATTCTCGTTGTTTCTTTTTGTCTTGTTGTTTGTAACCGGAGACTTTTATTATTAATGATGCTAACATCAATATCATCCATTGTGGTGTCATCATCGAAAACAATTCTTCGAAGTTGATTTATTCGTCGTACTCTAGACACTGCAAGATAGACTAAATTTGACCACTCCATGCGATTATCGACTATCCAAACAATTGTATCCGTGATGGTTAATCCCTGCGAGGAATGTATCGTCGTTACATAACCCAGTGTCCATGGCTATTTATCAGCACGCAATGCGTCTTCGACAACACTGATATCAACCAACACAATATCATTTATCACTAGTGTTTGTCTTTCGCGCTGTCCTGGAATTTCAACTTCAATATTTTGTCGCCGTGTATCACAGGGTCTATAACACAGCGGCACTGGGCGCGTTGGGAATTTTTCTTTGTGAAGCTCAAACAACTTTTTCTGAAGTGTGTCTCTGACTATCTTTCTACTTGCCGCTACAAAATCGTTTGGCTCCCATGCTTCCAAAAAATCCTCCATGTGAGTTTCAGGAATTATTTCCCTGATTATTTCGCCTTGGATTTTATCGGGTTTCAGTCTAATTAAATTCTTAAGTGTACGTAATTGTTCATCAAGCGACCTGTAATCGCTATCAATTTCTTCATAATAATCCACGTACTCGCTTAACCAATCATGCGGACCCGCGCCGACAAATGGTGGTGGTTGGCCATGATCTCCAAACATTATCACCGTTGTATTCTTTTGCAGCAACCAATCAAGAAACATTTTTAATACATCTAACGAAACCGTACATATCTCATCCCAAATAATAACCGCAGGGATGAATTTTTCTCCAATTTGTTCAGGGGTCCATTTCTCGCCGTTGTATCGAAAAAAACTATGATAAGTGCAAGCGTCGACGTTTCGTTGTTTTATCTCTCGCGCTAGTCTATGGGTCGGTGTCAGCACAATCATATTTGCTCTACCTTGATAAAATTCAATCTTTACGATCCACATATATGTTTTTGGATACTGCATCCGCGATTACGAAGTCGTATTCGGTGTTATCCATAATCAGCAGTGAACAATATCGTTTATAGTCGCATTTTTTCCTCCCTGAGTGAATTTTCCGATTATTTTTCTGCCGAGATCTTTTGCTTCGATGTTTCGTTGATTAAATACCCGTTTGAACCACTCAATATGCCACTTCGTCGGCATCAATATGTTTTCTGGATTCCTCAATTGTACTATCAAGACGTTCCAGTGTTGGTAACCAGACATTGGTTTGTTTCCGATATGATATAATTGCTTCACTGACCATCAGCGAAATTAACATTTTTGTATCAATCATGAATCGTAATAGCGCTATTGGCAGCCACTTCTTTTCAGACATACGTCTACCAATCCAAATATAACAAGCGCGATGAAGTCCTGCTGCAAATTCAAATGATACTACACGAGCGAATCCAGTTAAATCAAAATCAGGCAGCGGCCCATTAATTGCAACACGAGTCATTTCATGTACGGGGTGTCCAAATTGTTTAAAATACTCAGTGCACTCTCCATAACCAAGACAACTCGCTGGATAACAAGCAACCATATCAACTGAAATGATATTATCACTGTCGTATTTGTTATTCCATAAACCGCCATGATTAAATTCTAAACAACTAGCCTCAATGTCTGGCCAGAATTCTACGCGTGTTGATTTCCATGCGTTTTTGATTCTTGCAAAATGAGCTGCAACCGACGGGATTGTAAAACAGTTTGTCAATAATTGTTCGTCGTTGATAATTTCATCATTGTTGTTGCCTTCGCCACACGCCGTTAAAAACCCACTAGCTGCTTTTTTCATTTTGTTGTGAAATGCTTCAGTGCGGTATAATTCACCGTTTGGTCTTACAAACTGATCAAACGCATCCGTGTCGTTTTCAGTGCTGAGCAGTAACCACACCGACACGGGGTCGGTTTTACTCAAATGCGCAATAGCATCGAATAGTTTCTCTTCAACGAGAAAACCATCCCTGGAAAATTCTTCTCGTAAGAATTCGTCAGGTATATACTTTATTGTTCTGTTTCGTGGAAAAATTATGACCGCGGACGTCCATGCGTGTTCGTTATGATCAATAATTTTAATTGGGGCTCCCTTTGATTTATGTTTTGATTCGTATAAAACTTCTCCGGTTATCGTTATAACGGTTATTGGAAATCTCAGCGACGTTTCTAATTTTGCTATATCGCTAATAGTTGCTCCGGAGTCTTTCACCGATAACTCCCATTGAGCTATTTTGCTACGCCGTAGATCGGTAAGTTTGTTCCCTCGGGATGCATTTGTAAAATGTTGTTTTATTCGTGCTGCTACACAATTGAGTGGCAAAGCCACTGACGACGAAGTCGCCGGCGACGACTGTTTCATTGGTTTAAGTTTTCCTATATCAGGTTTTTCATTTAACGGATATATCCCATACACAACTGCTGTTTCAGGATGTGCTCGTTCATAGTATGGTTTGTCAATTCCAGTTAACAGACCCAGCTTAGAATCACGGCTAACAACGACTGTTTTCTTGTTTTTGAGAATCGGTTCAAATTTGTCTCGTATAATCCAACCGCCTGATTCTACATGGATAATGAATTTCACTCTAAAAAAATACTTTTTGTTGCCAAGTTGTGATAACATCAACGCTGCGTTGCTGTCGTTCATGGTGGCATCAACAACGCCATCAATTCGAAATGTTGACCAGCTATGAGATGCACCGTCGTGTTTGAATTCATTAATACAATCGCTTATTTTATTTATCAGGACTCTATCCGTTATTGCCCGATTGGGCACATCTTTGAGGGTTGTATCGAGATTAAATTTAACGTTTTTGTAATGCTTAATTGCTTATAATCTCTCGAATTCATCATTCATATAATTAAAACAAGTATTTAAATAGGAAAATATAGTATAATGAATCACTGCAAGTGGCTTATGATTGGATCAACAACCCCGTGTAACAAATCATGCAGAAGCGAATTCTGTGGGTATCATTTACAAAGTGTGAAAAACGGTTCTTTTGGCCCTACCCCTTGTCTGGTTTGCCATGTTGGCGTTCGTGGGAAATCAGAAATATGTCTTGCTTGTGGGGGTAAACGTTACAGGGAACTAAAACGCTACTATGACAAACGAATAAAAAATGCAGTCATTGATCCTACCGATGACTCCGTCAGCGACAAAATCATAAAAACTCCTCAAGATTATATCAAGAGGTTTATAATTAAAGCAGATATAAATTAGACAAGTAGTATTATTATACAAATGAGCCAAGATTTCAGACCTCACCCAGTGCTTGTTAATTATGAATCATCCCGTGATGGTGTTGTCAGGCATCGCAGACTAAAGAAGCCGGTTGGATGGGTAAATAATTTGGGATACTTGATGTTTACAGCTGGGGGGAAGACATATCTCTGTCACAGACCCATCTGTGAAGCATTTTACGGATTATTCGAAGACGGATTTGTGATTGATCACGTTGATGGATTCCCTCAAAATAACAAATTGGATAACTTACAAGTTGTTACTCAAAGTGAGAATGCAAAATTAGGTGGAACCGGCAAACACGCAAAAAAGGCAAAACATGTCAAATCATTTGATACAGAAACCAACGAGGAGAAAATATTTCAGTCAATAAATGAAGCCAGTACATATTTTGATATTTGTAGGCCTTCAATACGATTTGTTGCAGAAAATGTTACTATAACTGCCGTCTCAAAGAAAAATAGCCATAAAATAAAATTCGTATACATCTGAAACGATTCAAGGGAGATAAATCCTTTATGGATAAGTCCGCCACCCCTCATAACATTCTACTCACTAAGTCCCTTGTATTATGACCGTCAAGGTATTTGTGTCGTCTGCTATTCTCACAGGTAGAGAGAGGTATAATTGACATAAGCGCGCATACGTGACTGTAATGGAGTATAATACATCAGTTTCGGTAGAGTTAAATAAACAACTTTTAACATTTCTAAAACTTCCTATTGTCGCTTGGCTAAAACTGCATCATTTAAACAGTTGTATTTATTTAAACCCTTAGACCATCTGCATTCAGCTATTATACATTTTCAGTACAACGTTCTTTATAATCCAACGCGTCACCTATGGTCGCTCAGCCGGAACGAGCATGAAACACTAGTGTTTCCCATTCATTAAAGTAAGTGGGCGTGGTTAAAATCACTATTTGAGAGTTGCAGTTATATTTAAAAATTCCTCTCTGTATACAGCTCTTGTGGCCTAATCGGTAACGCATTTTGTCTAGAGGATTAGAACAGGGAGAATACACGCTGTTATCTAACAACTGTATTCTTTTGTTTAGTGTTTTATTTAAATATTTTGTCTCATTTAAATTTTGTGAAACAGCATTAATAAGTAATTTAAGGAAATAAAATAACACACCCGTGAATCAACGCTGCTGTATTAGTCACCTTATATACGTTATGACTCGTAATAAGCTTGGGGCTTTCAAAAGCCAAATCCGACCGATCAAAACTAACCAACGCCATTGACCCGGGCGTGTGGTTGTCTTTTGTCAATCATGCAACCGGGTAAATTTAATTGGGTTGCTTTTGATTGGTTGGATTGGCCGTAGAAAATTCGCCCCGTCGTTTCATGTTTGTGCTGTCTTGTGGCTCCCACCATCCACATCACAAATCCCATCATCGTTTCAATGAATATATCCATCCTTAATTAAGTTAATTAAGTATATGTTATGCCTAAAATCTGCCGCAACACTCGAGTGGAGATATATACGGCATTGTACTGTACATTAATTAAGTACATGTTGTGATGTCCCCCAAGCATATCTTCTGGGCGGTCTAAGATGATGTTTGTCACCTTAGGCCTCCCTTTCGGAAATGTATGCTTTGGGGTTCCCTTGGGCTCGCCTATTATTACATCGCAGATTCCATCCTTAATTAAGTATATGTTATGCCTAAAATCTGCCGCAACACTCGAGTGGAGATATATACGGTATTATACTGTCCATTAATTAACTTAATTAAGTATATGTTATGCCTAAAATTTCCCACAACACTCGAGTGGAGATATACGGCATTGTACTGTCCATAAAACAAAACGGGTCAAAAACGACCCCCAATATTTTTTAATAATTAGAGGTAAAATATATTATATAAATAATGGCTATCAAAGATATAAATGCTATAACTGCTGAAATTTCAAATTTGAAGAATCGAGGAATAGTATTATCTAAAGATCTCGACTGCGACAGGATTGCCTCGGAATATGAAGACATTGAGTATCAGTCTAGTAAGGGTCGTTATGTTTTACCTAAGATGTACAGGCTCGTGAAAGAAATTCAAAAGTCCATCAATGCTTGTTTGTACGGCAACGACATTAATGTATTTATAACGCTATTTAGCACCGTTGAAGCAATACGTCAAAAGCTCGGCCAAAAGTATCAAAAACGAGCTGAAATTAGTTCTAAGGTTCGTGGTCTTAGAAAAATATTAAACGAGGAAAAATCAGTATCCTAACCACGTGAACGTTACTATAAAAATAGACTTTCAGTAAATTCTTTTTAGCGTTTTTTGTAACACTTGTTACACTTGTTACATAGGATTTTCTCCTGAAAGAATTCTCAACAGTTTGGGTTGGCTCATGCAGTTATGCGCGTACTGGATAATCTGGTCTTGGTAGCAAGTAATCACCGCGATGCCTCCATTTTCACGTAGTTGTTGTTGTTGCCGCGTCGTTAACAAAAATCTTTCATCGCCGATCTCAGATATTACAATTCTGAAACCCCCAACGAAGTTATTTCTGAAACATTCGCGTATAGCGTCGTACAGTTTAACCTTGTCGGAGATGAATACTTTAGCTTGATGGTACATTATTTGACAACTCGGCCTTTAATTGTGATATAGTAAACACGTGGAAACCCAAAAGGTTTCACATTTAAAAACTCAGTTCACAAACAATATATGGTAGGTGAATCGCTTACAACTAGATTAGCCCGAGAGCGGCTAGCAGCAATTAAAACGTTTATACCGGTTCGAGACAGACTTCGCAAGAAACTTCAACAACGACAACAAATGCAAACTGACTTTTCTGTTTCAAGTGAACAACTGTTTACTCCGATAACAAGTGCGACCAAAGATGTTAACTGAAGCAGCGATATACGGAGATATTCCTGAAAAAGAACGAGCAAAGAAGGCGCCGCTGCTTGATACGCTTGAAAATATAGCAGCAGAGACCGGACAAACACGCGCAGGGATACAACAGCTATCCAGTGATATAAAAACCCAACACGAGTATGAACGATTAGCTGATATTGATGATTCTGCGTCTGAACCACAACCTGTTGATGTCACCCCAAGAGGTGTTTCCTTTATAGACAAACTCACCGAAGGAGCTATAGCAGAAATCAAACGATTTCAATTAATAAAACCCGAACATTATAAGATTTTTGGTAATTTTGCCGCCCAAAGCTTTCATTCCAGAAAGGGCTTTTTAAAAGACGAGTATAAAAACAGTAAAATAAACCGAGATGAATGGGTTAATTGGTTGTATAAAACGAATAAGGAGATTATTGGCCGTTTAGATAAAAAAGCATTGGAATATAAAGAATTTAAAAAGGGAGTTGATGAGTATGATGAAACTAGTACAACTAAAAGAGTTACTGCTAGCGGATATTCGATTGAAAATCCTTTAGATTTCAACGCAACCGTGACATGTCCTGGTAATATTCTCAGTGATATATCACGGTTAGAAGTACTTATGGGTGGAAAGCGAGCCGGAAACAACTCCGTCGAGATAATTAATGAAGCAGCTGATATCTGTAGACGATTATTTGCCGGCGGTATCATGGGCATTGATGTATATCAAGAACTCATTGCTGAATTAGTTGAAAATCACAGAGATACCCATGGTTATGATGAAAATCCTATGGATTTTAGCGATTGATCGAAAGCGATTGCTCAAAGAGTTTTCAATGGAATTCACTATGCCAGAGTTTCATAATTGAAAACACTAGTGTTTTTATAACAAGATGATTATACACTACAACCATGATAAACCCGTAAGCGTCTACGTGGTGAACTCACGATTGCCTGTTTATAGAGCATATTACGGAGATGGTTTCGGCAATATCATCGCGGGGTTATTTACAAGAATGGCCCCAAAAGTGGCGCCGTTAGCTAAACAATTATCAATGAAAGCCATTGATGTTATTCGTGATAAGGGAATCAGCGCAGTTGGAAATCTTGCCGGAAAGGTATTTTCTGCCGCGAAAGATAAAATAACATCATTGGTGCGAAAGAAACCAACAGTGATGCTATCAACTACAGTGATGCCTGCAAAAATCAGCAAAGCAATAAATAGCGCAGTGGAAGAAAAACTAGCGTCGTTGGCTGCTTCGGTGACTCCGTCGCCATTGACGGCTTCGCCGGTAACAGATAGCGCTATCATTAACGCGATAGCAGGAAGTGGTTTGAAACGAAAACAAAAACGACGATGATTACAAAGAATTTCACAATTGAAAACACTAGTGTGAATAATATAATGTTTAAACGAACAGCTGATCCCGCGCTTTATATTGAGGTCCCAGTGCGCAAAGACGATTCCGTCCGTGATTATCAATACTATTCCTATCATGCAATACAACCCGACCTACGATCGCGAATTGACCTTCAAGTTCAAGATACTAGTAAGTACTTTTTGCCATGTGAAGCATTTATTGAAATCGAGGGAAAACTCATAACAAATGTTGCAGCTGGTACCCCATATGCAGATGACGCAAATGTCCGAGTTGGTTTTGTTAATAATGGCATAATGGCGTTATTTGAAAGTGCAAGATATCTCATTGATGGAAAAGAAATTGAATCAATAGACCGTGAAGTTGATGTTGCAACAACAATAATCGGGCTAGCAAGATATTCTGATGATTATACAAGATCGGCTGGTCCGTCTATGATGTTTGCAAAAGATACTACTGATAACGCTGACCACCTTCAGTACATTAACGTGTTAACAGCACAAGATACTGCAGAAGCAAATCAACAAGAAGCAACTAATCCAGAACGTCGAGCTAGACCCGGAGCTACGTTTGATATTCTCAGAGGCGTTAACAATAATTACAATTTAGGATTTGCAACACGAAAAGGAGCATTGCAAGGACAACAACGATATTTTTCATGTGCGATTCCACTCCATCACATATTTGGATTCTGCAGAAATGTCAGAAAAGTTATTTATGGGGCCAAACACACAATTGCGTTAGTGCGAAGGGGTGATGACAACGATGCAATTTGGCGTACTGGTGCCGCTGATGGTAAAGTTGTTTTAACTAAATTAGCATTGTGGATGCCAGTAATGGCCCCATCAATCGCCACAGAAGAGCGGCTACTCTCATTTATGGACACAGGCGGCAAATCATTGCTAAGTTGGCTAACAACAACAACTGATACCAAAGAGGATAGTGTTGCTGATACATTTACATGGCACCTGGCATCAAAACAAGGCGTTTCAGCTCCACGTCATATATTTATAGCGCTGCAGAATCGGAATCGATTACGCTCCCAAGAACGCAGTCATATGATATTTGATCGATTAGGAAGTACGTGAGGTTTCACTGAGAATAAACGGACAACAAGAACCATCTGAGGATATACAACTTGATTACGACAACAACCATATAGCACGTGTGTATCATCGGATGCTGTCATATATGGGTAGTGATCAAAACGTTGATACCGGTTTGCAAATATCGCAACTTGATTTTAAAAACCTATATCCGATTTATTACTTTTCGCTGGAACATCTTGATTTAACAAGGCAATCCGTTGTTGACACACATTTTCGAGCTCGTATAGCCCCTGGTGGTGTTGATTATAGAGCGGTTGCTGTCATTCTCACCGACAAATCAATGTTGTTAGAAGGGGTTGTTGGACGAATGAGAATCGTTTATGCACCAGTGGAAAATATGTAAACGATTCACAATTAGATCAATTGAAAGCATAAACTTTTTACAATAAAATGCCATATAGTGTTGTTAGAGTCAAGCTGACTGATGGTCAGGTCAAGAAATTGCGATCAAAATCCGCTAAAGAATGTGGAACCACAATAACGTTAAAACCAGCGCAGATGTCCGGCGGTATACATAAAATATCATTGACGGATCGTCAACTAAAACATTTCAATGATGCGCTAAAGAAACGGCGAGGGGTTCAAATTGTATTTTCAAAGGCTGCAGTCGCCAACATGATAAAATCAGGTGGTATATTTCCATTGTTAGCTGCAATACCAGCGCTAATTGCCGCGTCCGCCCCAGCGGTGGCGAAAGCGGCGGAGTTGGGAGCCGTTGGTACCGCGGCGGGGATGGCGTTGAAAAAGGCAACTGTGAAAGGATATAAAAAAGGGAAAGGGTCTAAGACTACCAGGGACTCCATATTCATGGTACAGCGGAAAGGGTCTGAGAATACCAGGAACGGTTTATTAGTTGAAAACCCAATTCTTCCCATGTCCAATTTTGATTTAATTGATGCTGCTAAAAAACTAGCGATAAAAAACTTCAGAGGGGTTCTTATGAGAGATCAATTACCGAGAAAACCTAAACGCGTTGAAACCGGTATCATCAATCTTGATAACAGTAACGGATCGGGAACTCACTGGGTTGCATACGCGATCGATCCGCGTGGGAATGTCTATTTTGATTCATTTGGATTAGCTCCGCCAAGCGAGTTTATGCGGTATATAAATTCTTCGATGAAACTCAAAGAGTTTCCGATTTTTTTATTCCACGCTGCCAACACAACAATGAAATGATCCACCGATATGCGGCCGTGAAGTATTAAATGTCCTCGCGGAGATTTCATCGTCACAGAAACCACCTCATCTGGTTGTAAATGAATACACGAGTGGGAAATTACAAGGTAATTTTAGAGAATCAATAAATTGAAAATACTAGAGTCTTTACAATAATGATTGATATTTGGGGAAGACTTTTGTCAATGTCGAAACCAACCACGAAAACATCTGCTGGTTCTATCGAGGATGTAAAAAAAATAATTGAAGATGAAATCGCTGAGACGTTAAATTTAGCAAGTGTTGACCCGAACGAAATAGTTGTATTCCAAGATCGCCAGGGTAAATTGAAAACCATTAATATATCCGCGGATGACATTTTGATACGGCAGCGCGACGCCGCTGAAAAACTCTATTGCGCTGTATTCCAGCGGCGGACGACTTAAACCAGGCGCACTTGTGTCTAAGATCACCGACGAGATTGCCGCCCACGGCCGTGATCTGGATGATTATATACGAGGTTATAATACTTTTCGCAAAAATATCGTACATAAATTCTTTGGAACCCCGCTTGTGGATGGCATGACTCTCGCTGAAATTAAAAACTTTCTATCTTTATTCTTTTTAACAAGGAGGCGGGGAGGATGATGAATGAAAATGAAATCAAGGCAAATTATCTCGATATGTACAATGATATTCTTACATTAAGAACTCTCGATGTAATTAGACCCCTTCTGATTTTATTCTTTTTTAACAAGGAGGCGGGGAGGATAATGACGGCTGCCGAAATCAAGGCAAATTATCTCGATATTTACACGGATATTTCTAAACTAATAGAAAATCTTGAAAAGGTACAAAAACCCACTAACTACATCGTTGGTAAGTTTTTTGGAACCCCGCTTGTGGCAGGCATGACTCTCGCTGAAATTAGCGAGTTTATTGGCAAGCATACTCACAATGCCTACGTCGCTAATAGTTTCTTGGTGTCCCGGCTACATCTACGATGACTCTCAAAGATATTAATATGTTTATGGTGAGACAAACAACACTTAATACCATCGTGGATAAATTTCTTGGGATAACACCTGTCTCTGGAACCACATCTCTGATAGGCCCGACCCTCGCTGAACTTAAAAAAGCTATTGACGAACAAAAACTTACGAGCGAAATTGTTAATAAGTTCTTTGGGGAGTATGGCCCCCAAGATATCACGACAAAATTTTTTCACATCGACCTGTATCTTGAAGACCAAGCACAGCTTAAAACCAGAGACCTTCTGACTTCATTCTTTTCTAACAAGGAGGCGAAAGGGGTAATAGATCCTACCAGAATCAGGGCAAATTATCTCGATATTTACAACGATATTTTTAGACTAAAAGAATATTTTAAAAAGGTAAAGATTCCGCATCCAGACATAGGCGTTTAAAATATTGTGTATACGGTCGATCATGGAACCATGGATTGGACAAGAGACGTTTATACTACATTGTCCATCATTCTCTGGGCGGATGTCGAAATGGGGGGCGATGGTATCTTCAGGACAAAGTGGGTCGATGATATCTACAGGCTAACGTGGATCTCTATCCATCAATTAATTATGATCGCGGACAGTAAAACCTACTCTGGTGGCACCGCGACGTTAATTATGAAGGGTCGCGAACAAAACTTTAATGTCGTCGCGGTTGATAGATCCACCATTAGATCAAGAATAACTTGGTGTTTAGAATTTTTAGATGATTTTTCCGGCTAAAGCTACCATACCTACGACATCCCATCCATCTACCCACCTAACACCCGCCCTGGACCCCTTGACGACGGCGAATAATTGAAAACACTAGCGGGTTTAAAATAGTAATGACATCGATGTTATCAATTGAACCGATAATAGTCCCAGAGGTATCACAATCGCATCGATATCGATATGATACCGTGAAAGAGTTTTCCGCGAACTTGAAATCACTTTCTGAGCGCTATCGTAAAAAAAAAGAAAAACTACCGACGCAGCGTAGCAATCATCGACATCACCGTGTACTCTGTGTCCGGTGTGATGGCCAGCGCCGGGGTTATTTTGTCGACAGTGACCATGATGACTCCGATTGCAGTTCCAATTGCTATCTCCGCGGCAACAACAATTGCGGCAGTCGCCACCGCGATAACTAAAAAGTTATCATCGTGTTCTCAGAAAAAACTCGCCGATTATACAGCTCGGTACCGGGTGGTATTTGACGCGTACTCGAAATTATCCGAGTTGATCTCGCTGTTGATAGATAATTCGTTCATATCCGATGTTGAATTTTCCACGATGATCCAGTTGTATAACTCCGCGATGTTGAAATTGGAAATTGAAGACAGCGTTAACAATAATGTCACTCGAACTGCTTCAACGAATCGCGGAGAATACCACTCCGATACGAACAAGCATGATATCAATAACATCAACAAACCCTGAATTTAGTGTGAACTTCCCTTCTCCGATTCCAGTGCGCGAGATCGCGCTGGCAAAATTACGAGTATATCATAGCTGGCCCAATATCAGATCGGTTGCATTTGGCGGTCAGCAACCGAATAACGCACTGGTGTTCTCACATAAGAATACACCCGATGGCACCCCAGCATGGGAAACTGTTTCGTTACCAACTGGGTCGTACCAAAGTGAGCAAATCGATGCTGAAATTCAGCGTAGAATAAAATCAATCACGGGAAAAGAATCAAAAATAGCTATTAAACTTCATGAAGCGACGCTCTCGTCGTCGATCGAAATAAGCACAGAGGGATACATTGTAGATATCTATAACAGCTCGTTAAGAACGGTGTTAGGATGGCCTGAAAAACCACCCGGAGCCGTCGCCGACTTAACCATGGACGTACAATCATATCATGAAATAAATCCCATGTATCGAAATAATTTATCTGATATTAAAATGGTAAAAATCGCCGATAGATTTATATTTACCAACAAAAACACATTGCAATGGGATTTTAGCATTAAAAGAACAGCTGACTCATCTGTCACTATTTCATTTACTATAACTGACATCACTGGTTATTTTAATGAAATTAATCAATTACATGAAACACAACTAGAACAACTACGGCAAACAAAATCGCGAAAACACGTTGAAATATTAAATCAGCTCGTATCTGACATCGAATATATCAATGAACTAATTATTCAAACAATAACCAATGACAACAGCGACAATAAACAAAGATTCCTAACCGGTTACAATATCACAGAAGCCGATCTGCGTAATTTCAAGTTTCCCGGATACAACGCGGAGGAACTAAAAGAATCTGTTAGGAATGTTATCAAGGTATTACAAGTACAAGATTCAACTGTCCTCAAGTATAATAATGACCCAGATGGAGGCGGTAGGCATATTGCCCCGCATAATGTAAATATTTCAGTGGTGAAGGCGCTCAATTTAGTATGTGATGCTATCGAAGGAAGCTATCAAATAAATCTCGAGCAATCAAATCAAGCTCAGCAGGGATATATTCTTTATTCGTTTGCACCAACAGCTCCTCCAGGATTCCTAATTATTGAAAACCCAATTAATCCTGTCTACATGCGATGCCATAATAATTCGCTAACGAGAATTAATTTCCGACTCACCGACCAATCAAATAATTTGATTGATCTACAAGATGAGGTGTTAGCGATTAGTTTGTTTGTGAAATCATAAATGAAATTCGTCCCCGAACACTATATCGTATCGGACTTGATCAAATATTTGGTTAACCCATAGCAGCGGGGGAGGGGGGGGGGGCGATGACAACATCGCTGCGACGTTTTACGGTTAAGCAACGAAAACGCGAGTAGAGTATGTTTTGAGCAAGAAATCTCTAAGTCTCCGTTTGACAAATGGAGACTTATTTTTTTTGTGGTTAAAACATGAGATTCGCAGGAAGGCTCTATTTTCCGTTTTGAGGGCTTAAAGTGGTTTTGTCGGAAAAAGTTGTCCGATTCGCCCCCCTGCTGCTCAAACTGGTATGAAGGTCGGATACATATAGGAAGGTATGAGTGTATGGATGGATGGATGAATGGATGGATGTAAATGAGCCCATTCTCTTGTTCTTATTGCGTCAATAGGCCTTGAACAAAGTATCAGCGTAATAATAATTATGGATCGCATTTCTCACAGGTCATAATCTTTCCAGAATACATCGCTTTGGTAAGAATGTTTTGACCTTTGTCATGTAAAATATAGTCCATGATCTCCGAGCATGTTGACTGGACCCTACCTATTCACATGTAGTATTATGAAATACTAAATGAATGAAAAAGAACCAGACTGTCTGTATATGATGGCTTAGATGGGTTCAGAGTGACATCTGCTATATGCTACTATGTAATATAACCTGTGCCATCGCTGTAATTAAAGAATTCGGACTTTTCATATATATATATATATATATATATATATATATATATATATATATATATATATATGAGTATGTGTGTGTGTGTGTGTGTCGTTATGAAGTCTGATGTGTGCATTAAAACTAAATTGACCTTATGCAATCTGATAGATCGCTCCGCCTACGAAATCACGTGACATGACAACCTGTTAACCTCCGAGAAACACTTATGCCACAGATACACGTTTCTGTTTGAGTGATATGTTTATTAAAAATGATTGTATTATTCTTAAAAATTAAAACTTACAAAGTTACATAAATTATACTGCAGTAGGCAATATTAATATTTGTAGTTCAACTTCATATAGTATGTTTGTTTATTTGTTTGATTAGGATTTTTAACGTAGCTTTAACAATATTTCAGTCATATCGCTACGATGTCTGCAGTGAGGCAACCTCCCGCTTCCGAGGCGGACGCTCTAACCACTAGCCACCGGAGCGGTTAGTTCGTATAGTAATAACCTAAGTGTTTTTTTTTTCAGTAAATAATAAAAACCAATTTCAAAACAGCTCGAGAACGTATTTATGTAAACCGAAACTCGGTGAAAAATATGCTAATGTATTTAGTAAATTATCGTATCCTTATTTTTTGTACCTGGCTTATGCTTACGCTGCCTTGGAAGTAAAGGAACTAAAAAATAATAACAAAATCGTAAATACTGTTTAGAAGTATTCTGCTGTACATAGTATAGGTATGTTCTCAGCATTCATTTTAATACATGACCAGGATTCACAGCCATGTGTATCACGACCTTGACATTATCGTTATGTAATGAATCAATCCTGCCTGACGTAATTGGACGAATGTCATTTTTACTTAAGATTAACATTTAATTTAGTACGACCTACATAACGGGCATTGTGTTGATATATACTGATTGTAGGCTTCAGTAATAATTCTTCTCCTCCGATTATTCTAAATCCATGTATATTTTAAAGTCACCTTAATCTCACCAAGTACTACTATAATATTTGTTGTACTTACATTAGTGTAGCTTTACTTATCTAGTTCATTTTACTACTTTGAAACAAGAATTACCTAGTGTATACTGTTACGAAGATATTTCATTCATTAGAAAATTTTAATTGCTGTTCTAACAGAAAAGTGATATATACATGCAAGTTTCAGTTTTCGTGTGATATGACACCGTTAATCTAGGTTACATATACATCCATCTGTACGAATATAAAAAGATGCATACGTCACATGGATTGTTATGTACATGGTCTTGTATTTTTTTTAACATAACCAATTACAATAACTGAGGACCACATGTCAGATGGGTGAGTCAGAACCATATGTGTTATCCTCGTTAAAGATTGTTTATTATTATTATTATTATTATTTTTATTATTATTATTATTATTATTATTATTATTATTATTATTATTATTATTATTATTATTGCTGTTGTTGTTTTGTTGTTGTTTCTATTATTATTATTATTATTATTATTATTATTATTATTATTATTATTATTATTATTATTATTATTATTGAGAGAAGCCCATATGTCCTCACATAATCCTAAATGGTTTACACTTCGTTGTTTTGATTTGATTTAAGAATTTAGAGGTGGAAAAGGCATTTTTATTTGATCTTGAAGATTGTGACTAGTATCCGAAAAATTGCTTGTCCGAATTGGTGTGGCTAACTTTATTACCATAGTACTGTTGTTTACGTGTACCAGCGATTGGGTGTTGTCAACAACATTCTCATAGACTCTGCAACATAAGTAGTGTCACTATGTTAATCAATTGCAGCAATAAGTGATATATCACAGACGAACATATCATTTTTGCGTAAAAAGTTATAAACTTTAGAAGTGTAAAAGTGAATAAACGTCGAGGGAATTCATCGAGCTAACTGCGAGAGGTGATTAGCTTTGTTAACAAAATAGTTAAGAGTTCTCCCTGACATTCTGTTGACGCTGATCATTTGTCTCCGACGCAAATTTGTGTGCTGAAACATGTTAACCTTTGGGGATTTAAATCAAATTTAAGACTGGTTCAATGACATTGATGTTCAGTATATTTGATTGTTATTCCTCATCGCACTCTCGTTAATGAGGACTCTAATTATTACAAAAGTTATGTATGTCGTAACCATAATACTCCATCCTGTACTTACCAATCCTTATCAACATTTTATTTAAGTGTCTTCTCTATGCACGTACATATAAAAATAAATTAACTTGGAGGAATAATTTACAATAGTTTCTGGTTCCATTAGAAACATTAGAATTATATTTAATTCAAGCATTAACAAGAAATGGATTATAGTCCTACAGAGCAATGAAAGCCGTTGATTTTCATAATAGGAAAACGGTTCGAAACATAAATTACTGGCATCATTGTAAATGTCTTTTAGACGAATTTAATTACATATTTTAACATAACAAATTTAAGACTGAGCTCATAACTGATTTTCAATGAAAAGAAAATGTACAGATGAATAAATTATTAGTCTGCCTCGTTAAACTCACATGATTTTTATTATTTATTAAATACACTCTTTTTTGTCAATATAATTTTTGTCTTTCGAACTTCTCCCTTCGTTAAATTTCATTGTGACAATTGCTATTAATGGAGCACAAATACAAAAAACTAAACTTGTTTCTTCATTTTTGTCTATCATACTTAAATTTTTCAGTGTTCAGCTTTTTAAAGGAAAAGGGCTATATTGTGTCAAAACAAATAATCAAGATTGAACAACAATGAGTTTCGTCACCGAAATGAAAATGGTCGTGAAACTGTGAAAGAAATGTTTTGTGTACTTAAAGAAGATGAAATACGATTTGTGGCATTCCTTGTTCCCATCACATGGACACATAATTGCGGGAAGAAATGCCTATTTGTACACTAAACAGTATCAATGAGTGGGTCACCTTAATGCTTATGACGATGAACTGTGTCAAATAATATAAATGATTTTTTTTTCAAGAATTCATGAAATCACAAAATCACAAACTGCAGTTTATGTTTTTATTTTATAACAGATTTCCATAATATCAAGAGTTGCTTCCCTTTACCCGACTTTTTTTTAAAATATTTTTTTTT
This sequence comes from Unio pictorum, assembly GCA_030141615.1. Taxonomy (NCBI): domain Eukaryota; kingdom Metazoa; phylum Mollusca; class Bivalvia; order Unionida; family Unionidae; genus Unio; species Unio pictorum. The sequence goes on from JARLTB010000221.1 coordinate 5,229,526, forward strand.
ATATAATTTTTTAATTTTTTAAATTTTCTTTCTTTTTTTTATACTTTTTTTTTCTCACTTTGGTTACATGTTGATCTTAAAGAGGTATGTATCATCACTACTTTCAACACACTTCTCAATCAATCTTCTTGTAATTGTCCCAACCTTAGTGCGTTCTGGTGAATACAGAACGCATAAATCACAGTCTTCCTTGTGTATTCATTACTCCATACATTAATTTTGTTCAGAAAATAATTCGATTAAAGCCAGTTGATGTTTCTTATGCATTCTTGATATTTATCAAGCCTTCCATGCGTAATTATAAAGGAAGGAATCTGAAAGCTATACTGACTTGGTCGTAAGGCCTTCCATGATGCGTCTGTCATGATTTTATCGCACACAATACTTGTTCCGTTTGTACTCGCTTGTAAGATGAATCCACCGGCAAACTGAATATACCCAGATCTGCTTTCACTTAATGCGCCAACGCATCTTGGTATTTGCAATTTGGAAGAAGTATTCTTTAGAATAAACACCATAGATCTGATATGCAGATGCATAATGCTGTGGCAGATCTGGATCTTTGATGTTTGCAGTTTGACTCTACGCATATGCGATATTATACGATCTTGTATATTCATAACTTGACTAATCAATTTCTCAGCTGATGGTAGGTGCGAGAAATTTTGACAAAATAAATTCATTGACCTGAGCCGAAAAAAAAGCAACAAATCAGTTATTCTTCATCATTACCTGACTTCAAGGGTTATTTGTAGTAAGTATACACCATGGTGGAAGTGGTAGTTGTTTTGTGGGAGGTGGTTATGGTAGTAGTAGTGGTTGTATTGTGGGAGGTGGTTATGGTAGTAGTAGTGGTTGTATTGTGGGAGGTGGTGATGATGATAGTGGTAGTAATTCAAAAACATAGATGGAGTAGGAGGTTGAAGAGAAGGACAATAACGATTTTTCATATCAAGGTCTAATTCCGGCTAGAAAATAAAATTAAAGTTCTGAAATATTCGGTAAATATGATATTCTTTCCATATTTTGTTTGTTTATTATTTATAATGAAGCTATACCTTCAATTTAACTTTATGTACTGTTCCAAACAAAATTGTTCCAGCGAGTGTTTATCTTTAAAGCTTTAAAGTGAGATATTAAAAACAGAAGACCGTATTTCAATTTATTGACCTTGAAGAATGGTAATATAATGCTGCATTTGATTCCATTTCTTACTCATGTCTTTAAAAACGCTTAATGTGTTCGAATGTTCAGAAATTCTTTAATTAACAGACTTGATACTCAAGCGGAGATACATATCTCTGAACACCAAACTTTATACTGGTGGTCTGACAGTATGGGCAATCTTAGATCAAACGAAATTGACATATTTTCCGATCGTCTTTTGTATATGGAACTATTTCAACATTGTATCTTACTCATTTGTTTATAATATGCCTAACAGAAATAAAGTAAATGTTTGATGTACGTCGAGCTTTAATATTTGTTTTTCAATTTAATATGTGGTACTTGTTTACAAGATAATGGCAAATAGTTATATACTCAATCGAAAATGTTGGGAACAAAAAAGATGCCGTAATAAAATGAATGAAGATCCCATGAACGTTTCTCCATTTAAATGTTTTTCATTTCTGCCAGAATACATTGTACAATGTGGCCATATCAAGATCACGAGCACAGACTAGTTCAGTACTTCGACTCCCTTTTTCAATCAAGAATTATTTCAATAAATTTGGGACGTCTTGTTGTTCATGTTCATTTTGTAAAGATGCAACTCAAGATTCCAAGCTAATATACTTAAAATAATTTATTTCCCAAATTAAAGACACATTATATTGGCAAGACTCTCTAATTATTGTGCATATTAGAGAAATATATTTAATGAAAAAATATCACTTAAAAAAAAATGAACAATACAAGACCCATTAAGTCTGAAAAGCATATACAGTTTGATTAGGTAGATGCCCGCCATTCAAACCATGCATCGATGAACGCTGGAAAGATGATTGTTATGTAGTCTACGAAGGACAATGTAAATTCAAGGATTAAAGATTCAAACAGTGCATTATTGAACTAACTTCTTTTAACGTCAAAATAAATTAGCGACCTCGCGATGGCACTAGCTTATGGAGCCTTTTAGCAGCCGCGTGAAACATCCTTGAAAAAGAGTTCCATTGGGTGGCTCTTTTCATATTTTGCACTTAATCTAAAAGACATCCAGCCAGGCTATTTGAGGATATATTCAAACTGAGGGTTGTTTATTCAAAACGAAAATGTAATTTTCTACCTTATTAGATGGACGCAAGAAATTTGTGTATGGCCGATATGGCAGTTAGATTTGCATAAATATTAGTTTGTAAGGTCTTATCAAAAATGTTAGGAAAGTTCGTCTAGGACTACCATTCATATGTTGTGCTTTGTGTTTGCTCAAACTTCTATAAGGAAGCAAAAATAAAAACAAAGCAAGCAAAGTAGAAAGAAGTAAACGAAAATAGAAACAAGCAGACAAAGCAAAGCGATGAAAGAATATGAAGGCATCTATGATCCAGAACCAACTGAAAGCTACATTCCATTCCGAGATTTCACCTTCGGTTTCACAACTTGTCAAAGAAAGATATCTATAGATATTCTCTTACATGAGAATTGATAGGTTAAATCTTTGGTTCTCATTTGTTCAGAGGAAGAATTAAATATTTTAAAGTTTTCTTGTAAGAGATATTATATTTTTAAAAGCTTGATTTCGTATAAGGTTAGAGGTAATGGTTGTTATTATAATACAACTATAAGCCCAAAGTAATCACGCTGTTTGGTGTTAAAGCGTTTTAATCATTTCCATCCTCATCAATCACTATAATAATTCATTTCTTTTTAAGTACTATAACAGGGTCTGAGTTTATAAGTATTTTTATCCATTAATACTTCTAAATTGCAACGTGTATACTTTTCTCCGTATGTTCCCATATATTTAAAGACAATGTCCCTATATATTACCATGCATTGGCCCCATATATTTCAAGTCAATTTCCCATATATTTCAAGACAATGTCCCCATATATTTCAAGTCAATTTTGCATATATTTCAAGAGAATGTCCCCATATATTTCAAGTCAATTTCCCATATATTTCAAGTCAATGTCCCCATATATTTCAAGTCAATTTCCCTATCTATTTCAAGACAATGTCACCATTTATTTCAAGGCAATGTCCCATATATTTCAAGTCAATGTCCCTATTTATTTCAAGACAATGTGTCCATAAATTTCAAGACAATGTCCTCATATGTTTCAAGACAATGCGTCCATATATTTCAAGACAATGTCCTCATATATTTCAAGACAATGTCACCATTTATTGCACGACAATGTCACCATATATTGTAAGACAGCGCAATAGTGTTGTAGGATACGTACTCTTATTATGTATTACTTGACAAATGCTTTAGGCTTCTTTTGTGTGTACCTTAATTTGAGCCTCAAAAGCCCAAAGGTTATCAGTCTCATATATTTACAATAATACATTCAATGTTACAGAGACAATTGTTTTGTTTTATATGAATTGAGTGAAATTAAAAAAATCATTTGACTTGACTTACAGATCCCGATGCCAACAATTTATCCGTGTGAACAAATTATATGAACTTCAATTTATGTTTGTTTAAAAGGGTTAATCTTCCTCAGAACGTTTCGCAATATGCCTCAATGTTCCAATTTTTTTCAATATTTTTTGCTAAGTACTATATAGTTCGGTTCTAGTAACGTATCGTCCAACCAACAAACATATAAACATATACATACGCTTTCGATGACATTTTATAACATGTAGAATGACAAACCCTGAGACATACTAAGAGTATAACTTATAATGGTCTATAACCATGATATCATTAACGCTTTCGAGCACTCTTAAACATAAAAACAATAACTAGCAAAATGGCGCTGTCAAACATCTTTCCCGTCAAAGACAATAAAGTCAGAGTAAAATAAAAATGTTTCGACGTTGTTACAATACTTTACACAAGGTGAAATTCATGACCCTGCGGGGGTTGGCATGAAGTCAATCATATATGTACATCACACGTTCAATTGTCCATTTTACATTTGGAATTAACTCTTGATGCGCATGTATTACTTTCTTATACTAAACCAGACTGCTGTTATAACCCATAATTCAAACGACGATCGATTCCTTGGCAGCGTTTCCTCACATTTCTGGCATATTATTTTCCCCCATGGGCACTAATTTACATATATACTTGATCTAAACATCAATCAACCAAGCTTAATGTTACAGAGTTTTGTATCTTGTCTGTACCAATATCATATTGTCAAGAACTCATCCCACGTCATTATTATTGAAAGATTGGTCTTTATTCTTAAAAGCTGTAATAGGTTTGGTTATAATGGAACTGACAGAGAACAGATCCATGTAATGACTACGATACAGAGATGTCTTATCTTCTATACCTTATAATACGTTTTCATCTCTCTTCGAGTCGTTACTAATAATGTGATATTGTGTTTTTTTTCTTGAATATATATATATATATATGTATATATATATATATATATATATATATATATATATATATATATATATATATATATATATATATATATATATATATATATATATATATATATATATCAGTTGAGTCAGACTGTAATAAAGCCACAAAGCGGATTTATTCCAGTTCAGTACATGTATATCGAGATCTTCAGAGGAAACTAAAATAAAAAATACAATATTTTTACAAAGAGAAAAAAAACCACAATACACATATTTGATATTATCCTACTTTCACGGAGGTAAAATATAGTTTGCACATAGGACACGCGGTACTAAATATATGAAACAACTAGGAACCAGTCAAGACATTGGTTAATAATGAAAGTAAAAAGTTTGTAAAAATTTGTTTTGTGAGCTTTACCTATCTTAAAACTGTAGACAATATTCTATTGATGTATTTTTAGTTATTTTTACAGTCTAGATTAAAGAGAACTCAATGATGAAAGTAACACCCAATTCATTTGGTGCAGAATCAATAACATGTGTTTCATGCACATGTATATTTTTTTTAAATGGCCGCGCCTCATATAGTGTTCACCACATAAAAGCTTGCACCAAGGTTAGTTGTGCATGGAGAAGTATAGGTCTGATCATTAGCACCCAGAAATGTTAAGTTATTGAATTTTGACTGTGATGGTGCTTTCATATATTCACTATGGGAAATGAATTAATACCGGGATTCCTAAAGTACACTAGAGTTTCACTCTGCCATTTTTGCCTTCTTCTCGTTCAAGCCTTATTGTATCACGGTAGCAATTCTTTTTTCCATACACATCAACGCTAATGTTTTGTGAAATAAATATACTTTCAATCCTACCTCAACACACACTCTCATAGAGAACAATGTTAGATTGTCAATTTGGCAATGACATGCCTGGGTACACAATTGCATTTAAGAGAGATAACTCTGCAGGAACTAGACAGGGGTAAGAGTTATCTAGTCACAACTGACACATTTTCAGTTGTGTACCACACTTTAAAAAATCTTAAAAAATGCAAAATATGATCTAGATATTAATTAACATAATCTCACATGTTGCCAATAGGCTTAACTTGTTTTAAGCCTAACAGAAAGTATAACTCTTACATAATGCACCAATCACAGCTAGGTTTTTTTCTTTCTTCTTCTCGGGTTGTACAATTGTTTTTTTTATGAGGCATTTAGGGCAGTGGATAAGGTATCGACAACTAGGACATCTTTATTTTCCTCTTGCAAGTATTCCAAATTTTCATTTTCCATTCATTACTAAATTTAAAACAACAGAATTAGTCGAAAGGATGGCTGATGGTTCTCTGTCACTTCCACTGGCATTTGTTGGTGTATGGTCTGCGCTAAAATGTATATCTTTGACGGTGGGTGGGTGTGAAAAATAAGTTTAGCAGACAGTGGTGGCTGGTGATGTATATCCATCTTACTACACATCCTTCAGTCCATCCATCCCTACGCACACACGCACGCGCACACCTACCTGCCTACCTATCTACATACCTACATACATAGTCAGTCAGTCAGTCAGTCATACATACATACATACATACATACATACATACATACATACATACATACATACATACATACATACATACATACATACATACATACATACATACATACATATTCCAGCGCAAAGGCGTTGTAATATGTACCGCTGTAAACATTGTTGAATGCCCAAATAAATTTCAAGGCAATTCATCATGCAAAAGCAAAAATACACATCGGTATAAGATGGTGCTTATGAACTTGTGGGTACCAACATCCAACTGCGATTACTAACATCCAGAATGAATCTTCCTTATGTCATATACAGATTTTGATGACATGATTTTAAGGCATCTTCCGTAGGTCATATATGTTGTTTATGTTTTCCAATTTCATGGTTTTTGTTTTTTGTTTTTCTGTAGTGTAGTCATATGATTACAGATGTTGTAAAGCGCTTAGATCTTCTAAAGATTAGGCGCTATACAAAGTCCCCATTATTATTATTAGGGCATAACCGATTAGCATTTTTCTACCGATTTCCGATTCCGGATTTTGGACATGAAATTTTTCCGATTCCGGATACGATTCGATTAATCGGAAAGGCTAAATCCGTATTTTTTTTTCTAAAAAATTTCATCTTCCGTTTCCGGGTTTCTGGTATCTGGTTTTGCCGTGTCTAGCATGTTACTTAGTACTTTATCATATCCGGCTTCATTTCCGGTTTTCATCCGTCGGTTCAAATAGATTGTCTCACAGCGTGGTTGTGTTGACCATATTGGACTTTTCTGACTTCTTATTTAACTTTATTAACGCACTATCGAATGACACGCAGTGTTAGACACGGTGCTATAGAAATTCAACTTTATTATTTTTATTATCCGAATCGGTCGTTCCTGCCTTGTCCGACTCCGATTAATCGGTAGTTCATACTATCCGGTGGAATCCGATTTCCGGATCAAAAGTCGGTTATGCCCTAATTATTATCATTTGTTATTATTATTATTATTATTATTATTATTATTATTATTATTATTATTATTATTATTTCTATTATTATTATCATTATTATTATTATTTCTATTATTATTATTATTATCATTATTATTATTATTTCTGTTATTATTATTATTGATATTATTTATATTATTATTATTTATATATTTTTATTGTCATTATTATTATTTTTATTATTATTATTATTATTATTTTTATTATTATTTTCATTATTTCTATTATTATTATTATCATTATTATTATTATTATTATTATTATTATTATTATTATTATTATTATTATTATTATTATTATTATTATTATTATTATTATATACAACGTTTAAAGACATCATTTTAGGGAGCATAACATACAGTCAGTTTACTAGCTAGTAGCTACATTTTTATACTGTCTGAACCGTTTGATCTACAATATTTAAAGAATCGTGGGGCTAAGATACACGGATGGATGGGAGGGAGAGAGATATAAATCGGGACTTAAGGACGGAAGTAAAATTAAAAATCTAGGTGCTTTTTCCGGTGTTATTGTCATATATATATATATATATATATATATATATATATATATATATATATATATATATATATATATATATATATATATATATATATATATGGTCTGAAGTACATTCGTATAATTTGTTTTCAGTTTACTACAATTCCAGATACATTTGCCGTATTTTTGTAACGAATATACAAGAAATAATTTATTTAAGATTAGCTTTAGTTTGTGTGTTGGAAATAGTAATGTGTGTTACTTCCGAATGTGTCAAGAATCATTCTGTTGGAATAGCAATGTATCTTACTTCCGAATATGTCAAGAATATTTCTGTTTGAATAGTAACGTGTGTTACTTCCGAATATGTCAAAAAATCATTATGTTGGAATAGTAACGTATGTTACTTTCGAATATGTCAAGAATCGTTCTGTTGGAATAGTAATGTGTGTTACTTCCGAATATATCAAGATTCATCCTGTTGGACAGTCCCGGATTACCCATTAGGCAGAGTAGGCAACTGCCTATGGGCCCCGCGACTTTTATGGGCCCCATTAGGGGCCCCCAGGGGCCCCCATGAGACCGTGACTGTGGGTCTGGGGCCCCAAAAGTTTGACTGCCTATGGGCCTCCACGGTGCTTAATCCGGCGCAGCTGTTGGAATAGCAATGTGTCTTAATTCCGAAAATATCAAGAATCATTATATTGGAATAGTAACGTGTGTTACTTCTGAATATGTCAAGACTCTTTCTGTTCGAATAGCAATGTGTCTTACTTCCTTATATTTCAATAATCTTTCTATTGGAATAGTAACGTGTGTTGCTTCCGAATATGTCAAGAATCGTTCTGTTGGAATATGCAAGTAACTAAATTTGGTGAAAAGTATTGTATTAGAGCCGGGTCCAAATAAATATTTTGTATCGAGTTATATTGCGGTATTTCGGAATATACCGTCATACCTAACACGGCATGTCACAATAACAGCAGGGACAAACATTATTTTGTGACAAGTGCCTTGCACTTTCTAAACATTTCAATCTGTCAATTACTAAAGGGAAAAAAATCTTCCTCTGATGCGTATCAAAATATTATATTATTTGAAAGAACGAATTAATTAATCTTTAGAAAAGTAAAGAAATATATCAGGTTCCAAGGAAACTACAGCTCCTCTCCTCCTTTTCGCAGGGACATCATTTGGAGAGGGCAGCGCCTGAATGTGTGTGGTAATTATTGTAATCAGAATAAAGCTGTAACATGACATTTAAGCTTACATTACAGCTGACATCCTATGAAAAAGACATTGTGTTGACATTAGACAGCGTGTTGATTCCGATAGGAAATGCTGACACCAAAGCCTACACTTCAATAGCTACACAGAGGGAAACTATGAGTGGGATGTCAACACCCGGACTTGATATCTATCACACAGGACTGGTAAACATAAAACATGCTCAACAAACGAACACAAATTAACTGACTTGAAAATGACGACAAATTCAAACAGAAAACAACGCGTCTTCGGAACATTTTCGGATAATTCGCTGTCTAACAAAGGAGAACAAATATATAACGACAAAATACATTTAAAAAACGTGCAAATAATTAAAGACAACATTTTTAACATGAAATTTTTCCAAAATTTGGATTTGTTCATAATGAATTTTGCAACATCCCATTTATTCACCACATTATCATACGTGAGTCGTGAAAATAAAATTGATTACATGATCATAACATTGATATAATTAAATGTGTAACTGTCCAACTTAATTTGTGACAAATGCAACTGTTTTGTAATTTAAAAAAAAAATAACAGCTTTTGAAGTATTTTGTCACGAAAAAGGAAAATATGTTCTTATTATATTTCGCAACAAGTTAACTCGGTAAAATTCGGTACCAAAGTAGTACCACTATGGTGAAAATATACCGTGCTACGTACCTGCAGATAAAAAAAAAACGCGATGAACCGATATCACGGCTATTCCGCGCACCTCTAATTGTCATAAATAATGCAATCTACCGTTTTAGTTTGCTATAGTTGGAAATATGTGAGCACTTGTTGACCTCAGACTCATACAAATCTTGGACGTTATGCATTTATACATACATCTATCCTTCAAGTCAAACATGAAGATGTATTACAATGCTGTCAGTAAGAGCTAGAATCGGTTATGGAATTGTGCAATCAAACAAACAGTCATATATCAGCCACCTTTGGTAGTCTTAGAAAATTAGCGAATTCGCAGTGGCATTAAACAGAGAACTTCCGTTTGTTCGCGAAGTAATATTGATAGAAAATGGGTCTCTCAGGCAGTGCTTTTCATAACTACGTGCAGAGTAAAAAAAGGTCTATCAACCTCCATGTGAATACCCATCTATTTACTCGATAGCTAGTTGTCTAAGATGTATGCAATTTCGACTCTGTTACGTGTCTGGAGATGCTCTGTCATCGGCAAATGTGTCAGCGAAATTGGCAATAATTATCAAACTCAAAACTCGTGTGCATCAGCAAAGAAAAGCAGTCCCCCAAAGACAATTACCAACTTTTGTCCTTGATATCAGATGCAAAACGTTTCGGAACTAGTAATTATCGGACGATTTCCAATTTTACAAGCACCTACTTTGTCACACGTAGAGGAATAACTACAACCTGTTTTGTGTTAAAAATTCAGAATCCAATATGCAGCACGGATGTAAAACAATATTCAAATACAAAACGAATTTACCCTGGTGACAATTACCAGTACGAAACTTAATTAAATAAACGCCAATTGAGTTTTCATCAATGACTACTCGAGAAAATACTCCAATATAACAATAGATCTATTGAACGTACTGGTATTGTTTAGCAAAACGAAACGTAAAAAATGTACAAATTGTATGAAAGAAAATATATGCAGTTAAAACTATTGGATTTGATGTCTCCAGTTTCCTCTAATGGTCTACACCTATACATAATAAATATTACATTCCCTTTAATGACTGATTCATTCAAATACGGGACTTATATTGTGAAGGAAAATAACAATGTTTGATGTGGCCATGACAAATGGAGATGAGTATCTTGTCCAGAGATATGCCAAGGCGACCAAAGGTCTTTGAATGATTCAGAACCTCGTCATTCTAACTGCGAGTACAGTGCATTAAGCACGAAATACCGCGAATCCTATTAAAATAAATGTATTTGTCTAGTTATGACATTCTTTCTGTGTTAAAAAAAATCATATTTTTATCAACTGTATGTCCCTCTACTAGCATGTTTGTAAATGGTGGTCCGTATTCATCTGAATCATGTCCGTATTCATCTGAATCATGTCCGTAAATAACTTTGTGTTAAAAGTTTTTCAAATTGTATTATTACGTTAATTACTTAAACACATACCTGACTTTCTCAACTTTTAAAAAGAATATGTATATTAATTTATATAGCACAAGTTGTAGATATCATGAACATAATTGTGTTGTTTAGTACATAACGTCCTAGTTGTCACATCACTGTTAAATACTGCCTATGACGAATTTATCCTGGCTCGAAACCAACAATTTCTAGAAGATCTTAGGAAGCATGTGAAAACAATATCTTGTAACATTGCAAATTTTAAACCTTTCACAATGTACAGCTCATTTAATTTAAATCAACTTTTGATCTAGGTAACTGATTATACTATTATATAAATTCATTTAATAACTGAGTATTATAGATGTTAGGAATTCACTAAGCATCATGTACCAATAAATGTTTGTGCTCTTATAAATCTAATTTCTGTCAGAGAAAGAATGAAATAAAGTTTAAAACCTCTTTTTGCAAGATGTAAGAATAATTTTACATGGTAGTCCCGTAATTAACCCATTTAACAATATATAATGTTGAATATTTGCTGCAACATACGTAATTTACAACCCTATTTACTATTACACAATATCAATCAGCTGTATAAATGAATGACATGTAGTCATCCATTTTGTATTCAGAACCATCTGCAGAGAACTGCACATTATTAACATAATTAGAAGGAAGAAACAAACCCAATATACTATTAACAAATAATTCAAGCTAGTATCCATTGTACGGTGAAATATGCACACAGTTACATACAGTCACACAAGTTGTCTTAAATATCACACGCATATGCACGTACTAAACAGACATCCATCGTGTGTCACAAATGATACGAATTTATCGTGTCCGCACTGTTATTACTGTTATCTCTTCTATATCCTGAAATTGATATAAGATCACACAGGATAATTTCGAGACTGCATACCCTCCTTGCTTCAAGAAACAGTATTTTTCTAATGCAACCTATTTGCAATCAATGCACACTTTTCGTGCAAAGCCTAGGATACATTTATCGCTGGAATTTGTGAAAAAGAAATATGTTAAAATTACACGATTACATTGACAGTCACCAGTTGTTTCTGTTGCTATTGTTTTGACTGACTTTGAATTTTTTAGTCAACCGGAAAGCCGAAAATATACAAACCAAGCTGAACCACAAACATGAATTAAAAGTTTGAAATTACTAGAATCGGACACTTCTAAACGGATGATTGTTTGCAGAACAAAATAATACATCTCTTCAGACACTTGATGGTAGAGAGAGAAAAAAATGTCGACTGAGCTAGAAATTTTAGAAATTTGATGATGAAGTAAAATTCTGTAGGGAACCCTGACTTTAGAACAATATAGTATGTTTAAGAAACAACAAAAATAAATAAAACACTACATACATCACATGATGTACCAAATAATGGTTTGCAACTTTGTATTATTGAAAACACTGAAAATAAATTACAAAGAAAGTGCAAACGTCAATACGAAGAACCATATTATTGTAGGTTACTTGGTGCAATTTATATTTCAAGGTTTTAATTCAACCCGAATTATGTTCTCTCTCATTACACATTTCTGCGTAGTTTGTCCATTTTACATGAGAATGGAGGCGGGGGGGGGGGACATAAATCACAAAGGATTGTGATGAAAATGTGTACCATGTTAAATTCATTTAGAAAACGGGGATTATTGATGCTTTTTTCTCGTTATTTTCATAAGTATCAATTGATTTCCGTGTTGAAATTGATCATTGATCTAAAATTAACTGCAAAGAATGTTTATATATGCGTACTATTGCGTCATGGGCTGATCACTATTTGGTATACCAATAGTATTGGTATATCAAATTGCTTTATACCAACACTACTTTAAATGGCATGTTATTTTTAATGCGTGTATGTATCAAGTGTATATGTATACATATAATCTCCTTCATTGTTTACATTCTCATTATATTGTTTTGTTTTAAATGTTATTATTATTAACGCTAGTGACATGCTTGATAGATGTCAATTCTGAATGAGGAATGTAGTATAAATGACTGGTGGAAATAGTAGTCATCTTGGAAAATGGTTTTGATGTCAGGTTCTTTACACGATTCTAATATATATATTGTCTTCACTTACCATCAATTCGGAATGGAGAAATAAGCAATTGTATCCATTTTTCTTCATGTTTAAGATAATGCTTATATTTGTTTATAATTAGTCGTAACCATTGTTCTGAAACCCTTCTTGTTCAGTCTGTAATATGGCTCCAATTTCATTTTGATATATATATATATGATATTCTTTCCATTTTCATATCGGGAGCTATTTTCACGGCTGTTTGTATGTCATCGCCATTTTGGAGCTCATATTAACAGTTACCTTCCATTGTGGCATTCTTAGTAAAATATATACAGCTGGATCAAGGGTGTCTTAACACTGGACACTGCCGACCACTGGCTGGTAACACAGTGTTTCATGGGTCATTTTCCAAAATCGAAGCAGGACGTTTTGGCGCCGACGATTTAGCGCCGGCCGTTTTGACGCGACCGGTTTGGCATCGGCCGTTTAGCGCGCCGAACAATTGTTATTCATGTTGAGAGGTTTCCTTACATTAGTGAAGCAGGTAAGGACAACAATGATTACCTCAGCCACCAAAGAAATGTAGTGTGTAAGTGAAATATAAAGTGAAAAATAAAAGTAAAATTATTCCAATGATCAGCCCGTGTATTTTTTAAATAACTTTAACTAAAACTGTAAGTAAAACATAAAAGTGAAAAGTTTTTGATTTGTAAATTTTATTCAAACAGCAACATAGCTAAAATGTCTGAAAGCTGGTTGTTCAGTTATTATTTAGCCCATTAGGAAATTATGAGCCAGTCCACGTAGATATTTTTAATGTTTATTGATCTGTAGCTCTCCCCAGTTCTCTTGAATCGTGCGTCCGTGTCAATGCATTTATTGCGCTTCACAGGCTGTTCATCTCCGCGAATGAATTTCTCATAAAATTAGTCGTAACCCTTCTGAACGATTCGTAGTCCATCGATGAATTTCCAAAGGGTAGGGTGTTTAATCCCAAATTCGGCCTGTAATTTTCGATGAGCAGCTTTAGCGTGGTTGTTGGTGAGATCGTCTCCGTTTAAAGTCCTTTCGTACACAGACCAGATTTCAGGCGGAAACATTGATCGACGTCGACTTCGGTTGACATTTGGGCTACCAACGTAATTGTCCTCGAACCAGCTGATGTTCGGTAAAAGTTCATCAGGTATCTCATTTGAAATTGATTCTAGCCCAATGTCCAGATCGTTTATTGATACAAAGTCAAGGGCGATCATTCGACAGTGCAGGGCAAATACGGAATCCGTGTTGTACCCATGTAAGAGACCGCCTACTGAAGTTTCTTACGTATGTTCCTCGTCAGATGAGACAGACATCCATGGATTTTATTGGAAGGAAACTTTGCTCGAATTGCACCTACCGCCGCTTGTTCAAAGTCAATGGATACTGAAGTAGCATTCGGGTTGGGCCACATTGCCTTCAAATCTTCGAACAGTCGAAAGTATGTACCGCCTTCCTTGTTAGGCAATACCGCATGAACAAGTCCTTCTCTGGCCACCATGATGTCATACATTTGAGCGAAGAGAGCAGGAGCCAGGCTGCTGAACGTTCCAACAACATAAAGCTTCTCCATGTGTTGAATCCAATTCTTATTTGAATGTCAACCAAAAATGAATATCCCATCATTGTCGTTTTCGCCTGAATCCCACAATATAAGTTTTTCAACTTGACCCGCTGCAACCACATACCATCGATAGTCTTCAAGGATGACAATAGACGCTCGCTCTTTTGGTTGAGGAGGTGCTGCTTGAATGTGGTTTCGAACTCCTTGTATTGCTTTGCGAACCGCATCTTTCTTCGGTATCTTTCCACGTACAGCAACTGATGTTCCCTGCAAAGAGTTAAGTATCACCGATGGTATTTCTACTGTATCGGATGCCTTTTTTTCATATCATTCACAATCTTGTCCACTTCTGATTTTGCAACATCACTCCCATAATTATGTTCATTCATCAGTAGAATGAATTGGCCGTCATCTGCAGCTGAGTGAAGACGGGCTTTACATTCTTTTATCAACTCGCATCGCCAACATTTCCAAACAATGTGTAAGTTTCTCTGTCATTTAGGCCTTAAACAACGATACACTGTGTTTCTACGAAACAACCATACACCGTGTTAT
Organism: Unio pictorum; assembly: GCA_030141615.1. NCBI lineage: Eukaryota > Metazoa > Mollusca > Bivalvia > Unionida > Unionidae > Unio > Unio pictorum. The sequence continues at coordinate 5,244,638 of JARLTB010000221.1, forward strand.
TAAGAAACAACATACAGTGTAGCATCCAACCTACACGGCACACTGACATCCGGTTCCAGACTGTTCATTACCATAATGAAACATGAACCCAGGTCTCGTTCCGAACACTGATTTGGCATACATATACAATTTTCGGTAATCACTAAACCATTGCTCTGTGCAAGACTGGTTTTGCCTATTGTAATGTGTGATTATATGACTTTTTATTATTTTATTATTATTTTATTATTATCATCATGAGCTAGAGACAATAGGAACAATGATTAATTGAACATTAAGGCTAATTTTGTTCACCGACTATTTAACATCGCCATCATGTTGCTCATTTAAATATGCTTTGCTTATCACGTCTCTATCATAAAAGTCGTACATCATTCTACACATTTGCGTATCTCGTAGATGTGGCAAAATAGCATAATAAATATAAAAATTCGGCTCTGAAGGCAGATCTGTCCAATATTGTATAATTGTTACATTCGGGTTCAAAGGACACACAAACACCAAGTGAGGGTCCTATCACTTTATATAAAATAAACAAAAAATCTTTACAAAAGCTAGAAAGAAATAACCAGTGTTCTTTACAGTACAAAGCCCTGAGTTTAACTACTTGTTCATGCACTCTACTCTTGTTTTAGAAAGGGCTACAGATAATGGATTATAATTAATTTAACATGTGTGCCTTATCAGAAGTCAAGAAGTCCAAGCTCAGATAGCCCTGGGAAGATAAACAACAGATGCTGAAGGTGTTGACAGTCTCCGGTATCAACTATCCAGAATGCTGCCATTAATATTCTGGCCAAATGTCTCTACTAACAGGCTGAAATCTGATACAGCACCAAGGGTCACATCATACTTATAACACCTCCCTTCTTAAGAGGAAACTTTATGTTTTCGATACAATACAACTTTACACATCAGAAAAAATGATAAAACTTGCATAATGCTTACATTATTATTAACAAGCATAAAGCTTAGAGTCACTACAATTAACTTCTGTAAAAGAGTTTTGAATTCCATCAGTAACCATCCAGAATAGGGGAAATCCAACAAATTGGTTACCGTCTATATCTGCATAAATTCATTCTGATTATAAAATAAAAACAGAGCACTTAAGTCTGAAAAAATCCTAGAGTCCTGAACTATCCCAGTAGGTTTCTAAGCACTTTTGAAGTGTACTATGCACACCAGTATCTTTTGTCGTTTAATTCCTACACACTTTAGTTACATGCGTGATAATCCATCGGCATTCCCATGTTGTTTGCCGCTCCTGTGCTTTATAATGAAGTTGTAAGGTTGGAGTGCCAAACACCATCTAAGTAGACGCTGATTCTTGCTTTGCATTTGATTCAACCATGTCAATGGGTTGTGGTCAGTCACAATTTCAAATGTCGTTCCTGACAGGTAATACCGTAACGAATCAATCGCCCACACGATCGCAAGACATTCCTTCTCAATAGTTGCATATTTCTGCTCTCGCGGAAGAAGTTTCCGGCTTAGATAGGCCACCGCATGTTCGTCACCGTCCATTGTCTGGCTTAGCACAGCACCAATTGCCGTGTCACTAGCATCGGTCTGCACGATGAATTTCCTACCGAAATCCGGTGCAATAAGGACTGGGGTCTTAGTAAGAGCATCCTTCAACATTTTAAAGGATTGGACAGCATCTTCAGTCCATACAAGTATATTTGGTCTTCCTTTCTGTGTCATGGAGGTTAATGGTACTGCTACTTCAGCAAAGTTCTTAATGAATTTTCTGTAGTATCCAACCATTCCAAGAAATGAGCGTATTCCCTTTTTCGTTGTGGGTAATGGAAACTCACGCATTGCTTTAATTTTATTTTTGTCTGTCTTAATTTTTCCTCCTCCAATGATATGCCCAAGGCATTCAATCTCAGCTGCTCCAAACTCGCACTTTGACGGCTTTATTGTAAGTCCATCTTCCTGTATACGTTGCAGCAATGCACGCAAATTTTCTATGTGTTCTGACCAAGTCTTGCTTGACACAATGATGTTGTCAAAATATGCTGCGACATTATGTAGTCCGGACACTAGTAAGTCAATGAGTCGGGCAAAACTGGCGGGTGCCGTTTTCATACCGAAGGGCATAACATTAAACTCATAGAGCCCAAACGGAGTCACAAATGCAGACTTTTGCCTAGATTCTTCAGCTAGAGGAACTTGCCAGTAACCCTTAGTTAGATCTATCTGACTCAAGTAACTTCCATACCCAATCTTCTCAAATAGATCGTCCATTCGTGGGACTGGATAGGCGTCCAATAACGTGATATTATTAAGCTTGCGGTAATCCACACACAGCCGAAGAGTTCCATCTTTCTTGTCAACTAATACACAAGGCGAACTCCATGGACTGATTGAGGGCCGAATGAGGCCTTGCTCCAGCATTTCATCCAACATTGCTTTCACCTCTTTATGTTGCGCGAAAGGTATTCTATATGGCCGTTGTTTAATTGGTGTCTCCGACGTTGTCTTGATGCTGTGAGTTAAGATGTTTGTTCGACCAGGCCTTGTTGTTAGAACATCCTGAAATTCTTTGCACAGAGTTCTAATATCCTCTCGTTGCTCCTTCGACAAGTTGACTCCCAGCTTAACACCAGCATCACCTTCACCTGCTCTTGGAGGAAAATCAATATCCACATCATCGTTCTCATCTGTCTGCATTGCCAGCAGCACAGCACGTTTGTATCTACGCAGTAAATTTATATGATAGGTTACCATACCTCGCCTACCGGGTACCGATATCTGGTAGTTAACATCGTTTACCTTCCGGACCACACGATACGGTCCCTGCCATTGAGCCTTCATCTTGGATGAACTTGATGGCAAGAGAATAAGTACTTCATCTCCTGGACTAAATTCTCGTGTTTTCGTGTGACGATCATACAGTGCCTTGATTTTCTTTTGGCGACCCAACAGGTTATCTTTGACATGAGCCCCGATGTCAGCCAACTTCTCACGCATTTTCACAACATGCTCCACAGTTGACTTCCTTACATCCTCCTCTCCCGTAAACAAACCTTGTAAAATCTGCATTGGCCCCTAACTGGCCAACCATACAACATCTCAAAAGGTGCAAATCCAGTTTCCTCATGTGGGACCTCTCGATATGCAAACAACAAATATGGTAACATCTCATCCCATTCATTCTTGTTGTCTGTACAGAACTTCCGCAGCATTGACTTCAATGTCCCGTTAAAACGTTCTACCTTTCCATTCGCTTGTGGGTGATAAGGTGTGGTTGTAACTCCACGGATACCCACTAGTTCATACAACTGTTTCAATAAAGTGCTAGTGAAGTTGGTCCCTTTGTCTGTTAATATGACCCTTGGAAAACCAACACGGCTAAACAGTTCAATTAGTGCTCTAGCTACACTCGTTGCCTCCATATCCTTTAGAGGAAAAGCTTCAGGATATCTGGTTGCATCATCAATCACTGTCAGAATATATTTGTGTCCAGACTTCGTTCTAGATAACGGTCCTACAATATCCAATGCAATTTTCAAAAACGGTTCTGTTATTACTGGTGGACAAACCATTGGGGCTTTCTCACCTGCAGTACGTTTTGCTGTTATCTGACATTCATGACACGATGTACAATATCTTTTTACATCAGAAAACACTCCCGGCCAAAAGAATGATTGGAGAATCCTCTCTTTTGTTTTCTCCAAACCCAAGTGACCTGCAAGGGGTCGATCGTGTGCCAGCTCCATTACCATTTTTCTTAATCCTGCTGGTACAACAATCTGCTCCCCTCCACGCGAACCATCACCATATTGCCATTTCCGCCGCAAAATAGCATTTTCCCAGAAGAATGCCATTGGCTCCTCCTCAGCCTCTTCCCGCGTAGCAAAGGACTTATCTCTAATAATTTTCAGTGAAATATCTGCGATCTGTAGACTTGACAACATGTCCGCATTCATTGTTGAAAGTGTGTCAAATTCAATGTCATCATGCTGATCAGTATCTGCTTGCTCGATGCTGTCGTTGACAACTTCATTTTTACTCTCATCCTCACATTGGTGAGTATTTTCTACCGTCCTCTCATCATCGAGTCATTTTGCCATCGATCTCGTAACAACAAATGACCCTTTCTTACTAAGTATATCCATCCCTAATAGGGCTTCAGCGGCTAAATTTGGAACAAGACCCACTTGTGCTGGTCCCTTATAATACGTTGTGTTGATATTTACCACTGCCAACTGTGCGGTAAATGGCTGACCCACTGCTGTATATAACGTAACTTGGTGCCCCTCCAGCTTGCAACTCTCGTCAACGAGATCTTCTCTTATTAAGGTCATATCGGAGCCAGTGTCCTTCACAAACATGATCTCTCGCCCATTTACACATCCTGTTTCCGAAATAAGCCTTTCACCAATTGTTGGCCTAACGAAACAAGTTGCTGGGTTACCACGATGTTTCATGTCATCTGTTGGACACTTACTTGCAATATGTCCCCACTGCCTGCATCGATAGCATTGCATATTCTTACGTGTGGACAGGTAATTCGTTGATGTTACTTTCACTTGCTGCTGTAAGTTCTGAATACCCCTGTTACTATCCCCATTTATGTTCGGACGAAACATATTTTTCTGCCATTGTTGTTGTATATTGGTGGGAATATAATCTTCCGCAGCCTCAACAACTGGACTAGAGCCCTTGTTCCTTCTAATCCACTGTGCTTGATCTTGTGGCAAGGCTTTCAGGAAAAATTCCTCACGGAGACAAATAACTGGGTCACGATCATCCAAAAAACGCTTTATGTGCTGATCAATTCTGGCCATCAGACCACGATACGTCTCTGTACTCCCCTTCTTCATGCTCACCAACGCAGTGAAATGTTCATGCGGTCTCCTTCCAAAACGATCAATCAGTCCTTTCCTGAGTTCCAGATAATCACCACAAGCTTGAGTTGCAACATATCTAGCCTCAGCTGTCAAAAGAGTTCTTAGCTGTAGTACTTTCAGCTCGTCAGACCACTTAGCATGTTTTGCAACTGTTTCAAATTCTGCTAGGAAAGTGACAATATCCTCTCCTCGTTCATGGTCATATGCCTGTAACTTTACTTTAAATGGCATTGAAGATACTTTTTCCGTCACGTTTTCTTGACGTTTTACTCTTTCTAACTCAATTTCCAAACGCTTCATTTCTAATCTTAATTTTTCTCTTTCCATTTCCCATTCAAACTCCTTCTGTCTTAACTCCAGTTCTCTTTCATTCTTCTTTGCACTAGGTTTGCGCTTTGTTTCCTTGGGTGGTTGCATGTGCTCAAGGTTAATTTCCTCTTCATACTCCGGAATCTCACTATCTGTAAACTCCATCAAATTATGTGTTGCCGCTTTTTTTCTTGGTCGTCCTGAAGCAATCATTGCTCCCTCAACTTCTACATTATCAGCAACCGACATAATGACAAACTATACGTACTGTAAGTTCTATCACTGTATTCACAGCCACTGGACTACTTTTTCTTTTCTAAGAATTTCTGGGCTTATACGTGTACACTCGTTACAGTGATACACACTTTGCATTTAGCAATTAACAACTGTAGGTTATACACACAGTAACACCATTCACTGCTAATTCCAACGTATTGAATAATTCCAAATAATTCACACAGAAGTATTGGAATCCGTACCGCTGCCACCAAAATGTTACATTCGGGTTCAAAGGACACACAAACACCAAGTGAGGGTCCTATCACTTTATATAAAATAAACAAAAAATCTTTACAAAAGCTAGAAAGAAATAACCAGTGTTCTTTACAGTACAAAGCCCTGAGTTTAACTGTTTGTTCATGCACTCTACTCTTGTTTTAGAAAGGGCTACAGATAATGGATTATAATTAATTTAACATGTGTGCCTTATCAGAAGTCAAGAAGTCCAAGCTCAGATAGCCCTGGGAAGATAAACAACAGATGCTGAAGGTGTTGACAGTCTCCGGTATCAACTATCCAGAATGCTGCCATTAATATTCTGGCCAAATGGCTCTACTAACAGGCTGAAATCTGATACAGCACCAAGGGTCACATCATACTTATAACAATAATATTATACAATTATACAACATTAAGCGACATAAATTACGGTGCAAATCTGTACTAAGTACGAAATGTTTTTCCGTGCCTAAAATTTTACTTTTCATACAGTGTAGTCCGATGTGTTAGAGTGACATCCCCTAGGTCAGGGGAATTCTGAAATTATTCCTTCCTTCCTTCCTTTCTTCCTCATAACCAACATCCAATTATATGTTACCTAACTGTACTGCTCAGGATATCTATACACGTTTAATACAGTTTTTGTAAACAGCCAAAGCTCCATTAGCTTGACTGCTTATCATGGGACGGTTAATGAAAGGGAAAATGAAACACCGAGTTAATCTAAAGTGGCTGAAATTATCACTCCCATTATTAAAGACGTCAGTGATTTACGTTTCCTGTCAACAGAAAACATAATTTTCATTTATTTCCTTTAGTAACGAAATATGTGAATCGCTGTGATCGATCGGCGCATGAAATTTGCTACATAATATTGTCAGGACAATCTCTCGCTCCCCAAATTTCAACGATCGAATAAATCACATAGTCAAAATAGTATGCTAAATGCATGTTCTCTTATTGCGTTCTTAAGAAAGTAATGTTTGCAACTCCTTAGTCTTTCTATAGCCGCCAAACACTTTGAAGCAACAGTCAGTACTCAAAATGCACACGATTTACAGAATGGAATTGCTCGAATCAAGTGAACTTTTTTTGTACAAGATTCTGCTGTTGCAACCGATTGTAAACCATTGTTTGTTTATTCCATCAACATTAATCAAAGAGGAAAATTACCTAAAATGCATCTGTTCTAATCATTGGGTTTTGTATATACAACTCGTTTGCGAATATTTTGCAACTGGACCATACCATAAATAATAGCTCTGTAATATTGTAATAGTATTTGCAGCAAATGCATTACGTGATGACCACATACACAAACTTGCATAATTTCTAGTCTTTAATACTTTAACACAACTTTGCATATAGGGGTTCAAAGATACCTTTAAAAGTTTACCATATACTCTCAACGGTGCATATGATTTAGATACGGTTTATTATTGATACTAGACATTCGGATATATTCTGATGTCGTTTGAGCTTTCTTCGCATCTTTTCCCCCGCTCATTGTGAGATATCCTGGTGTGTGTGTGTGTGTGTGTGTGTGTGTGTGTGTGTGTGTGTGATAAAGGAATTAGTTGGCAATTTAAGCCTTCGGGATATTTATATCAGTGTTTGTTTTGGAAGAAAGAGTTTTTGGTAGCTCAGATCTAGGGTAAGATAGAGGAAGCACTACATCACATCTAATTCTAACCGGTGACTGTAGTTTCTTTCACGGATATCCGCAATTATAACGGGTTCCATGGATTACACACCCACACACCCACCCACATATATAAGTCTGATGCATACACAATTATCCTTATGAATAGAATAGTTTAGCCCAAACGGAGCAATGCAGCAGTTCCGTAAATCTAACACTCATAACCTCAATCTTAACGTCTTCCAGTAGCAAATGCAGTGTCTTTGTCAAGACTTGACTTTAAATGCAATAAGCACAAGAAATATCATTGAAAAAATGTTATTTAATTTATTTCGCCTGTATGCAGTAAGTACCATGAAGAGGAAAGTCACAGAAAAATTATAATTATTTTTGTGATATTCTGTATTATTCTGTACAGAACATATTTACAGTGAATCAATTAATCCTTAGTTACGATAATCCTTCACAAATCCTTGCAAAGTCCTCAAGAGTACAATCAGCAGTTCCAGCTCTATGCGAAGCCCATTTCAAAAACGTCATTTTAATGTTTCGGAGGGTGGAGGCAAAACTTGATGTGCTTATTAATTTTCGTATGTAAGCTACAACAATATTACACCACCTGCTCTTCTCAAATGACGTCCCTGGCCCAAATATTCACAATCAATGTTCCCGGACCCTTGCGAATGAAAAGCCTAACTAACCACATGCAAATCAAAACTGTGATAATTAATCTACAATGGAGCCATCTGTCTGCTTACTCAAACACAGAAGAAGATTGACATGCAAATGCAGAAACTAGATACATGCATACATTGGTGTGAATGCAGTAGTAGAACTGATGTAGTACACATTATTAATGAATATCACACCCTTTACCAGATGAACCAGATTATGCTGGCGAATGTGGCACTCCACCTCCTTTAAAATGGAAAACATGCAAACAAAACGAAATCAAAAGACCTTTTTTGTGGTACGTTGCTTGTGTTACAATATGTTCATAGATGCGTCATGTGTTTTGTCATAATTATAACACAAAATATCAGGAAAATAGAAAATTTAAAATAAAACGAATCTCATTAACAATTGTCATATGTCAGGACGCAAGGTAAAACACCCCATTCTTCTGTAGCTAGTTTACGCTCGTTTTTAATACTTAGTTTAAGATTATATATATATATATATATATATATATATATATATATATATATATATATATATATATATGTGTGTGTGTGTGTGTGTGTGTGTGTGTGTGTGTGTGAGTGTGTGTGTGTCTGTCTGTATGTGTGTCTGTGTGATAAAGGAATTTGTTGGCACGTAGACCTTTACGTTTGTGATGGTGCGAGCTTGCTAAATGATGGGATGCGAAAATCAACATATGCAGGAGTAACCTTTTGCTGGTGAAGGAGAATACTAATGTTAACCATTGTTCGATTGTGAGCTGGGTAAAGTTATTTATGAAGGAAGGGAGCGATAATGCATCATGGGAGTAGTAACGCCCGTACAGTGAACGAGTAGTTGAAGAAAAAGCCGAGACAAGAAGGCTGTTCACAGTGTCAGCATATCAATGGGCTGTGGACTGGGTGATGTGAATACTGAATGAGGATGTAAATGTTGTGACAGAGACTTGGCTTATTCGAACTTGCAAGCAAAATCATTGTTGTACTTGCCTGAAACATGTTTAATTTAGCACTAACGCAAATGTTGAGTACGATACTGTTAATAATGGCTAGAAAGTGTTGAGGCAATACACTATCAAAGAAAGCAGGGTGTTTTCCGAGAAGCGGCCCAAGAGACATATTGCCAGTGCTATCGGGTAGAGTTCTAAAATGTTGATGAGATAAGTTTGGTGTGGTTATGCAATGGTAAACCACAGACATTGAAAAATGGCACTGTAAGCTTTTTACTACGCTGTAGTGGTATAAAGTTTCAAGGCGTCTGAAGATATATAATTAGGCTGGCTTAGCATGGCGATTCCATTAAAATGATTAATGCATTCAAACTACCAAGCAGCAATATCCGCTCTCACAAATGTATTCAGTCATATTTTGTAGTGTGGCAATTGCGCTTTACAGATCAAATGTATGAGACGCCGTAAGAAAGCTCTTTCGGGAGTAATAGTATTTGCAAACAATATTGAAATGGTATATAAGAGATTGAAGTTCGCGCATAAATATAAAAAAGTAATAGGTGGTGGGGTGGTGGGACAAAACGTGCAGTAGAACATGTAATGTTTTGGTCTTGAAACATTTGGGTCTTGTCATTCATATGCTCCATATCAAGCTCAATACCATGAACAAAGCACAAGTAATAAGAGGAACAGTTTTAACAAATTTCTCAAGGGGTTTAATATCAGAGCATATATGGGGGAAGGAATCCAGGGAAACAAAATAAAATCCTTTACAATATGGAAAACATCTGGTACACTGAACATAAATGATTTTCAAGACCAACTGCAGGGCTTGCGTAAAGGAAAGGACAAGTTGTTTGATTTTCAACATTACATAGACACATATTTATGAAACTAGAAAGAACGCTGCCATCTGAAACACTGTAATAGAGAGTCTAAGGTATCGTTCTGAATGCCTCTTCGATGTCATCTTGGAATGGCAAGGTGGGATCATAGAATTAACATATTTTATTTCTGGAGGAAAGAAATAGACCACGTATCAACATAAATTTCCCAGACGACTTTCTGAGCACCACATCAATAGGAGAAACAATACAGAAATGAAATAAAATGGTGGAAGAGATTTCTAACCTGTACATCAAAGGTGGGATTCGTTTTCAGTTGTACTGCCGCTATTAAACGTGTTATTTGAAGGAATGTGTTTGCGTACTGTACCAACAGCTCCCAGACGAAAACCAGTTTTAAATCGATATATGAACATTGCAGCGAAATCAAAATGTTTTTATTGTGATATAGCTTGGTTGGAATAATTTATGTTGAAAATCTTATGAGGAATGATTAATTTTGACACCGCATTAATTACAGTCAGCGAATGTGTACGCTGTATTTGTAGCATGGTTTTCCGGCACAGTGTCGCAGAATGACAGATTTCGCTGGATAGTTATGCGAAAGATCCCCTCGTTTTGACAAAAGAATAGGGAGATGAGAAGCAAGGTGTCAGAAACTACACGGGCGAAACAACGTTATTTATGTTCCCTGGCTTTGTACAAACGAATATTGCCAGTTGTCGCCCTTCCTAGCCAGACCCTTCATGGATGACAGGATTGGACGTTATTTAAACATGGCGGGAGATACTTTTGCAGGCCCATATCCAAATATCCAATGAAAAGATTTATTGTTACGTGGAGAGGTTGTTATCTTATCATCCGAATTTTGTTTTTATAGTTATGGTTTTTCTTGGGATCTTGCGTCCTTGCCAAATAGAGTTAAGAAAAATAGACCAAGTGGCCCCTTACCTCATCTTAGTCATTAAGGCGAGGAACACAATTCTCTCACATGTAGAACAAAAGACCTAACCCTGATTCAGATCAAAATACCTGAGGCGGTCAATGATCTGTTGACCTCAAATCAAACGATGTGTGTGTATGTGTGTGTGTGTGTGTGTGTGTGTGTGTGAGAGAGAGAGAGAGAGAGAGAGAGAGAGAGAGAGAGAGGGAGGGGGCAGACAGACAGACAGACAGACAGACAGACAGACAGATAGATAGATAGATAGATAGATAGATAGATAGATAGATAGATGATGTCAGCATCAAATTCGTGTTCATCGGTGAAACACTTGTTGGTCTTACTACATACATACATAAAGAGTAACCATATTACAAGATGGTTGGACATCCAGTAAAAACAAAACAATATTAAGTAGATCGATCCCACTAAAAAGGTATATCCTATCAAGGGTAAATACTCATGTAGCAATATGAGGAGTGAGTGTGAAAATATGTTACTGTGGTTACCTCCCTTATAACGTTAACGATTAAAATGTCCTAACTTGATGTATGGATTTTCTGCAGTTAACCAAGTTGCTGTTGTTTGCTGTCTGTCTCTCTCTTTCTCTGTTTCTCTCTGTCTCTGTCTCTCTGTCTCTCTCTCTCTCTCTCTCTCTGAAAGAAAGAAAGAAAGAAAGAAAGAAAGAAAGAAAGAAAGAAAGAAAGAAAGAAAGAAAAAAGTAAGAAAGTAACTCTGAGGAGAAATCCTGGTGATGCCATAAATACGTTAGGAGGTATCACTGTACCAATTGTTTTGCCATAGACCTTAATGCTAATATTTGGAGAGATAAATATATTTTCTATCATAATTTAGCGTGCATCTCACACACTGTTATAGAGAACAATGTTAGATTGTCAATTTGATGATGACAAAACCAGGTACTCCATTACATTTAAGAGAGATAACTCTGCTGGAACTAGACAGAGGTATGAGTTATCTAGTCACAACATACTTATTTTCAGTCATGTCTCTCATATTTTCAAAAAATCATAAAAAATACAAAATATGATCTATATAGGAATTAGCATAAATTAACATGTTGCCAAGAGGCTAAACTTTATTTAAAGCCTAACAGAAAGTACAACTCTTACATAATCCACCAAGCATAACTTGTGTTGTTGTTTATTTCTGAATGCAATGGACCCTACACTTTAAGCACCTCCCACCTGGACTTGCGCAGTTGGTACCGTTATACCAGGAAGCGTGCTCTCTCGTAGCAGTGTATACTATTTTAGGTTGGTACAACGTCCATTAAAAATAAATTATTTTACACCTCGAACTCGACATTAACGGGTGTATTTGAGGACAGAACGAGCAAACAGGTAGTAGGAGAAGTATCAGTAGCAGTAGAAGTAGCAGATTCGACAAGATCGTTGGAAGAATTACAGTCTAACATTTGTCTGGGTACAGTGACCTCTAAGCAAAACAAGTTTCAAGATTATGCAATCAAGACTCAAGTTAAAGTTCCCAGCATAGTCATTGTAATAACAGGAAAATCAAGCAAACGTCGTACAAATGAATACCCATAATTGAATATTTAATGGCACCAACGTTCGAGAATGAGTCAAACTTATAAGGCTGATGGTAAAGATCGGCAAACATGGAGAACTTCAAGTTTGGGAAAAGGAGAGGATGCTGTAATGGAAATTCTGACAAAATGAAGAAAAGCAGAAAAGGCAAAGGTATGCCTAATAACATTTCACTTAATGTTGGTAAGCAGAGGCATAAATTAAAGTGCAGAAGAAAGAAACAAAATTATATTAAACTAAAAATATTTTCATATGTGCACAAGAGTTTCCTTGCTACAAAATCTCTGCAATATAACTGGGCTGGATGGCAAAGCTCATCTAATAAGACCAAATTATAGCAACAAAAAAAAAAGAGAAAGCAAGGTCTGAAGAAGGCTGCTGAATTATTGAATATAAACAGCTCTCCCGTCCTTGGCGTATGTTCATCTTTGATTACTGTCAAAAGTTTTTTATCAGTTGAATCTTGACACCAGTCTGGTTTAATTGTCTACGTGAATGTTGCACGGATCAGTTGATTATCTATAAGACAAACAGTATTCCATCGGCCATAAAGATTCAGTGAATGTCTTTCTTATCTCAATAATGTTCGTATCCGTTTCATGTCATGAGGAATTTATATTTTACTTGAAAACACATACTAATTACGTATATTTACATTGTCAATGTGTTAGTAAACTGAAGCCAAATATCAAATGTACTCATCAGTATCGTGTGTTGCCAAGGATTTTGTTTCACATATTGTTCCAACATATAGTGCTTGGCACAGCATACGTTCGGACATATTTTCTCTTATGCGTACATGCGTACTGTCAGTGAGATACGATTCATTGATGATTGTTATTTGGCAAACAATTTTTGAACATTATTTTTTAATGGTTTAAAATAATTGCTAGTCTAAAAATCTTGCATGTATTTTACCATCTTTCTCGATTTAAGGAATTATTTATTAAACGGCTACTGATTATTCACCAAATTTTGTGTTAATTGCAATAATTTGTTATATTTTGCCTCCATATCTTGTCTCTCTGCTCTATTCTAGATGATAATAGCAGGGATTAGGACATGCGGGGCAGACTAGAATTTCGTTATACACTGAACAGCAAAGAGGGTGAACCCTACAAACGTTAAGAAGGTCCGTTTGCGAAAAATAAAGCTGCAAATTTGTTTGCACGACAGGAAATATGGCAAATTTATCTAGCACAAATTAAATAAATTCAGTATTCACATTTTGATGCCAGCGAACTCAATGAAGTTCATGAGGCAGATCTTTTGTTTTACAACACGATACAGTTAAAACACGTAGACGTTATTCACGCACATACAAATACGCGTTAACTGTCGTTGACGTTGCAAGCAGGTGTAATGAAGCAGAACTACTATCAATTAAAACAGCAACTGAAGTTGCATCTGGTCCGAGGAAACGTTTCAAAGACAATCTGAAAGCTGCATTGAAAGCATTCAACATAAACTCCGATTCCGGGGAGCAAACAGCTAGCGATCGAGTCATTTGGTGTTCCTCTGTGCACAAAGGCTCCAAGTTGTGCGAATCGAGGAGTACATCAGCTGCAGATCTGAAGAGGCAAGCCACACAAACACGTGCCATCAACTGTCCTGGAGATGTTCCATTCATCCCCTGTACCTTATGCAAACGAAAATTTCGGGAAAGGGTTGGCCTCATCAGCCACCTGCCACCAAGCCACTCCAAACCTCGGATGACTATGGACGTCCTCGTCGAATCGACGGACGAACAATGGGTGTAATGAAGCAGAACTACTATCAATTAAAATAACAACTGAAGCTGCATCTGCGTTTAAACGAATTTATCAACCTGTTGGTCTACAATAGCTCTAGCTGCTACAGATTGATCCTGGTAATGATGTATTGATACTGTATGATCCCTGACTAAAATCATATCGTCAAAATCAGATGAGGGCATACCGCAATTAATCGCGATCAGGCAATTATTTAACGATTTAATCGAAGCACTTGCTGAACGGTTTTTTAGAAATCAATATGCACAGGAAATATTCCTGATGAAAGTTAAAAAAGACACGAGAACTCGTGAATGGCTTGCAAGACCACCAAGTGTTTATAGTTGCATTAACTATTGTCATTACTCGTGCAAATGCTATGAAACCCATAATCTTGAAAACATATAACAATATATCGACATAACTATTTCTCGAAACAACAATGACTAGGAAATGTGACTAAGATATTTATATAAACCTTATAAACTTGAAAGGGGAAAAAAATAGAGTGCCTGATCCTATTTAGAGTTTAACCACACATAATATTTCCAGTGTGGTAAGATCCACGTGTAGACATGACATCTACAAATTAGATGCAACTGTTCCTCAACGTGCGTTTCCATGTGAACAATTACAAGTAATTCCCGAGACCACACATGTACCACCGCCTTCACTTTACTATTTTCGCGTGTGTGACCAAGACAACTATATATATATATATATATATATATATATATATATATATATATATATATATATATATATATATATATATATATATATATATATATATGTACATGGTAAACTCTCTTTCATTATTGTTTGAATATTGCCACAACATTATTGTGTCACAGTTCGCACAATGATTATTCTGTTGTTTCAGTGTCATGATAAGTTCAGCATTGAAATCAAAGTCGCGTTTTTGTTTTGCCACATTTGTTTATAACTAGCCAATTTCGTTCTTACTACATTATCGAACCTCTCCGGCGGCCTAGTGGTTAGATCGTCCGCCGCGGGAGCGGAAGGTAGTGGGTTTGATCCCCGGCTGAGTCAAACCAAAGACATATAAATGGTACTTACAGCTGCCTCGCATGGCGCTCAGCATTAAGAGGTTAGTGTTAGGACTGGTCGGCCTGGTGTCATGATGCCCCAGTGCTAGACATCACAATAAATTGCCTCACTGCAGTCATCCTAGCCATATGACTGAAAAATTGTTAAAGCTACGTTAAAATCCTAATCAAACAAACAAACAAACCTACTACATCATCGCCATAGCTAGCAATTTATTATTTTCTGTAAAGTATATGATAATCATCCACAGCTGAGATATTCTTCTGACTCGGGACACTGCCAGATAAATTAAATTTGACCATTCAATACGATCATCAATGATCCAAATATTAGTATCCGAAATAGTTAATCCTTGTAATGAATGAATCGTTATATCATATCCTAGCGTCCAGGGAGTTTTGTTCATTGTTAACTCGTTCTCAACAACACTCACGGGAACTAAAACAATATTATTTACCACACGAATTTGTTTACCAATGCAACATGGAATTTCAACGTAGATATTTCGCCGTCGAGCATCTGCAGGGCAATAACACAATGGTACAGGTAGAATTTGAAAACTTTATGTATTGTTGTTGAAGTGTATCGCGAACGATTTATTTTCTTGAAACTATCAATTATTCATAGGCGTTTCAGAATTTATCTTACGCATTATTTCACAACGAATTTATCTGTTTGTAGTCTGATTAATTTCTTAAGCTCTCTTTATTCTTGATCAAGCGCTTTATGATCATTATTAGCTCTTGATAATCTACGAAATCTTTCAGCCATTCATGTGGGGATCATCCAACAAAATGTGGTGGTTGATATTCATAGCCACACATGATAACAGTAGTATGTTATAACTTAGACTTTAAATGTATTTCTCTTCGTTGTATCAGCACTAATAAAATCGAGTAGCAGCAGAGAGGGTGAACCTCACAACTTTTCGAGCGTCGATTCGGAAATCTGAGGCTTCCACCAAATAGTAAAAAAAATGGCGTCTATTCGATAAAATAAGATTTCCTTATATACGCCAACGTCGTTGTCATTCACCCTCTCTGCTGCTGGAACTTTCAGTTCTGGGTTAATAATTCTTTTACGAGTTCAACCAAATATTTGATCGAGTCCTTAGGACGAAAATCCTTTGAAATTGCAAAGCAATTTAGGACTTTATAAACAAACTAATCGCTAACACCTCTTCTTGTAAATCAATCAGATTATTTGACTGGTCGGTGAGTTTGAAATTAATTCTCGTTAACGAATTATTATGGCATCGCATGTAGACAGGATTAATTGGGTTTTCAATAATTAGGAATCCTGGAGGAGCTGTTGGTGCAAATGAATAAAGAATATATCCCTGCTGAGCTTGATTTGATTGTTCTAGATTAATCTGATAGCTTCCTTCGATAACATCACATACTAAATTAAGCGCAATCACTGAGGATATATTCACGTTGAACGGAGCGATATGCCTACCACCGCCATCTGGGTCATTATTATATTTGAGGAGGACAGATGGATCTTGTTTTTGTAGCGCCTTGATATCGGTTTTAACAATTCTTGCTAGTTCATCAGCTTTGTACCCGGGAAACTTGAAATTACGCAGATTGTCCTCTGTGATATTGTAATCGGTTAGGAATCGTTGTTTATTGTCGCTGTTGTCATTAATTATTGTTTGAATAATTAGTTCATAGATATATTCCATATCAGATATAAGTTGATTTATTATTTCAACGTGTTTTTGCGATTTTGTTTTCCGTAGTTGTTCTAGTTGTATTTCATATAATTGTTTAATTTCATTAAAATAACCACGGACGTCAGTTAGCGTAAATGAAATAGTAACAGATGAGTCGGTTGTTCTTTTAATGATAAAATCCCATTGCAATGTGTCTTTGTTGGTAAATATAAATCTATCGGCGATTCTTCCTTTTCTTATATCAGATAAATTATCTCGATAACTGGGATTGATTTCATGATATGATTGTACGTCCGTGGTTAAGTCGGTGGCGGATTTTTCCGGTGGTTTTTCAGGCCATCCTAACACTGTTCTTAACGAGCTGTTATATATATCTACAATGTATCCCTCTGTGCTTATTTCGATCGACGACGACAGCGTCGGTTGATGAAGATTAATAGCTATTTTTGATTCTTTTCCAGTGATTGATTTTATTCTACGCTGAATTTCAGCATTGATTTGCTTAATTTGGTACGACCCAGTTGGTAACGAAACAGTTTCCCACTCTGGAGTACCATCGGGTTTATTCTTATACGAGAACACCAGTGCGTTATTGGGTTGCTGACCGCCAAATGCAACCGATCTGATATTAGGCCAGCTATGATATACTCGTAATTTTGCCAGCGCGATCTCACGCACTGGAATCGGAGAAGGGAAGTTCACACTAAATTCAGGACTCGTTGATGTTATTGATATCATGCTTGTTTGTACTGGGTTCGTGTTCTCCACTATTTGTTGAAGTAATTCCATCGGTGTTGTCATTGTTATTATATTCATGATTTATTTCTAATTTTGGTATCGAGGAATCATAAATACTGACCATCACTGAGAACTCACAATCTGGTATGGTTGAGATTATTGAGATCATTCTGGTTTTTTTTGGGTTTGTGTTTTCCAATTCCATCGGTGTTGTCATTGTTATTATATTCATGTTGTTGCTCTAATTTTGATATCGCTGAATCAAAAATACTGACCATCGCTGAGAATTCACTATCTGATATAATTGTATTATCGAGTGACGATGATATCATCAATGATAATTGCGAATATGCGGTTGATGCAATATGAAATTGAAGTAAGTAATTCTGCAGTTTACTCTGGCTGCATGATGATATCTTTTTTGCTATCCCGGTTGATATACCCCCGATTGTAGCCACCGCAGAAATGCAAATTGGAACTACGACCGGGTGCAATCATTATAACCGATGCAAGTATTATTCCGGCGCCAGCGAGAACGCTTGACACCGAGTACATAGTAATATCAATTGCGGTGATTCTTCGTCGGTATTTTTTTATTTTTATTTGATACTCCTCGGCGAGGGTTTTGAGTCTAGTCTGAAATTCTCTGACCTGATCATAGCGACATTGCGTTGATGAAATCATTTTTATTTTAAAAACACTAGTGTTTTCAATTATTTGTCATCGTTAGCGGGAATTGCTAGTACTTCAGCCGGAAAAATGATATACGAGTTCTAAACACCAGTGTATTGTTGATCTAATTGTACTATCAACCGCGACAATCTCAAATTCTTCTTTACCATTGATAATTACTGTCGCGGTGCCACCAAAGTAGGTTTTACCTTTCACGATGATATCAAATTGCTTGGTAGAGACTAACGTTATCCTGTAGATACCACTGGACCCCTCCCCGATATCGATTGGCAATCTAACACTAGATTCTTTTACCCAATCAAAGGTCCCATAATCGACCGTATACACGATATTTTCAATGCTTCCGTGTGGATGCGGAATCTTTACCTTTTCAAAGGTTTCTTTTAGTTTAAGAATATCATTATACATTTCGAGGTAATTTGTCTTGATTTCGTTAGTATTTATCGTCCTCAACCTCTCTTTGTTAAAAAAGAACGAAATCAAAAGGTATTTAAATTCATTGAGTTCTTTTAGTTTAAGAATATCATTATACATTTCGAGATAGTTTACACGGACTTCGGTGTCAAGCATCATCCTCCCATCCCTCTTGCTAAAAAAGAATGAAATCAGAAGGTTTGTGAGTCCAAGCTGTGTTTGGTTTTCAATATACCAGTCGATGTTCGAAAATTTTGTCGTGATATCCTTGGGTTTACTACCCTCAAAGAACTTATTAACAAACTCGTTGGTGAGTTTTTGTTCGTCAATAGCGCTTTTAACTTCAGCGAGAGTCATGCCTGTCAACGATGTGGTTTCAGATTCATCACGTGTTCTCCCAAAAAATTTATCAACGATGGTATTAAGTGTTGTTTGTCTCACCATAAACCTAATAATATCGTTGAGAGTCATCGTAGATGTAGCCGGGACACCAAAGAAATTATTAGCGACGTAGGCATTGTGAGTATGCCTGATAATAAACTCGCTGATTTCAGCGAGAGTCGAGTCTGCCACAGGTGGGGATCCAAAAAACCTAACAATGACGTCGTTAATGGGTTTTTGATCTTCTTTTAGTTTAAAAATCTCGAGATAATTTGCCTTGATTTCTGAAGCAGTCATCATCCTTCCAGCTTCCTTGTTAGCGAAGAATGAATTCAACAAGTCTTTAATTTCAGCGAGAGTCATGCCAACCACAAGCGGGGTTCCAAAGAATTTATGTACGACATTTTTGCGAAAATTATTATAACCTCGTATAAGATCATTCAGCTCACGTTCGTTGGTAGCAATCGCGTCGGTGATCGTAGAAATAAGATTACCAGGTTTAAGTTGTCCACCGTTGGAATAAAGCGCAATAGAGTTTTCAGCGGCATCGCTCTGCCGTATCAAAATGTCATTCACGGATATATTACTGCTTTTCAATTTACCCTGTTTGTCTTGAAATACAACTAATTCGTTCGGGTCAACATCTATTAAATTTAACATCTCAGCGATTTCATCTTCAATTATTTTTTTTACATCCTCGATAGAACCCGCAGACGTTTCCTCGGTGGGTTCCAACATTGACAGAGATTGTCCCCAAATATCAATCATTATTGTTAGCGTAACTTGTGTTTTCAATTTATTGATCCTTGTAATTTCCCACTCGTGTATTCGTTTACAACCTGATGAGGTGGTTTCCACGGAGATCCAAAGGATTTTAATGAAATCTCTGCGAGGACATTTAATACTTCACGGCCGCATATCGGTGGATCATTTAATTGTTGTGTTGGCAGCGTGGAATAAAAAATCGGAAACTCTTTGAGTTTCGTCGAAGAATTTATATACCGCATGAACTCTTTCGGTGGGGCTAGCCCATATGAATCGAAATAGACAATCCCACGTGGATCAATCGCGTATGCAACCCAGTGAGTTCCCGATCCGCTGCTGTTATCAAGATTGATAATACCGGTTTCAACGTTATTTGGTTTTCTTGGTAACTGATCTCTCATAAAAACCCCTCTGAAGTTTTTTATCGCTAGTTTTTTAGTAGCATCAATTAAATCAAAATTGGACATAGGAACCATAGGTTCGGAAATCGAAGATTTTTCAATTAATAAACCGTTCCTGGTATTCTTCTTAGACCCGATCCGTTCACGGATTTCCCGCTGTACCATGAATACGGGGTTCCTGGTAGGTACAACCCCTTTCCCTTTTTTTTATATCCTTTCCCAGTTGCCTTTTTCAACGCCATCCCTGCCGCGGTACCAACGGCTCCCAACGCTGCCGCTTTCGCCACCGCTGGGGCAGCCGCTGCAATCAATGCTGGTATTGCGGCTAACAATGGAAATATACCACCTGATTTTATCATGTTCGCGACTGCGGCTTTTGAAAATTCTATTTGAACTCCTCGCTTATTTTTCATTGCATCATTGAAATGTTTTATTTGACGATCCGTTAATGATATTTTATGTGTACCGCCGGACATCTGCGCTGGTTTTAACGTTATTGTTGTTCCACATTCTTTAGCGGATTTTGATCGCAATTTCTTGACCTGACCATCAGTCAGCTTGACACTAACAATACTATATGGCATTTTATTGTAAAACACATTTATGCTTTCAATTGATCTAATTGTGAAAATCGTTTACGATTTCAATCATAGATTTTCCACTGGTGCATCAACGAGTCTCATTCGTCCGCCAGCCCCTTCTAACAACATTGATTTGTCGCTGAGAATAACAGCAACCGCTCTATAATCAACACCACCAGGATCTATACGAGCCCTAAAATGTATGTCAACAACGGATTGCCTTGTTAAATCAAGATGTTCCAGTGAAAAGTAATAAATTGGATACAAGTTCTTAAAATCGAGTTG
Source organism: Unio pictorum (assembly GCA_030141615.1). NCBI lineage: Eukaryota > Metazoa > Mollusca > Bivalvia > Unionida > Unionidae > Unio > Unio pictorum. The sequence continues at coordinate 5,265,693 of JARLTB010000221.1, forward strand.
CGATATTTGCAAACCGGTATCAACATTTTGATCACGACCCATATATGACAGCATCCGATGATACACACGTGCTATTTGGTTGTTTCCGTAATTAAGCTGTATATCCTCAGATGGTTCTTGTTGTCCGTTTATTCTCAGTGAAACCTCACTTACCCCTAACCGATCAAATATCATATGACTGCGTTCTTGGGAACCTAATCGATTCCTATTCTGCAGCGCTATAAATATATGACGTGGAGCTGAAACGCCTTGTTTTGATGCCAGGTGCCATGTAAATGTACCATTAACATTATCCTCTTTAGCATCAGTCGTTGTTGTTAGCCAACTTAGCAATGATTTACCACCGGTTTCCATAAATGAGAGCAGCCGCTCTTCCGTGGTAATTGATGGAGTCATTACTGGCATCCATAATACTATTTTACTCAAAATAACTTTACCTTCATCGGCACCAGTACGCCAAATTGCATCATTGTCATTGCCTTTTCGCACTAATGCGATTGTGTGTTTGGCTCCATAGATGACTTTTCTTACATTTCTGCAGAATCCAAATATATGATGGAGTGGAATTGCACACGAAAACTTTTTCTCTTGTTCTTGCAATGCTAATTTTCGTGTTGCAAATCCTAAATTGAAATTACCATTAACGCCTCCAAGAATATCAAACGCAGCTCCGGGTCTAGCTCGACGTTCTGGATTAGTTGCTTCTCGTTGATTATCAACTGAAGTGTCTTGCGGTGTTAACACTTTAATGTATTGAAGGTGGTCAGCGTTATCAGAGGTATCCTTTGCAAACATCATAGATGGACCAGCCGATCTTGTATAATCATCGGAGTATCACGCTAGCCCGATTATTGTTGTTGCAACATCAACTTCACGGTCTATTGATTCAATTTCTTTTCCATCAATGAGATATCTTGCACTTTCAAATAACGCCATTATACCATTGTTGACGAAACCAACTCGGATATTTGAATCATTTGCATATGGGGTATCAGCTGCAACATTTGTTACAAGTTTTCCTTCTACTTCAATAAATGCTTCACATGGCAAAAAGTATTTACTGGTATGTTGAACTTGAAGTTCAATTCGCGATCGTAGGTCGGGTTGTATTGCATGATAGGAATAGTATTGATAATCGCGGACGGAATCATCTTTGCGCACTGGGGCTTCCATATCTAACGCGGGATCAGCTGTTCGTTTAAACATTTATAACATTACTAGCGTTTTCAATTGGTGAATTGCAAAGCAATAATCATCGTCGTTGAAAATTCTTCGAATTTCTTTTTTGTTTCAAACCACTTCCTGCTATCGCGTTCATGATAGCGCTATCTGTTACCGGTGGTGACGAAGTCAATTGCGCTAGTTTTTCTTCCACTGCACTATTTATTGCTTTGCTGATTTTTGCAGGCATCACTGTAGTTGATGGCAGCACCACTGACGAAGTCATTCCTGGTTTCTTTCGCACCAATGATGCTATTTTATCTTTCGCGGCAGAAAATGCCTTTCCGGCAAGATTTCCAACGAAATTGATTCCCTTATCACGGATAGCATCAATGGCTTTCATTGATAATTGTTTAGCTAACGGCGCCACCTTGGGAGCCATTCTTGTAAATAACCCCGCAATGGTATTGCCGAAACCATCTCCGTAATATGGTCTATAAACAGGCAATCGTGAGTTCACCACGTAGACGCTTACTGGTTTATCATGATTGTAGTGTATAATCATCTTGTTATAAAACTAGTAGTTTTTCAATTAATGATCAATCGCTTACATCCATTGGATTTTCATCATCAATGACGTTGTCATCGTTGTGATTTTCAACTAATTCAGCAATAAGTTCTCGATATACATCAATGTCCATGATACCGCCGGCAAATAATCGTCTACAGATATCAGCTGCTTCATTAATTACTTCCGGTGAATTATTTCCGGCTCGTTTCCCTCCGATGAGAACCTCTAACCTTGATATATCACTGAGAATGTTACCAGGGCATGTCACGGTAGAGTCAAAGACTCCAGCGTTGAAATCCTTTAGATTTCCAATCGAATATCCTTTTCCGCTTGTTTTCTCAGTTGTACCAGTTTCATCATACTCTTCAATTCCCTTTCTAAATTCTTTATATCCCAATTCTCTTTTATTTAAACGGCCAACCCCCATATTCGTTTTATACAACCAATCAGCCCATTCATCTCGGCTTATTCTACTGTTCTTATACTCGTCTTTTAAAAAGTTTTTTCTGGAATGAAAGCTTTGGGCGGCAAAATTACCAAAAATCTTATAATGTTCGGGTTTTATTAATTGAGGTCGTTTGATTTCTGCTATAGCTCCTTCGGTGAGTTTGTCTATAAAGGAAACACCTCTTGGGGTGACGACATCAACAGGTTGTGGTTCAGGTGTGAAAACTCTTTGAGTTTCAGGTGCAGAATCATCAATATCAGCTAATCGTTCATATTCGCGCTGAGTTTTTATATCACTGGATAACTGTTGTATCCCTGCGCGTGTTTGTCCGGTCTCTGCTGCTATCTTTTCAAGCACACCAAGAACAGGCACTTCTCGTCGCTTGCCTTCCTTAGGAATATCTCCGTATATTGCTCGTTCAGTTGCTGTTTTCACATCTTTGGTCGCACTTGTTATCGGAGTAAACAGTTGTTCACTTGACACAGAAAAGTCAGTCTGCGCTTGTTGTCGTTGTTGAAGTTTCTCGCGAAGTCTGTCTCGAACCGGTATAAACTTTTTAATTGCTGCTAGCCGCTCTCGGGCTAATTTAGTTGTAAGTGATTCACCTACCATATATTGTTTGTGAACTAAATTTTCAAATGTAAAACCCTTTGGGTTTCCATCACAATTAAATAACTTAGTTATTAAATAATGTACCATCAAGCTAACGTATCCATCTTCAACAGGGTTAAACTGTACGACGCTATCCGTGAATGTTTCAGAAATAACATCGCTGGGGGTTTCAGAATTGTAATATCTGAGAACGGTGATGAACGATTTGTGTTAACGACGCGGCAACAAGAACAACTACGTAAAAATGGAGGCGTCGCGGTGATTACTTGCTACTACGACCAGATCATCCATTATGCACATAACTGCATGGGCAGGTCCAAACTGCTGAGTATTCTTTCAGGAGAAAATCCCATGTAAGTGTTACAAAAAACGCTAAAAAAAAATAAATAAATTATTTACATTATTTACGAAAGCCTATTTTTTTTTTAGTAACACCCACGTGGTTAAGATACGGGTTTTTCCTCGTTTAACATTTTTCTAAGATCACGAACCTTAGAACTAATTTCAGCTCGTTTTTGATACTCTTGGCCGAGCTTTTGACGTATTGCTTCAACGGTGCTAAATAGCGTTATGAATACATTAATGTCGTTACCGTACAAACAAGCATTGATGGATTTTTGAATTCCTTTCACGAGCCTGTACATCCTAGGTAAAACATAACGACCCTTACTAGACTGATATTCAATATCTTCATATTCCGAGGTAATCCTGTCACAGTCGAGACTTTCAGATAATAATACCCCTTTATTATTTAAATTTGAGATTTCAGCAATTATAGCATTTACATCATTGATATCCATTATTTATAGTTTTATATAAATATAGTATACTGTATCTCTAATTATTAAAAAAAAACAAAACAAAAAACACTCATTTGGCAATCTCGCTGGCGCCCTATGACGTCAGAGAGACCCAGAGGTTTACGACAACACATCTTTGGAACTCCTTGGTTGCCTTCGCATCCAAGTAAGCCCAAGGGGACCCGAAACATACATCTCCGGCGGGAGGCCTAAGGTGGCAAACGCCATCTTAGACCGCCCAGAAGATATGCTTGGGGTGACGTCACAACATGTACTTAATTAAGGATGGATATATTCAATGAAACGATGATGGAATTTGTGATGTAATGATGTGGGCGTGGTAAACCAAACCAACATGGCAACCCATGAAATCGAATTCATGGTTGCATGAGTTGGAAAAAAACACCAACCCACGCTACCGAGAATGCGATAGCATGAGTTACAATGTTGGTTTGGCTGAGGGGGATCGCCCCTCTCCCCCAATTAATAGAAAAAACATCTTCCGTTTCGCCATCAAATAATGTATCTGCTATGGGGACCGAACACGTAGTTGATAGATCTATGTTTACAAGACAAACACGATACCATTACACCACGGGATAGTCATACAGAATAGAGATTTTTTAATATATATATCTTCTGATATACTTAACAATAAGAGATTTTTAAAATAGACAATTTTATGCTGCAACAATGAGAAATATTTTAAACAAAATAATACTGTTGTTAAATAAAACATTTTACTCTGTTATAATCCTCTAGATAAAATACATTCACAAAGAGCTGTATACAAGGAATTTTAACCACGCCCACCTACTTCAATGAATAGAAAACACTCGCGTTCCGGCTGAGCGAACATAGGTAATGCGTTAGATTATAAAGAATTTTTGTACTGAAAAGAACGAGTTAGCTGTCTGCTTTACTGCTAGTCCACCCACCCCCACACATGAGATATGTAGATAAATAAAAAATTTTTTACTGAAAAGAACGAGTTAGCTTAAATAAATAATACAGTTTTAGCCCACAAGCGACAATAAAAAGTTTTATTCTCTATCGATCTCCATTACAGTCACGTGGGCACGCCTAGTCAAGTACAGGTAATATAGCAGGCGACAAATTCCTTTGACGTCATAATACAAGGGAACTTAGTAGGTAGAGTGTTTTGAGTGGTTGGATTTGTCCATGGGGATTTATCTCCCTTGAATCGTTTCAGGTGTATACGAATCTTACTTTATGACCATTTTTTTTAGACAGAGATGTTTTAATTAAATTTTGTGCAACAAATCGAATTGAAGGCACGCAAATGTCAAAGTATCTACTGGCTTCGTTTATCGAATGAAAGATTCTCTCCTCGCTGGTTTCTAAATCAAACGATTTAACTCCCCTAGGACGTTTTGCATATTTACCTGTTCCACCTAATTTTGCATTCAGACTTTGTGAGACGGCTTGAAGATTCTCAAGACAATTATCAGTCTTCACGCCATTTATGTGATCAATCACAAATCCGTCTTCGATTAATCCGTTATGACATTCAAAAATAATTCTGTGACAAAGATATGTTTTATTTCTAGCACTAAACAACAAATAACCCATATTATTCAGATATCCAACCGTTTTTTTTAGTCTGCGGTGCCTGACAACACCATCACTAGAGGCTTCGTAATTAACAAGCACTGGATGAGGTCTGAAATCTTGGCTCATTTGTATAATAATACTATTTGTCTAATTTATTATAAACCTCTTGATATAATCTTGCGGGGTTTTGATGATTTTGTCCTTGATTTTATCAAGGACGGAGTCATTGATTCGTTTGTCATAATAGCGTTTTAGTTCCCTGTATCGTTTACCCCCACAAGCAAGACACAACTGCGATTTTCCCCTTACCCCAACCCCACATTGGAGGCATGGGAGAGGACCTTTTGAACCGTTTCTCACACTTTGCATATGATACCCACAGAATTCGCTTCTGCATGATTTGTTACACGGGGTTGTTGATCCAATCATAAGCCACTTGCAGTGATTCATTATACTATATTTTTCTATTTAAATACTTGTTTTAATTATAACATGGAGGAGTTCCAAAGATTATCGAAAATTAAGCCCTGGAAAAATACTAAATTCAATCTTGCTAGGGAGTTCCAAAGATTATCGAAAATTAAGCCCTGGAAAAATACTAAATTCAATCTTGCTAGGGAGTTCCAAAGATTATCGAAAATTAAGCACTGGAAAAATACTAAATTCAATCTTGATAGAGTCTCTGATACACCAAAACGTCTAATCGGTGATAGAACTATACTCGGTAAAATCAGGGAGTGTTTTAATGAATTCTACCGAGACGGTGCAGCATACTGTTGGTCGACATTTCGAATTATCAACAACATCGAAGATGTCGGTGTCAATGTACCCATCATCGATGCTACTATGAACGATAAAAGAGCAGCTGAGATAATTTCACACCTTGGCGTAAAATCCAAAGGTGGAAATCCAAAGGTGGAAATCCAAAAGATTTCAAGCAAAGCAATTCCCAAACAAAGCAATTCCCAACAAAAGTATTTTTTCAGAATAAAATTCATTATCGAAGTCGAAGGCAAATGGATAATCAGGGATAAATTTGAACCAATCCTCAAGGATAAAAAAACTGTCATTGTAAGTAGAGATTCCAAACCAGGAATTCTAACTGGAATTGACAAACCATACTACGAGAGATCTTATCCCGTAACAGCAATCGTTTATGGAATATATCCGTTAAATGATAAACCAGATATCGCAAAACTAGCTCCTATGAAATATTCACCGTTGACTTCGTCAAGGCTCAATTGTGTAGCAACACGGGTAATGGAACACTTCACAAATGCATCCCGAGGAAATAAACTAACTGATCTGCGACGTAGGAAAATAACAGAATGGGAACTGACAGTGAAACAGCACGGTGCAAAGATTTCTGATATAGCTAAATTAGAGACATTATTAAAATTCCCAATATCAGTAACGACAATAACCGGGGAAGTATTACACGAACCGAAATATAGATTACAAGGAGCACCAATACAAATTATTGATCATAACGAACACGCGTGGACACCTGCGGTAACAATATTTCCACGAGAACGAATCGTGAGATATATCCCCCCGGAATTTTCCGGGGATGTTTTCTATGAAGAGAAATTATTTGATGCTATTCATGCGTTGTGTAAAGAGGACCCTGTGTCAGTGTAGTTACTTAGCAGTGCTGGTTCCGAATCAGGATTCGATCAATTTGTAAGACCAAATGGTGAATTATATCGCGTTGAAGAATTAGATAACAGAATGAGAAAAATCGCTAATGATTTTTCACCAGAGAGTTTCCATGAAAAACTACTCACGGATAGTTTTACTATTTCTTCAGTGGTAGCTCACTTCGCAAGAGAAAAAAACTCCTGGCGTCCAACACGAAGTGATTTTCTCGAGGACGTTAAATTGAGTTGCATCGAATTTGGTCATGGAGGACTGTGGAATACAAAATACCATCGTGACAGTATGATTTCAATTGATATATCCGCGTGTTATCCTGGAAGTTTTCTCGGGTATGGAGAATGTAGTAACTATTTTAAACGATTTGGACACCCCACGCATGAAATGACTCGTGTTGCGATTAATGGACCATTACCTGATTTTGATTTAACCGGATTCGCTCGTGTGATATCATTTGAACTCGCTACAGGGTTACATCCGTGTAGTTATGTTTGGCTCGGTAGACACCTATCTGAAAAGGCCTGGATGCCAATAGTGTTACTACGATATATGATTGATTGTGGCATGCTGATATCGTTGATTGTTTCCGAAGCTATTATATGCTATCGAGCTCAGAAAGAAGTTTGGCTACCACAACCCGATCTAGATCGTATAATTAGCGAATTGCGAAAACAGTTTCCAGATGGAAATTCTTCGAATTTCAGCGAGGAAGAAGTCATGAATTGGTCTAAAAAGTTATTTGAAATTAAAAAAGAACAAGCAAAGGATTTTGGACGAAGAATAATCGGTAAATTTACCCAGGGTGGAAGATACGACAATGCAAAATTTTCCTCGCGGTTGATCATAGACGTCGCTGAATACGATTTTCTTGTAACGGATTTAACGAAACAGGGAAAACTTGTATCCCGTAAGGATGCTTTTCTATCCAATGGTGAGAAATTGGGTACGGTTGTTACCTACTGTGATGGATATAATTCCCAATACACACATTTGAGAAGTTCTATGCTAGCTTATGCTTCTATCAATTTATTTTCGATGATAAATAGATTTCCTAATACCGCGGTTAGAGTAGCTACTGATTCGATGTATATACACAATAAATACAAATCAGATGTAGCTAAATTCACATCCCAGGAGGAAGCGTGGGGATGTTGGAGATATAAAAAGGAGACGCTACATGAGTATTGTGAATCGGCAGATGTTACCATGTATGAAAAGTACTTAAAATGTGATGAGATTCAATCAGAATTTTCTAATGCACCACCGGTATCTGATCCAATATGTAGATACAAGACAGTTTATTTAAACGGTTGTGGTGGGTCAGGAAAGACAACTCGTGCAATTGAATTATATCGTCGGAAAAATCCTACGGATTTCACAAACATGATTGTGTTAACACCGACTCACAGACTCGCCAGAGAGATGATACAGCGAGGGGTAAATGCCTGTACTTATCATAGTTTCTTTCGATGGAAAGGCGATGAATGGACCCCTGATCGAATGGGTGATAAATTCATTCCTGAAATCATAATTTGGGATGAAATATGCACGGTATCGTTGAGAGTATTACAAACATTTCTCGAGTGGTTGTTAAACAAAAACACAAAAGTCGTCATGTGCGGTGATCACGGCCAACCACCACCATTTGTCGGTGGATCTCCACATGAATGGCTAAAGGGTTCTGTAGACTATTATGAAGAAATTAATACCGACCATAGATCACTTGATGAACAATTACGCGAGTTCAAAGCACTGATTAGATTACAACCGGATAAAATCCAATGCGAAATAGCGCGTGAAATAATTTCAGAAACTCCCATGAATGATTTCTGGGAAACGTGGAGACCAAATGATTTGATAGTAGCAAGTAGAAAAATAGTCAGAGACACACTTCAGATGAAGTTATTTGAAACGCATAAAGAAAAATTTGCAACACTTCCAGTACCGTTGTGTTATAGGCCTTCGGATACACGAAAGCAGAATATTGAAGTTGATATTCCAGGGAAGAGTGAAAAGCAGATTCTCGTGTTAAATGATATTGTGCTTGTTGATATCAGCGTCGTCGAAAATGCATTGCGTGCTAATAAATCCCCATGGACGCTAGGATACGCAGCGACGATACATTCTTCACAGGGATTAACTATATCAGATACAATTGTTTGGATGGTAGATAATCGCATCGAATGGTCGAATTTAGTCTATCTCGCAGTATCCAGAGTACGAAGAATAAATCAGCTTCGAAGAATTGTCGTTGGCGAAGCCAGTGGCGATGATAATGACACCACAATAAATGATATTGATGTTAGCATCATTAATAAAAAACTCTCCGGTTACAAACAACAGGACAAAAAAAAACAACGAGAATTTGATATTGATGCTGAATTAATAATTACGCTGAAACAACAACAGAATAATCACTGCGCGAGTTGCAATTGTATAATGCGTTGGCAGTATTCGGATAAAGATCCTCGCCAATTCACCGTAGACAGAAAAAATAACAGTCTCGGTCATGTCAGAAATAATGTGATGTTGACTTGTCTTGAGTGCAATAGACGCAACGGTGCTAGTTAAGACCATGCGGTGGCAATTGAGTATCCTCGGGAATTACCTGTAGTTGTTGTCGAGTAAAACCCCGCTGAGGGGCAGTTGAATCCAGTTTATAGACTGGAGGTCTACCAGTTGATCGTGTTATACTAGATATCTTGTGTGCAGTGACGCTCCAAATAGGATCGGTAGCCCTTTTTCTGCCACCTTCAAGCTCTCCTGGTTCGTATAAGTACCTCACAATGACATTACTACCAAGAATTGGTTCGGAAACGCTAGCGTTTCTAGAAAAATCTTTTTGTGGTTGTACGGGTATAGACTTCTTTTTAATAGCGTTCCTAGGTTTCATGTTGATTGTTCTAGTGATCTCATTATTCAGTGCGGTAATCACAGCTGGTAACCTTTTGACCCATTCACGGGATCGCTTTTCTTGAATGAATTCTTTTGCGTATTGATATCCAAATAACCGCTCAGCAATCGTCCGATTAAATCGTTCGACAATGGCCTGATCGCGATGTAGCGCAGTATGCCCTCGTCGTATGGTGACATTATGATTTTTCATTGTAGATAGAACCGCACCCTGAAATTCCTTTCCAGGATCAACCTGCAATAGATTTGGCCAGTGCAGAGGACCTCGTCGATAAATCCTTTCAAATGCAGAAGCAACTTCAGTGGCTGATTTTGTTTTTAACGGTTCTGCTTCCTTGTATCGACTTGCAATATCAACTACGGTTAACGCATATTTGTAACCACGATCATGTGGCAAAAATAATATATCAGCCTGATGAACTTCATTAGGAGCAGTCACATCAAAATGCGAGAATTGAATTTGTTTAGGCGGTGGTAGATAAATTTGCCATAGTGCCTGTTTGGATAACCAATCCTCCGCTGTAGTTTTTTTCACTTTTGCAGCGCTAGCGAGTTTATGGACTGCTGATTTACCCCTCCAGTATCCTCTTGGGGAATAATAAATCGATTCCATATTAAAATGCTAGCATTTTCAATTACCAGCACCCATCATCAATTTGCCTTTCATAGCTGATTTTACCAACCACGAAGCCAACTTTTCTTTAAAAGATTTATCAGGAATAGCATTTAACGCATGAATTAATTTCACATCCGCGAGATGCCTGTTTTGTAGATTGCTGCTTTTATATGCAACATCATGAGCATGACACGCCTTATCAATAGCGTTTATCGGATACTCGCCGGATCGAGGTTGATTTTGATCATCAAGTCTGATATCTAATCGTGTTCCGGGACCACAGTAGCTATATCCTGGAAGGTGCTTTTCTCCGGGGTACTTTGCCCATGGGGTTCCAGGGAGCTTTGCCAATTTGGCTGCGATATCACCTCCTCGTTTTTTTTAAAAACATCTCCGGATTGTAAAATCTTTGATTTTGTAGAAATAAATCTAAACTTTTTTATACCACATGTTGCACATCTACCAGTTAGTGCTGATCTATTATTTTTAGTTGTAACCGTCGTCACATCATTTGTGCTAGTACGCGTTTTACACTTCACACAATATAGATCCATAATTTATGTATAGAGATATGAATATAATTGATTTTTCAGCGACTAAAATAAGAGAACCAGTTAAGCATCATGCAGCGCTACCAAACTCTATCCGTGCAATTATAATCGGGCCATCTGGATCCGGCAAGACTCAATTGTTGCTCAATTTAATAATGAGATGGATGAAGTGGGATAAGTTGTATTTAATTGCTCCTAGCGTAGATGATCAACGATGCTATGAAGTGTTAAAGGATTTTAACGAGAATGCATCAGAAATTAAAGGTGAGAATACCATTGATTTTATAACTGATATTGACGAGGCGCCATCCGTGGATGACCTTGATGGGAGCATTAACAATTTAGTCGTATACGACGATGTGATGTTAGACAATCAAAAAAACCCAGCTAGAATATTTTCCAGAGGCAGGCATAAAAACACTGACGTGATATATGTCACTCAACGATACACTCAGATTCCAAAAGTGATTAGAGACAACTGTAACTTACTGTGTGTATTTAACGGCGTTGATACTCATACGCTTCGAAATATTTGGCAGACATGGTGCTCTGATATGGACTTCAATCAATTTAAAAATTTCTTTAGTAACGCTCAGTCGAATCCGCACGGATTTATAACAATAAATTTACATGATCCTCGGACACGATATCGTATCGGACTCGATCAAATATTTGGTTGAACTCGTAAAAGAATTATTATCCCAGAACTGAAAGTTCCAGCAGCAGAGAGGGTGAATGACAACGACGTTGGCGTATATAAGGAAATCTTATTTTATCGAATAGACGCCATTTTTTTTACTATTTGGTGGAAGCCTCAGATTTCCGAATCGACGCTCGAAAAGTTGTGAGGTTCACCCTCTCTGCTGCTCGAGTACATCAAATTATAATTAATCTTGTACAATGTCTTTTCATGATCATAGAATCCTCCTTGTGTACATTTACTAACTATTTCTCTGCCAAGATCTTTTATGATTTTATTCTCAAAATGATTTATATCAGGATTTTCGTCAAGAACATATATTTTTGTTGTGACACCCAAACTTGTGATGTCGTGATATACTTTCTTGCCTTACATTCAACATTATCAATATTTTACATCAAACTTATATCGTAATGGATCTACTGGAGCTGCAACCGCGTTCGCTAAAATGGTTTCCAAACTAAAAGCGAAAGTCAGTTGAATGTCTTCGAAATTCGAATGACTCAATGCATGCAAATCCAGTTATGTCAAAATCTGGTAAGGGTCCGTTTATCACAACTCTTATCTTCTCGTGTGTTGGATGTGACAATCTCTTAAAATATGCAGAACCCTTTCCCATTCCAAGAAAACATCCGGGATAACATGCGACCATATCAACCGAGATAACATCCTTATAGTCGTATTTAGTATTCCACTATCCGCCGTGTCCGTATTTCACACAACTCCGTTGTATATCTTCAAGAAATTCCAACCTTGTTGGTTTCCATGAAGTTTCCTTTTGAGCAAAATGATGAGCAAGTGACGGAATGGTAAATCAATTACCCAGTAATTGTTCAACATCTTCGGTATATTTCGATGCAAGATTTTTCATTCTTCATACAGATATTATGTACGATAAATATCGTAATTAGGTCGTATAAATATAAATATAAATATGTATAAATATCTCCATTAGGTCGTTTGTTTGTTTGATTAGAATTTTTAACGTACCTTTAACAATTTTTCAGTCATATCGCTACGATGTCTGCATTGAGGCAGTTTATAGTGATGTCTAGCACTGAGGCATCATGCCGCAGACATGTAGCATGATGTCCCATCCAGTCACATTATCCTGACACCAGGCCGACCAGTCCTAACACTAACCTCTTAATGCTGAGCGTCAAGTGAGGCAGCTGTTAGTACCATTTTTGTAAGTCTTTGGTATGACTCGGCCGGGGATCGAACCCACGACCTCCCGCTTCCGCGGCGAACGCTCTAACCACTAGGCCACCGGAGCGGTTACCATTAGGTCGTATAAATATAAATGTAAATATGTATAAATATCTCCATTAGGTCGTATAAATATAAATGTAAATATGTATAAATATCTCCATTAGGTCGTATAAATATAAATGTAAATATGTATAAATATCTCCATTAGGTCCTATAAATATAAATGTAAATATGTATAAATATCTCTATTAGGTCGTATAAATATAAATGTAAATATGTATAAATATCTCCATTAGGTCGTATAAATATAAATGTAAATATGTATAAATATCTCCATTAGGTCGTACACATTGATCATAGTTTCCATTATCGGAACTTTGCAAACCGCCACACATATGCAGGATCACTCTTACTGATATTTGTAATAAAATCAAACATATCACCGTCATAGAATTTAACTGTTCGATTTCGTAGAAAGTGTTATATCTGAAGTCTACGCGTGTGAGCTGTGATCAATAAACTCGATCGATATTCCACGAATTTTTAAAATATATTTTGAATCGTACAAAACTCTACGGTTAATGTCATCACTCTTATTGGAAATCTTAATACTTTTTCCAGTTCACCGAAGCCTTTTGATAGACACTCTGATATCCGTAACTATTTCTGTCCACTCGTATATTTCTTACGTCTTAGATCCGTTAAAGCATGTCCACCTATTGTGTTTTTGAAGTTCTCTGTAACTCGCTCAACTACACAAGTTAGCCTTGCCAGTTTCATCGGTTGGCAATTATCAACGCTATATTTATCAATCAGAGGATGTATCGCATAAGCAACTGTAGTCACGTGATACGCTCGTTCATAATAAGGTCTGTCAATACAAGTCAACATTCCTGGTTTGAAATTTTATTTAACTTTAAAATATCCCCAGTGTGTAATGTAATCGAACAGGTTTGTCACGGATAATCCAAGTATCGTTTACTTCCGCAATCAACTTTACTATAAAACATATATTTGATTGCCGAGATAATTAGTAATGGTCACCGTTCGTTGGTCATTCGTTGTAGCATGAACGTAGGGCCTGATTCTGAATGTTGTACACACATCAGCTACATCATCGCCGCGCAATTCTTTCTGGGCGATACGAATACTTTTAATCAGTTTTATTCGTCGGACCAACCAGACCTCGCCTCGGCAAGTCAAGGGGTATATACGGTAAAGATCGAATCTAGCTTTAGAGGGTTTAAGGCCAGATAATCTCGCAGACTCCTCCATATTATACTGATGGCAAATATATATTTAAATTGAAGTATAATTGTATATAATGATTCATGCAAAGAATACATGTAAATTGCTAATGTTTGTTACTGCAACGCCATGTAATTGGTCTTACGTAAATGAATTATGTGGACATCACATGCACAACGTGACCCGAGGGAGCCTAGGACCAAAACCCGTGGTTAAAATGTAGCAAAGGAGTTACATTTGCAGGC